>JAFIDM010000179.1:54383371-54401662 GCA_023159025.1 Thereuonema tuberculata
ATATACGTATAGGTTTATATAGGTTCTTTGGCTCAATATACGTATAGGTTTTCATTGAATTCCCGCTATTAGCTTATATGTTAAAAATACAACCAATTCATTTCAGTTATAGCTTGATGGGTAAGGTGTCAGACTCATACGCTGGACGTTGTCGGCTCGAATCCGTATATCTTTTATTCTCAATGTTCGCGTGATTTTTTTTCTTCTTATTTTCCTAACTTTTTTTTTTATTTTTCCTTCCTTTTTTTATTATTATTTTAAAATTTTTGTTGATTATTATGGATCACCCTCAAATTTATGCTTTAGCGTAACTTTAATTATTTTTTTGGTTCTTTTTCTCAAAGAAAAACCACGATAAACATTGGCTTGACCGTAACTATTCGCAATGCTCAAATCCTAGCAACAGTCCATAGCAACGGGCTTTTTGAGCTGTGACGTAGGTTGTGACGACACAACGGTCCATTATTGTCTTAACTGGTTCTTTAGGTCTCTGCCTTTCTTTAACTAGCTTGTCTTCAGTCGCGGAATCTAAATAATTGAAATCGTGTGAAATGTTTTTTTCCATTTTAGCGACGATTCATCGAAATTCGAAAATAAATTAAAGATTAAAAAGACGAAATCAAACTCTGCCTGTTTACATTCTTTTTTAAATTCATTAAAAAATCTAAGGATTACTGCATTGCTAATCTCACTTGTTTCTAATCGTTGTTCTCAATTATTTGTAGGATTAAGTCAAGATATACTTGCTTAGAAATTACTTGAAATGTATAATCAGATACACAATCCATGATTAAACTCTCTAAAATATGATATTTATTAATATATTTAATTACTGAGAACAGGCATTTCTATTTAGAATCGAACTCTGTTTTTTTTATTCTTTTTTTTATTATTCTCCATGAAAATTAAGAAAAAAAAAATATATAAAAGTTATTTTTAATATTATTTATCATCTATTTCCAATTACCATAGAGGACATTAAGAATATAAGATTTGAATGCCAATAAAAACCCTTCGTTTTTTCAATGAAAATTTGTTATGGAATTAAAATGCCTTTTTTTTTGTTCATCAGAAAAGAGGAAAAAAAATGATTGTCATTAAAAATTACAATTAAAATGGTAAAAAATATATATATAAATAGAGATCAATTATTTTATCAATTGATTGTCAAGAGAAGCCAATTATTATGAGAAAGTTTTCTTTCTTTTTTTTTTTTTAAATGCAGATTCGATCCTCTGATCTTTAATGTCCTTATTTGTAATTTTCTTTGAAATTGAAGAAAACTAAAATTTGAATTTTCCTGTTTCTAATCAGAGAGATTTTTATTGATGAAACTATCATTTTACTTTTCTAAAGTCATTGATTTAATGAATATATTTCTGATTGTATTTATTCGCTTCGAAATTATATCCGAAAATAGCTACAAAGGACACTGCTGGCTTCTGACATATCAAGATGACATCACCCACATTCCACAAGAGTCGGAGGAATCAAAGAATGATTTGGTCTCGTGTTACTCCTAGTTTATGAGCCTTTGATAAGTTGAGAGGTCGTCATCTATCCAATATATGGTGGAGGAGAAATACTTAGAAATTATGGCGTTGTTTGTTCGCATTTGACAAAACGTAACGTTTGACTGAATTTCATTTTAAAATATGAACTATTAAAAATCCTGACAACGTTTAGACCCAATGGAAAAGTCTTATATCAGTCTTAAATAAGCGACTGAATCCATTCATTAGTGTTATTGGCCAAGGATCAATGAGAGCCTACATTTCCTTCGTACACTTCTGATGACTAATTCCTGTAATTAAGGGACGCCATGATTTTACTTTAAGTGCCTTTTAAAATTAGCCTAAGTCCAAATTGAATAACATAGAGATATAGTTGAGTTCTTGAGATTCCAATGTAGACGGGCTTGAAAATAAGATTTAGTTACAGACAACACTCAAAAATACTTAAAATAGGTACAAGAGAGCTGAGAACCGCAATTTAAGGACATATATATTTTATTCAATATCTTTTTAGTTCTTCTTGAATCATTTATTTATCATTGAAGCTCTGTTCTTATACAGAACTTGTTCTAAATTTCTCTGAACCAAAATTCCAAGAAATACGATGTTGTAGAAGAATGTTGCCGTGACGGCGTGCGCCAGTACCCGGGTTCAAATCCCGGTCGAGAGCATGTTTCCAATTTCCTTTCCTGTGCTTGTCAGCCTCTTCTTCGCTTTCTCTTCGGTGTGATGTCATTCCGTAATGGCGTCCTGGAGAAGGCAATGGGAAACC
Organism: Thereuonema tuberculata; assembly: GCA_023159025.1. NCBI lineage: Eukaryota > Metazoa > Arthropoda > Chilopoda > Scutigeromorpha > Scutigeridae > Thereuonema > Thereuonema tuberculata. The sequence goes on from JAFIDM010000179.1 coordinate 54,385,658, forward strand.
ACTCCAGTATCTGTTCCGTAGTTTATCTACGGCTTCTCCTAGGGGTTCGCCCTTGGGGGTCACTGGGGTTCCGTAGACCGCATACCTTCGAATACGAAGTTCGCACTTCATGATGATGATAACAATGTTATATTTCGTGTAAAAATACAAGTAGGGTTTTTCCTTCCTTTCTTAAATACAGTAAAACCTCTCAAATCCGGCCCTCGATAATCCGACCCCCAGGGTAATCCGGCCTGGTCCTGAGTAATTTTTTTCTTTTTTAATAACTAAATTCGTTTCCCTATTTTAAAATACATTAAAAAAGACATTATAAACAAGATGTTTTTTATATTTTTATTTTACAGTACGTATATTGTTAAAATGTAGTTTAACGCATTTGCGTCATTGTACTGTATACAATAAATAAGACTACTGCAATTATAAAATACACTTTAATTTGTATTGTTTTTAATAAATATTTGAGTGCAGAATTATGAAAATGAGGTTCAATTAATTAAACCTGGCATTATGTCATCACAAAAATTGAACTACCGGTATTGAGTTATTTTAAGAACACTCTCGGTAGTCCGGCTTTTCTGTAATCCGGCCTACTGGGTGCCACATTCGGCCAGATTTGAGAGGGTTTACTGTAACTGTGAATGCTATTTTATTTTAAATTTATCTATTATTTCACTTTAGTCAGGCGCTGGACTGGAGAAGCCCGGATTCAATTCCCGGCGGTGGGTTATTTCTCCTCCAGACGGACCCTAGAGTTCACCCAGCCCTCTGTCAAATGGGAAAAACCGGGTTTCAAACTGCGGGCGGGAGTCGAGCTGATCATTCGATCTCAACTAGTCCCGTTGGTCGAGAATCGCTGGAGCCTCTCACGCATTGCAGGGCCTTCAAGGCCTTTTGCGGTAACCTTATTAATTTTAGTTTGAAATTAATTCTGTATCTTTTTCTACATTTTTTGAAATCAAAAATACCTACTAAGAAATTCATTAAACATCCGCAATTATCTAAACTTTAAAGTTCAAAAGAAAATGTGCTTGAATAGGAGGAATGTGCATCAAATACAAAATTAAAGGATAAAGTTCTATATTAATTGTACGACTGATTCAATTTCTTAATCTTTGAACTGAATCATAGATGATCGGAATCTTATACTGTAAATACTTAGTTACAAATACTTCAGTCTTTAATGTAAATGTGGGGGGGGGGGTGCGTGATATTGTGACGTAAAATTAGAGAGAAAGTTCACAATGGGACAGGAGGGGGCCGAAAATAACAAACATTAGCGCGACATAGTTTAAGGATAGCCCCTTTCAACATTTTACGACCCTTTCCAATTTAAATCGAACCGACTTTGAATTTATCAATGAATATACTTTCAATTAGATTTTTTTCTCTCCTCTCGTGATCCTTTTCAAATAATGGTTCAAAATAAAATAAAAAATATTCTTTCCTCAAAATAAAAACCTGTTGAAATCTGCTACATTTCAAAGACGTAGAAATTCATAAAAATTAAGAATCCCTATTCAGAATAGAATAGAAAAGAATAGAACAGCTGCTGATTCTATTTAATTAAATTTTAGTATTTTCTATTATATAAAAAATGCATTTTAAAGCATCCCCATTTCATACATTGTTCTATCAAAATAATAGGTTAATACTTTCCGAATGGTATTTATTATTTTTTTAATAAAAATATTGGTACTGGGCGTACCACTGTGAGTGTTATTAGGTCTGCTCTGCGTTCAACTGGATTCAAACACCGGATGCGAATCCTATAAAATGGTTCACCAAGAAAATATTTTTTTATGTTTGGCGAAGAAATTCTCGAACAACAACGCATCTGATTACTCATTCTGGAGAGTATTCAGAGCAACGGCTATGGGTATCAAAGCTCCAAGATTTTCTTACATCATCATCTTATATTAATCGCATATTCTTCTATTCCACAACACAGTTGGATTTCAGGTTGTTTCTGAAAGGAAACTTATTATCCGCTCTTCCCATTCAATCTCAAATGCGTTTACTGATAATTATAGGTTAATGATTACAACAACGTGTCTTTTATTTCGGATGCTCAAATGGAGGTAGTTTTTGACCTCAATTAATTGTCATTTGATTAAACCCAATGGCGAAATCATTCCACTAACATTTCGTCTTTGGATTTTCCTAAAGATGGTAAATATTTGCACTGAAAAGACTTGGATGGTTCAGCCATTATTGTTCTTTTGAAGCATCTTTCCACCATAACATAACTTCCACCATAATTATTCAGCGCCAAATATTCGTGTCATTAGCTGTACAATATTGCTTTGTCTCATCTCTCTTGTTCAATCCGATCAACTTATAACGATCTCATAAATATTCCATGAATTGAAGGTCGACTTTGCATAATTTTTCCATTACACAGTTACATTTTTCCGGACTGTGAATAAAAAAAAAATACGGAAAAATATAAGGTAAAGGCACCAGTTGTGGATCGGCCTAAGCATAAACTTGGTTTTCACCACGAGGCATAGCTAAATAATTTTCAGTTTTGCATTTATTCCTTTATTAAGCTCTTATAATTGACATTGTATTACCTCAGTTCGATAAAAAAAATATTTACTGCATTTTCACAGTCTTCATTTGTATTGTGACGTTTGATCCACAATTGGACCCCAGGAACCGCAGAATTTCCGCCAGAACAAAAGGCTGCAGAATTTCCCGCAAACATGGCCAGAGGCAGAAAACACTATGTTTTGTTTTTTTCCCGGTTATATTAAACCTTGTACTATCATACATCCATTAATTCTAACGCATATCCATTCTAAAATAACTACAAATAACTTTCAGGCTAACTCACCTTAATTTTCTTTTGAAATTCTGACAAATTATTTAACAAATTCACAGGATGGCTCCACTTGAAACTCCAAACAAACCATAATACCAAAACGAAGCTCATGAAGGGATCGGGATTCTATATATCTGAGCCATCTGTTGATAAGTGTGATAATTAAGACGGTAAACGACTGGATCCGCAATTGGTTCCTGATCCACAACTGGTTCCCTTACCCTAAGTAACTTGTTACAATAAATAAAAAATACTCGTATTTTTATACGATAAACGTTTTTACGAAATACACACAACTTAAAATACAGCGTATATTTTAGAAATTTTACGATTATTAACTTTTTTGAAATTACTAATAGAAACGTTATTTTTAATATTAAGTAACTGGTTTTTTTGATGTTTTTCAATGTGATGTAAAAAAAGCCTAATATAGAAACAATCAATTAGTCACTGACAGTAAAAAGCAATTCGATCTCAAAACAATAGGTGTGGCTCTGAATTCACTCTCTTGCAAAATTACATCTTTATTCAACTTCCATTCACAAGTACTTCTCTAGCGATTTTCTTCAATGATCTTTTTTATTTATTCCAACTATTTTCTTTCTGAAGTCGATATAAAACAACAAATAACACAGATCTTATTATGTTAATCACGAACAAAGCATTTGAAGAGGGTTGTACATTTAAAGGGAATGTAAATTAAGATCAAATTTCAGTAGGGAAAAAAACAACAACTTTTTTATTTGAAAATTTAAATTTTTTGGTTAAATTTAATGAAAAAATTGAAATCAATTTATTTCAACATAAAAAAAAAATCATCAATGTAGGCCGAGCGTAGGACTGGTCTCGTCCAGTTCCACTGGTGATCACTGGAGCCTTACTTTTTGCTCCACTGCTTCTCCGACGTTGAAATGAGGCGTGATATTAAACTATTGAATTTTTTGTTGGCAATCACAGAGGTTGAAACATCAACCCTTGATTTCTTTAACTGAAATGTTTTCACATAAAAAGTTATTTATCATTGAATCATTTATGTTTCACAATTAAATTGGCATATTAAATCCTATTTAATAAAAAAAATTTATTATTCTAATTTTAGGGGACATTTTCTCGCTTTTGGTATCGAAAATGGGCTGAATACTTTTTGAAAAGGTATGTTTCTTTACAAATACAAAAATTCAGTTTGCAATTTCCCATGTTCTTAAAGATAAATTAGAAAAAGGTATTTCTCTGAAGCCTAACAGAAAGTATTACAACACACCCACCCACCCACACACACACACACACACATATATTTGATTTTGTTCTGTTTAAGCGCTTTCTGTTTTGCTTAGGTTTTTGATTATTTTATTTATAAAAATTCTAAGTAAACTAATTATTGTTTATTTTCGGTTAATCTCTGTGAAATAAATTGAAATGCTAAAATTTCACATAACTAATTTAATAAATTTTTTTTTAATTTTAATTTTTTAATTTTGTTCCCTATAATTCTTGAGGAATTGGAGACGGATCCTTTCATTGTGTCTTCGTCCATTGCTAACCTCCCTAGATTTTAATCTTCCTAGATTTTAACCTTCCTAGATTTTAACCTTCCTAGATTTTTGGTTACAATTACAGTAATGTTTTTTCAACGTCACATCTGCTGGTGGATTTTTTTTTTATAAAAAAGACTTCTGTTCAATCAAAATAGATCGAATTATTGCGATTTTTTTAAAAGTGTTGAAAAGGAAGGAAATTATTTGTAATCAAATCTTTAAGTGATTATAACAAAACTAACGTAAAAGACGTTATTACAAAAATTAAATAATAATTTTCTTTCGAATCTAGGAGCATTCACAGCTCCTTAGAAAGCAGATATTCAAAGCTTATATTTTTTTTTAGCAATTATTTGTTGCGAAGCATCACTGTTTGTTTGTTGTTTTAGTTTGAATGATTGACAGAACAACTTCGGAACTGTCAGAGAAAACAACTGATAATCAAACAGATCATTTCAATTTACCACTTTTTTCTCTGTTTTAGTGATACCCACTGCAATTCACTTTTTACCATTTTTAGACCAAAACTAATATTTCGACTTGAAATGACATTCAAAACTTTTTTATTATTTCTTTTATCTTAATTGCAGAATAATGGTTAGACCCTGGTAGCAACACATGGGTGAAAAATTTCACTTCATATTGTCAATTTCAAAGTCAAAGAAGATGTTGAGGGATCTAAAAATTGACCAATTATAATATATTTATAAAAAAATGACAGACTCTTCATTAGATTAAAAATTATAACCCTAAAGGAAATCATTCACAATCTTCTTAAAAACAGCATCAAATTCTTTAAATAAAATAATGTATCCTAATGTGTTTTCTGGAATTACAAGTAAAAAAAAAGTCCCTTTTTTATTTAATTGTCTTGGCAGTAGACCATTTCAAATAATGGAACATATATATTTGTTATTAATTAATCTCTTTGGCAACTGTGAGGAGATTTCATTAGATTACGTGAAATTGCTATCCGTCTTTATTAAAAATTTTCAGTAATTCAATTTTAATATTAATGTTGAACTGATTATTAAAAAACAAAAAGTTGTCTTCACTTAGGTATTGAAGTGAAAACCTGTCTTTTAATAATAAGTTGCTTCTAATGAATCAGAGAACGCAATTTCGTAATGTCCAACGCAATCACAGTAGATGGGTTGTAGATATGAAGTTTCATCTCTGCCCACGCCTCATATCACCGACCAATCATAGCCACTGGGAAGGAGCACGGATACAAGTTGAAGATTTGAGTCTCAACAGAGCAGAAGCACCAACAACACCTGCCAGGTAGGACTAACAAATTCTCTTGAGTTTAATATTGGAATCAGAATATCTAATCTAATCTTTTGCTAAATGTTATTTGACGCTTGGCTTATTTCTATGTTCACTGAATTAATACGTTCCTAGAACAAATATTTTATGTGAACCTCATTAATCGAAAGGTTCAGAAACGTTTAAAGATAAGATTCAAAAACAAAAGAGAATTTAACAACTATTTGCATTTTTCAAGTGAAGTAATGGAGTTTTAGAAAGATATTAAGTTCTAATTTCATGTTTTCTTAATAATTTGAAAACAAAATTAGTAAATATTGAACGATTTCTACGTTTGTAATGAATTCTTTAGTTCGTTTTATCCTGTTTCTGTTCTTTTATTTATTTATCTATCCTTGAGAAGTGAAAACATAATATTAATACTTAATAATATTTACATTATATTTATTTAGTAATTTTGATAATTCTCAAAAAATATTAAGATTATAATGCAACGCATGTGTTTAATGCTACAAAAAGATGTAAATAAGAAAAAGAGTGATTTTGTTTCAAGTGAAACAGAAAATAAAATGTTTCATTGGAGAAAGACGAGAAATCAACTAAAAGAGTTTGTTAATGTAACATAAAATAATCTTGTTCAAAAATTATTCTAATAAATAAATGAATATTTCTTTAAAGAAAGATTGTTTAAACGTTAACCAATTTGTTTTTTTTTTTAGATTTTTCGTTTTGATATTACTGTCTCTTCTGAATTTCCAAAACATCTTTTCTCCGACTTTACAGTTCAGTTCGTAACTCTGTATTTTGATAAGAAATTCTTAAAAATTAAAATATTAAATGAAGGAAGAGATGGATTGTGTTTGATTTTAAATTCATTATTACTTTTCAGTGTCTAAACCAAAGAAAATCTTTTAACAATTGAATCGCTTTCGATATTTCAGGTCCTCACATGTTTTAATGTAAAATCAATGTCATTTTGCTTTAATTATTTAAACCTAATTCTAAAATTTCAACTTCCTATGTTGTAAAGATATCTTGATCACTGAGGGACAGATACACAAAGTTCCACTCTTAGGAATTTGAAGTAAAAGGAGTCGTAGCAGTTCAACGTAAAAAAAAAAAAAAAGTTATGTTCTGTTCCGTTTGGGGGGTTTACAAATAGAAAGATGCCTTTCTAACCAAAAAAAAAAAAATGATACATCTTCCATTTTCAGAGCGTGGGTGAAGGATTCCAAATGCTGCCAAATCCCCCTCCCTTTAGGCACGCCAGTGGCTCATTTAAAATTCCGTTCTAAAAAACATTAGAACAAACCAGTGTAGATACAATGGCTGTGTCAAAAGATCAGAAAGATCTTTAGGGACAGAAGCGAGCGAAGTAAATGGGGAAAGTATTTCAATGGAAAAGGAAAGATTTAGTTTACACGAGCGGTTTCAACACCCGATAGGTCGGCTTCTGATTAAAGTCAGTGTCTGTAGGTCCAAGACCATACCAGTGACTTCGGATGCTTTTGCAACGCTGGGGTCTACAAACAGCGTCAACAGTCCTCGAGTCTTTCATTTCATCCCTGCAACAATGAGGTCTACAGTAACGCTAAAGCTCGTGTAGAACGCATCATCTAACAACGCTCTCGTATAGATAGGACAGTAGGTGAGCGTTGGCTGTAGACCGGCCTTTAGTTTTGATCCAATCTTGAAGAAGCGTTGAGATTTGGATAATTTTAAATGAAAATATATTTTGTTACATATAGTTGCTTAACAAATCAGTGCAGACGAAAGATAGATTGAGAATAAACAAATACGCAACATATTTTTTGTTGCCGTAAAAAGTTCATGTATGTAAAAATGAGACGACATTAACAGTTTAAGGACAATTCCAAATGGGAATACCATATATATAAATAGGGAAATAATATATCTTGTGAATAATAATTATTTCTTGTTAATAAATAATGAAAACCATTTTTTTTTGTTGGAGGAGATAAATTCTTCTTCTGTATCTGATTTCCATACTTTTCGTATCTATTTCTAGATAGGTTTTTCTTTCTTTCTCCGAATCTATAAAAGAAGCCATTAAAAGTATTTCTCTGTGATTATTTTCTATTTGGAATCTTCTTGTCTTTTACTTTTTCAGAAAACAAAAAACAACCTTTTATAGAAATTGCTTTTTCTTTGAAACGAAGTGAAGATCTATTTTTCTTAGAAAATGTCAAAGGATGTAATCAAAGATTTCATGAAGAGGTCTTTCCAATTCCATCTTTTATATCATAAACAAATGCTTTAAATAAGAAGTGCTTTCAATAAGAAGTAATAAGAAGTTTCGGGATTCGAAACAGTTCAAAACTGCTCAATTGATTTCAACTTCATTTCGAAATGATTAATTCTTTGTATAAAGTCTTTGTAGATCAGAAGAGATGTCAGAGATTTCCACTTCGGGTCTTGAGATGAAACACGTCTTTGGAAGAAGAAGTCTTTTAACAAACAATATAATTTTAGAATTATAAATCTAGAATATTAATAACATTTATTGCTAATCAGATGAAGATGCTAATTTCTTGGACAGAACCCCGAATTCCATTTTTTAAAAAAATTTATTCATTGGTTTCACTCCACTCTTCATCTATATAATGAAATTTCAGGATTTTTAAAAAATGCAAAGCTGGATTTATTGACCGTCCATGGATTAGAAGATGGAGGTTGAGGATTTTTTTTTAATTATTTCTCTCTTAACGATTTGACGACTGAGTTGAAGCTATCAGTTCTGTCCCCTGTGGCATTTTCAACGTCTTCACTTTACGACAATCTCTAACTGTGCTTTTTGATGCATTTGTTTTCAAAATGTTAGTAATAATAATAACAATAGATTACTTGACTGAGTTAATTTTTTTGGCTCTCAAGAAACTTTCGAAATTTTTTACTTATCCAAAGTCATAATTTTTCTATTAATTTCTGATTTGACAACTTGACTGTCCTTTTAGTAACAAATATGATGGAACAAGAGTCTGAGTAGTTTCATTGTCTGCTTTTTTATTTTTTATAAATGATCGATTAATACTAAAATTAGACCTAAAAATAAATTAGACCTGAAAATAACTTTGTTATTGTTTTCTTCATTTGTAGCAATGTGTAGATTTTCTATAAATATAAAATAATTTGTTATTCTTATTTGATTTTCACTTTACTGATATAATCTACTGACATAATCATGGAAATTATCTTATGGTGTCTTTTCACTATCTAGTTACATACGCTGGTCTGTGAGCTTTATTTCTCCATTTAATAGAAAGGATACAGTGTAGTTTATGGTGTACATAGGAATGTCAGTTTATGTACTTATACAGAATATTGGATCAACAACATAATGTATATCGAATGTATTACTTTTATAGTAATTATTCTTTGCTTTCAATTTCATAGTTCAAACTTAGTCATGATGTGTTTTATGAGTTGTGATATTGCGTGGGAATACAATTACTCTAATAATGAATTTTTGAGGAAACACTTATGTTGTAAAGGTCACGATTGATAAAGAGTTTCTGATTTCATTTCATTTCTCTCTGATGCTGTTGATGTGAAGTTCTTCGAAGGCTTGTGTTTATTAAATTTTAATAAATAAATCAGCCGTGGCTGATTTTGATTCCGAATTAATAAAACTACGAAGTTACTACACTGTCATTTTCTTCCATCAATTAACAATCACTGAAATTTTCTGAATTTTTCTTCCTAATAAAAAAAATCATGTCTCTCCTGCAGATTTGAAAAAGTTATTTCTTCCTCTTTGCCTATTGGTTATTTTCTTTGTTTGATCTGTTTGTTACAACATCAAATGAATTCTCCATGTCTGGTGTTCTCTGTTGTTGTAATCCTTTCATTGCCCAACATAATGAAGGTCAAACTAACGTTGCGTTTCCTCAGATTAAGCGATTTAAAGTCACAGGTGAAGGGGAGGGGTTACAAGACATTCTAATCTCCCTTCTCAGTTGGACGTTGCCAACTTAATATTCCTTGAATGTTTTCAATGCCTTAACAGGTCATTTAGCAACTATACGACACCAAAAACAAATATTTCTTACATTTTTTTTCTAAATTACTGTTTATTATATCTTCTAAAAGGAAACACTTTAATGAAATTTGGTGAAATTGAGAATTTCTGGTTGAGATTGATATTAAAGTTATATAAACTGATTTGTAAATTTAAAATTAATAAGTTGTATCTGATGATAATATTAATTCATAAGCATTCTAAACAAATTCTGAATAGTTAAACAATTGATATGATATTTTATATGATGTTAATTGTGACGCATAATTTTATCACGAAAAATTTTTGCAAAATTTACTTTCAAAGGGCCTTTTACAGACCCTACTGGCAACAGATGTTAAAGTTTGATAGCGGATAGATTTTGAAATAATTATTCCGTGAAATTGAATTTTTCAAATTTATTTGTTTGATGAATTTTATATTTTTCTATAAGATTATGAAAAGAACAATTTACTTAGCTGAGAAAGTCCCTGAACCCTAAGGATTGTCATGGAACTAAAGTAAAAGACCTATAGCACAAGCTAAGAAAGATCTTATGTAGTTTGATTGTTTACATTGGGAACTCAGAACTGAGAAATGGGTTGGGCTTCAGAAGGAGAAAGAAAAATAGAAGAAAAAGAACAGGAGAAATCCAACTATAAAGAGAGGATAAAATTAAAGCATCAGGAAAAACGACGACAGTCATGTTGGTCAAAAAGTAGCCTCAAGAGTGGAAAGAACTGGAATCAGAAAAAGATTGCAATTAACAAATAGAAATGAATTAAATAATATTAAGTGGGAGATTGATCGGAAGAGATGTACAATCATTGTAGCCATCTCAGGCAGATCTTTAGAAGGATATTTCTATAAAAATTTTCTTCACCAGAAATGAAACAAGGTAGGATAGCGATTAGTAAACCAATCACAATGCTTCGCAACGTCTTCTGATAAGAAAATATCATTGATATTGCTTTTTAATTCCTTATTATTATAAATGTGATTGTTGCGAATGCAAAAGGCACAATTGTTGTGATTAATGATAATTTAATGAGATTTTAATGATACTTGTCCTCAAAAATGGGAATATATCAATAAGTCTTCTGATACTTGTATCAGAAATGAAAAAGATTGTCACTGATCGGAGTTCTGTTATTCTTTTATGGAAACAGATATTGATAAGTGATCATTATCAGTTGGGCAATGAATAATAACTGATTGGTCTCAATATAAAAATCAACAACTGATGACCGCCATCAACCGTGAAACAGCTGTACTAAGATGTTATTTCTGAGCACAAGGGCGCAATTCTTGACCTCAAAAATTATAAGGCCTTAAGGTGACTTAAATTTTTCATAATTTTTAGAATTAATTCCATCATTTTATATAAAATGATTTTTCTTGTGTTTTTCATTTGACTTCACGAACAATATTAGATTCAATGTTGTTCAATTATCACAGGAATTAGTTCCTTGAAGAAAATAAAAACTTGATTAAATTAAGAAAGCAAAGGGTGAAATAAATGTTGGTTTATTTGTTTCTATTGACTAAGATTAATAGGACGTATCTATTAGACTAATTTCACCTGAGAAATGATGATAATTTTAGTATTGAGCATTTAAAGAATTGTATTGTTTAATGGTAATGAGTTTAACGGAAAAATATGGAAACTCGCACAGTTAGAAAATGAAAGAAAAAGAAAAGAGAAGAAATTTGGATTTAATAGGAACTATTTATTCTCAAACTCAAAACATTTATTTATTTTTTTTTTTTCAATCGGAAGGAATTTGGAACCTCCAAGAATCTATATTTTAAAATTAATTTTATGGTTTTTATATGTGTTTTCAAATATAATGAATGATAAATTACGTATTTACCCTTAAGGAAACAAGACTTAATTGTGATTAAACTTATGATTAATCTCTAAAATATGAAATTGTATAAGTTATCACATTCACAAGATTCTGTCCCAAACAAAGACGTTCACAGAATGAAACTGATAGAAGAAAAAAAATCCCAGCCCACAAATGGTTTCCACTCGTTTCCCTGTTTTTGTTTGTTTGTTTTTACAAAAGTTCGAGAAATTAAAAAAAAAAAAAAAAAAAAGGTGGTTTCTCAGCAGATGGTTACAAAGTGTGAATCTACTGCATTTCTAGATGCTAATTTTCTTTTTTTTTTGAAAAAAAAAATGTGTCAATCATGACAATAATTCCATGTTAATAACGAACAACTTTATAAAATACAAAATGCTAAGTCATTTCAAATAGACAAAAGTTATATTTAAAATATCTTAATGAAATGAATTGTAAGGGATTACAAAATTGTCAGTAATCTAGAAGATATTTAGTCAGTTTGTCTTTATTTTCTTTTAGATTAACGATGATGCGTTTTCCCTTTTCAACGATACTTTTATTCAGTTTAATCACTTCCGTTTTCTCCATTTCAGGTAAGTACTGCTTGTCGTTTGTTTTGCTCTTCTACCATCATTTGAGTTTATTATCCTTATATTTTAATTTATAACAGTTTTATAACTTCTTTTTTTAACAAAAACAAAACCTTTATTAAAGTTGTTAATGTTTCATGAAATATCATTATTTATAAAATTTTATGTATATTTTTCTGTATATGATTTTTTGAAGGGAATAATTGACAGAACTAAAGAGGCAGTGATATTTTTATTCTAACCTTCAACATTTCTCTTCTGATTGAATTAGAAACCTTATAACAATGTTTCTTGATATTGTTATAAGTGAAGATAAATACGACAGCGCCATCTGTTGTTATTAAGCAAAACCTTCATAGTTCACTGGGAAGCAGCAGAAGAGGCCAAAAAAAGGTTTTCGGCGACTACTTCCGAAAGACATGATTGCTATAATATTTTTTTGTTTAAGAACATTGATCTCGTTTCCTTCCTATTGATTCTCTTGGACCAGGACCGTAGCCAGAAATAGCCTTTAAGGGGAGGGGGGTATTTACAGTTTTTGCCTTTATCCCTATATCTTTACACAAAAAAATATGTATAGGCTAATAAAAGAAACCTATATTTATTTCGGTTAAATAATTATAATCACAGAGAATGTAATGTAAAAAGGAATATATTTCTTCATTGTTGTTCAAAATGTATTTCCTTTCCACTTAACCAGCGATGTGAGATAGCTGTTGATGATTGGAAGATTAACGATACATCAAGTTCTTTTGCTTAATATTCTTTCAGCATTTATGTTAAATGAACTTATCTTATGGAATGTTTTTATTACAATTTATCAGCTTATTGAAGACATTATGAGTTGATTTTATTTGGCTCTTTATCTCTTACGCAATTCATCTTCCCTGATTACTGCCGTGGATATCTACATAATTATTAAGTATAAGTAAATAATAATATCTCTGCTAAGCTGAATTCAATTTTAACTAAGTTTACATCCACAAGACAGTTGTAGAAAGCTTTAAAAGATATGTCAGCAGTTAGTAGTTGCAGTCTATCACTGGTCAAGTGTTTGAACATCCCTAGAATGGCTCCAGTAGCCAAAACGGAACCACAACTACACATTCGATAGAAGCAGAAAGGGTGACGTTTCCAACAGTTACCCTCAGACTCCAGCGGTGGACCTTCTCTAGGAGCAATGTTCAATGGCCTAGTACTTTAAAATGTGCCTCTAGACAGTCCAAACGTCGAAGCAACGTAAGCTGTCTTTTATTTCCTTAGTAATTTCCCAGGGTTATTAATAATTCAAATGGTGCATCCACACTTGATGACAAATATTTTATAGTCAGTAAATATTCTATATATATATATATATATATATATATATATCGCCTTGCTGTTATTTTCTAAAATCACTCTAATTTATTTGGCGGTTAACGAAAACATTTTTTTGTTAATTATTTCTTTAATGTACGAACAAACTTAGGATTTTTTTTTTAAATCGATCGTGATTTATTTTTTAATTGTAATTGCTGACTAAGCCTAATACGATTTATTGATCCTATTTATTTGAGATTGTAATTGAGGAACAGACAAGGTATTTCGTAATTACTAAATTCAATTTATTTTCGGAAAACTTTCAAAGATGCAATTTTGACCTGAGCTTTAGTTTTTATTAACTGACAAATATTCTTAAGGCACTAAGAATGATAAATAAATTCATTTGTTCTGAAATAAATGAGTATTTATATATTTATTCATTTTATTCATTTTAGCAAGTGACACAGACTCTCAATCAAAAAGAAATAGTAAGTATTCGAAATTTTGGTTTTAATTATAAAATAAACCCTAAAAATAAACTTTACTTTTCAATTTTCAATTGCGAATATTAGAATTAAGAGAAAAAAAAAATATTGCAGAGTGGAAATGCAAATACAGTTATCCCTCGAGTTACGTCCATTCGAAGATAAGTTCGCGATCCCATAATAGCCGTTTTACATTTACCATTTCACTCGCCATAACCTCGCCATAATGGTCGCCATCACCTCGCCATCACACATGGCGACGACATTGCGATAGATAGCCTGTGCTCTATTTTTGAAGAGATGGCGCAATGTCACACAACGCTCCTGGTGGCGAATTGTAGAACTTGAAGTCCAATCGATTTGTATCTATTTATTCGAAATTACCGATTAAAAAAATGATTTTCACGATCGGAGTTCATCTTTTTCTTATATTTTCGTGGATGCTTTCAGAAAATGTTACCTTAGTAATCAAAATCATTACAGAATTTCGGCCTGAAAATTTGAATCGACGAGCGATTGAAATCTCGAAAACATATCGTAGGGTGGTCGAGATTTAATGAGAACTATCGAAACTGAAAACAAAGAAATACAAAACAATGAAAAATGAATATTTAAATGAATATTTCGTATTTTAATTAATTAAAAACATTCTTTCATCTATTCAATGCATTGAATACATAATTTTTATATTAATCAATGCAATTTTTTTCCGTAAATACACCGTAGGCATGATGACAATTGAGAAGTGTAAATTTTCCGTGTTATGGAAGGCGATATGGTAAGTGTAAGACGGTACACTAAATCACTGGCCATCTACCCTGACATGGCCTGCGTTATGGCTTGCATTATGGCGAGTGAAATGGTAAATGTAAAACGGCTATAAGGGAATTAAAAATCATTTTCTACCACAAGATGCAAACGAGCATAAAGTAAAAAGGTTTCTATTTAGCATCAATGTATCAGCGGCAACAGCGCAACTTCCCTCGGCAGTGTGCAATCGGCACGTTGTTGATTTTGTTTGAGAAATAGGTAATTTGTATATTCGTATATTTGTATATTTGTATATTTGGATTCTGGAAAATTATTACCTCTATAGGCAGATGAGAAGAAAAAAAATAACTTATTCAGATTTGATTGTTTAAGCAGAGAATCTAAAAAACATTGTTGATAAATAATTGTTTATATCATTTTAATTTGGTTAATTATAAATTGAAAGAAAGTTACAATCTAATACAAACATAATTACATTGTTAATTCATTTCCTTTTGCTCCTTTTATTGCCTTGTAATTAAATTTGAAAAAAATATTTGGTAATATATTTGTAAGAACATTCTAATTCGATTGTTCACAAATCATCAAAGAACCTGTTCACCTGGACGCAGGTGGATCATTCGTTTCCAGGCAACCGAGCCGTAGACATTAGGGACGGAGAAACAAAATTTTCGCAGCACAACATAGAAATTTTATTTTTTGGTTGGGTAATGTTTCTGTCTGGGTGATTGTGGAGGCGGTTCATGAGGGAAATTAAGATGAAGAACTCTGACATAAGAATAAGCCAAGACAAATTTTCAAAATATTTATTATGCTTTAGTTTATCCAAGAGAAAATACAAATGAATAAAATGAATTTACTGATCATTTACGTTCGTCTGGAAATCATGACGTCAAACATAGAAATGGCGTCTTTGCAACAGAAGTTACTGTCAAGGAAAGGAGTTACACAGTCACTCAAGGAGCATAATTTGACACATTTTTCAATTTTGTCAAATGTTTTATAACTTCAAGAGTCAAAATGATGAAAGATGTCTTTTTGAAGAGCTGCATAGAACAGCTACAGCAACAGATTTGTCCGCTTCGACGGTGAACAAAATTGTCCGAGGCGGGAAATAGTTCTCCAATCCCGGCAAGAGTCGAATTCGAGTAAAGCCAGTGGTGGATATGGACGACTTTGACTTATCTGTTGTTAGAGCCACTATGAGAGAAGTTTTTAACGAGAATGAATTCCCAACACTTGATATCATTTATTCGAAGCTTCAGTTGAATTCAATGGAAGTAAAACATCTTTTCAACGACTTCACAAGGTAGGCATCCGTAGCATTAGCTAACTACATTGACATCCGTAGCATTAGCTAA
>JAFIDM010000179.1:54401672-54438238 GCA_023159025.1 Thereuonema tuberculata
ATTAGCTAACTACATTGACATCCGTAGCATTAGCTAACTACATTGACGTCCGTAGCATTAGCTAACTACATTGACATCCGTAGCATTAGGTAACTACATTGACATCCGTAGCATTAGCTAACTACATTGGCATCCGTAGCATTAGCTAACTACATTGACATCCGTAGCATTAGCTAACTACATTGGCATCCGTAGCATTAACTAACGGACGTACGATTGCCCCCGTACCATTATGATCTTCATCCTATGGAGTTGATTTGGTAAAAGAATATGTACATAAGTACAATAAAACTAACTGATATGGAGAATCTTACTGCAGCATCAGATAAAGCTTACTATCAAAGACAGAAGATACTTACTAACAGTCAGATCAACTCATAGAGAACCGAGTGGAACCTCTTATCATCAGATAACAGAGAGAGAGACTTCGATGACAGTTTCCAATCTCTTCCATCTTATTCAGATTAACCACTGTCTTGGCCGTAAATTCATTCAAACTAAAAAGACCCTTTCCAGGGCCAATAAATATAGGAAAGAGACCAATTTACATCAAATTGTAGTAAGTGAAATAAACTAGAAACACATTCGACTACAATTTATTTTTAAAGTAAAAAAATAAATGGCAATTAAAAAAACATTTTCAATGAAATAATCTTAAAAAAATTATGAAGTTATTTAAATAATAATAATAATAATAATGTAAAAATATATTCGTAACTGTACAAAATACAAAAACCAGAATGTTTTCGCTATGTTTACAAGATTTAGCTAAGAATTATAGCAATAGATGTCGTTGTTATGTCCTAGAACATTAATCCACAAACGGTTTGTATCAGCAAAGGACTTTCACTGGGGAAACGAACAATAACTATTGTA
Organism: Thereuonema tuberculata; assembly: GCA_023159025.1. Taxonomy (NCBI): domain Eukaryota; kingdom Metazoa; phylum Arthropoda; class Chilopoda; order Scutigeromorpha; family Scutigeridae; genus Thereuonema; species Thereuonema tuberculata. The sequence continues at coordinate 54,402,549 of JAFIDM010000179.1, forward strand.
AACCGTTTATTGAATACTACAAAGATTCTTTAGTTGATAATTATTTTTTTTCCATAATTAATTCAGATAATTTTAATATCCAACAATTTTAGTATCCATTTTTTAATCTAAGGAGAAAATAAAATTCATTTTATTATTGATAAATTTTATTCAAACCTATATATTTATCCTTAGTTTATTTATCGTCAGTAAATCCAAAATAGAACAATTAGATTTCGATCGTACGAGGGTCACTACATGAAGACTGGAAGCTGAATTAACTGCAGCGTCGTCTGTCTTTTGTGAGTCAGCGAACGTCTTTCCACTCCCCCTACGTGCAATGATTATGAGTTACAGCTGGAGAGGGAGCGCCATTATGTTCTACGGTTTCAAAAGTGGTTTGAAAGAGAAGCAAAGACTTGAGCTTTTGCAACAGGCTTGCTCCTACCGATACAACGGTGTTTCGGTGGTTTCAAGAATTTAAAACAGGCCGAACTTAAAAGACGAGGAGAGAACCCGCAGTGACTGATCAAACATCGCCGCCGTCGAAACAATCGAATGACATTTCAGGAAATGGAGGAAGCAGGACAAATTGAATCGCTAGTAGTGTCGAAAATCCTATACAATTATTTTCTTGTCAGGAAGGTTTCATTCCGATGAGTGCCTCACACGTTGACGGATGAGCAAAAGAACGGTGCGAAGAAATATTGTTCAGATTCGACGGAGGCAACTTTAGACGGTTTCTGATATTATTACTGAAGACGAAACCTGGATTTACTAATTTGACCCTGAAAATAAACATCAGTGTGGATCTTTTCCGATGAAACTCCGCCGACGAAAGTGAAGCGGCTCCAAAGTGTTGGCAAGAAAATGGTGGCAACGTTCTTCTCCAAAAGTGGCCAAAACGCAACCATTGCTCTGGAGGAACAAAGGACTGGTACTGCACTACAATTTGTCTATCAAAAGGTTTCGGGACGTTTCAAGGAGGTCAAGGACGGGACACAGAGATCCTCCTCCAACTCGACAATGCGTCTGAACACTCGGCTAACATTACCGTCTGGTTCCTGGATTCCACAGAGGCGAAACTTATGACCCATCCTCCCTATAGTCCTGATCTGCCTCCGTGCGTTTATTTTCTGTTGTCAACAGTAAAAAAACCGTATGCGTGGAAGGCGATTCTCCAGCCTGAAGAAGCTGTTGATGCTTATGAAAGTCAGCTGACAGCGCTTGACAAAAATGTGTGGAAACGATATTTTCAAAAATGGCTTATGAGAATGTGCAAATGTTTAGATTGTGGTGGTGATTATTTTGAAAAAATAAAGTAATGAAAATATTATTTTGTGTTTCATTTTTGAGTATCTCAAAACTTTCGTAGTGTTCCTCGTCTGTCTCATGCCGGTTGCATTCAAATTCAGTAACTGAATCATGCTCAAACTGGAAGAAAAACCAAGATCCGTCTTAAACCTATTGGACCAACAACGTTGTAGGATGATCGCGATTCAAGAGCGTCGTCAAAGTGAACGTGCGAATTCGACCGTTTGCAGATCTGAACAGAAGTTCAGTATTGGCATCGGTCGATGTGTAGGAGTTGAGGTTCCGTTTAAAATAACAACAGAAAAATTCATTCTCCAATATATAAAATTCCATTATATACAAGAAACCTGAATGGATGAAAATTTCTAATTTAATTTCATAATGCTGTAATTTAATTTAATTAATCGAATAAGATAAGTTTGAGCCACAACAACAACAGCAACAAGGTAATTTGGGCTATTTCGCGAGGTACTCTATTGAAATGTGGGCCCGGTAGCCGAGTGGGTAAGGGCGCTTGGCTGCGGGTTGGAGGTAGAGGGTTCGATTCCCGGCCTCGGCGGAGGACGGGAATTTTTCCACGCTTCTTTCTCCTCCAAACGGGCCCTAAGGTCTACCCAGCCCTCTATAGAATGGGTACCGGGTTTCTTTCCCGGGAGTTAAAGGCGGGCGAGCGACGGGCCGACCCCCCGTCCTCAACTTTGTCCCGTAGGTTCTGAACACTGGAGCCTACCCTCCAGTTGCATTGCGCGGTCCTCTGGGCCTGATCGCAACTTTAACTTTAACTTAACTCTATTGAATAAATACCAATTTACAAACAATTAGTAAAAAACTACTTTTTTAATACTAATTTTTAATGAAATAAATAGTTATAAATACATTATATATTTTTTGTTCAAAAAATAATAGAAACTTAACCACAACAATTACACACAAAAAATAACTCTCATTAAAAATCAAAAACAAGATAAGAAAAAAAAAATTATAAAATTAAAAATTATTGGTCGGTTTTATGTATTTTTCATTAATTTTCAGTGACGAATGAAAATACGAACCAAGTGTTTTTCTGATCAAATCGAGCTCTTTGCGCAGGAAACGATATTTAATGCAACCGATTAGGAATTATACAACACCAGGAATTGAGGAACTTAAGAACAACAAGTAAAAAAAAATAGGAAAAACCAATGCACCGGAAATGAAATGGAGGAGCTTCATCCTTACGTTTCTTTCACTACCTTCCCACTAGCACTGCTAGAGGCCGATCTGGTTGCTTATACCCTGGTTTCACGGAACGACTAAAAACTGGATTCTTCGCATTTTCTCGTTTTTGAGCACCACGTGACCAGCCAGGGCGGAAGTCGGTAGTGCTGTCCGAGTTGTGGCAAGTAGCTGTAACGAATAAAGTCGTTTCCAACATGGCAGCCATCGTTCCCACCACGCCTCAACGAAAACAACATACAGAATGGAGTGAAGGTAAAACTGTAATTTCACTGGAAATGTGGCGAGAAAATATTGATGATCTGAGGCGAATGAAGCGAAATCGTCCAATTTATGAAAAAATGAAGATAGAATTAAATGAATCGAACAAGATAGCGAAACCTGCGAGAAAATGAAGAACAAAATTGGTAATTTAATATGGAATTAAAAATTGATATTTTCGAGCCTCTGGAGCTGCAATATCATAAACATAAACATAAAAACAAACGTTTATTTTTGCCCTTGCTGCGAAACAATAATTTTGCTGGTTGGCGCCATTTTGGTTTAGCATAGTCCCAGGATGCATTGCACGACAACTCGATCCCAGGATGCATTGCAAAAAAGTGGTTTATCTTCTTCTCCCGTGAAATCACTCGCGGTACGAAAATTGGTTAGGAATACGTCAGAAACATACGTCACAGGACTGAAGTAGTTTTATATATCGACTTCTTCTCCCGTGAAACCAGGGTATTAGAGTGAACGGAAGTGTCCTGTCTACACAAAGTCTTTAATCTATGCGTGAAACCAACCAGGATATTATAGTTTAGTGGAGCTCAAGCAAAGCTGGTAATAGGCCGAGGCCAGTTGGGAAATGTGGTCCCTGTTTCAAACTTTAATTCAAACAATATTCTTTACCAAAGAGTCTTTGCCTCTACCAGGGGAAGTAGCCCCAGTGGCCATCCAGGATTAAGGTTTGGGGGAGGGGGGGGGGGCAGTAAGGATTTTGTGAAAAAAATCCATTTAGATGTGGGTTTCTTTTAAAAATAAATTGTTTCAAAGATCACTTTCCAAACTAAGAAAATACAGACACGTCAATGCTTTGTTAAAAGTTTTCTTCTCGTTTTTAATTTCTTTCTTTCTTTTTTTCTTGCCTTTTTCTTTCTGTATTTTTTGGGTTGGGGGGAGGGAGGGTGCAGTGAAGGAACGTCATGAGAGCAAGTGGAAAATAGATATTTGGAAACCATCGATTAATAAGGCAATGCAATGTAGCCAAGGAAGAAAAAGGAACACAGCAATGCTTAATGCACATTGCTAACACCCCTCAAAGTAAATCTCCAAGATTGTCCACCGTCTGTTGTCCACCAAGATTGTTGTTGAGTTTGGGAACTGCTGTCAATGCCATCATTCATCACGATAATGCCACATGTCACAGCAGTTCCTTCACAGACTTTTTTACGTCAAAGGGGGTGGGAAGTCTTGGAACACCCTCTGCATTCGCCAGACCGGAATCCATGCGATTTTGATTTGATCCAAAACTCAAGCTGCAGTTGGATGGGAAACCCTTGACGACATTTCGGCGAGAGGTCACATGCAGCCAATGATATTCTCCGCCTTCCCAAATGTTGGCAACATGTTGATTAGGTTAGGTGGTGGGGTTAGGAACTCCTGTGTTTCTTTTTCTTCCTTGGCTACACTGCATTGTTTATTAAAGGATGATTTCCAAATATGTATTTTCCACTTGCTCTTATACCGTTCCTTCACTGACCCAGACCATGTTAGTGATGCCAATCAGAAGCTCGTCCAACAAGTTTTCAAACATATATTCTGGAATTGCAGTGGTGTCGCATGTTTGGCAGGTAAAAAATAGTTGCCATGCCTTCTATAACGGTCCATTGTATAAAGAGAATATTTAAGTAATTTTTTTAATTAACATTTGACATATTATATTGTGTTTAAAAGCTAATCTCTACATCGATCGTAGATTCATGACAATAATATTTCAATGTAATTTCCAGCAGTGGGCTGTTAAAGGCTGTTAGATAGATAGATAGAATTTTCTATAATATCAGTGCGCATGTGGGTGACCACGGAAAAGGAAATACATTGTTTGACGTTTTTTGTTTCTTTCTTTCTTACAGTTTGGTGGAGTAAAAAGTCAACGAAAGGTAACTTTTTAATCTATTTATAGAAATTAATTATTCCAAATACGAGAAAACAAATTTAGATACGAATTTAACTATTAACAAAAAAAGAAAATATAGAATAACTATTCTATTCTTTTAAAAATTACTTACGTTAAAAATACTGAGGCCAACAAACAAGACTAATTTAAAAAACATTTAAACACATTAAAAATTACAACTGGTTTCGCCTTGGCTCATGAGGCATTGACAAATTCAAGAATACATTGGGTTTCTACGCCAATCCTAGTCCAATAAGAAACTGCAGATATCACATGGTAATCCTTTGCTGATATTTGGTGAATGAAACATCAAAGCCATCTAGGGACCGGTGGTGACGATGTGTGTGGGACATCCGGCTTCGAACAAATCCGTTAGAGGGCCTTATCACAAAATCTGACGACAACATCGTGAGAACCGTATGTTGATCTGCCTACAAATGCAGAATCTGCTTTGATGTTTCTAGGCTTTACTCACCAGTAATAGCTTATCATGTGATCGCGGTTTCTTATTGGACTAGTATAGGCATAGAGACCCAATGTATTCTTGAAGTTGTCACTCTTCAATGCCTCATCAGTCGAAACTAGTTGTAATTTTTAATGTGTTTAAATGTTTTTTTTAACTTAGTCTTATGTGTTGGTCTCAGTATTTTTAACTGAAACATTTAGTACACACGTAAAAATTATTTACATAACAAATTTAAAAAGAAAAAAAAATGATTTCCTAAGCAAATTTCATTTAATCTTTTGCTTAAATTGTATTCAAGTGTTAATTACTATTGTTGTAGTTAATGACAATGTCATTGTCTTTGTAAAACTCAATGCAAAATCAGACTTTCTCGTTGTATGTTTCACTCATACTTTTAGTGATGGAGTTTTGAATTTATTTTAACACCATTTCAATTGCATTTTTTCTTATTTGTTCAGGAATCGGGTTATACCTGAAAATACTTTTACTTGGTCTATATTTTTACTTTTTCTTGTTCTACAACAAATTCCTTCCAGAGCTGCATCAGTTCTTTTTGCTTTGGACTGGAAAAAAGTCTATGGTGTTATTGTCTTCAGATGTCGACGTGCCAAGCGCTGAGGGTTTGTTAGTTGTGCTTCTAAGACTCCATATTTACTTCTAAATGCAATAGTCTCATTATTTACAGATCTTAGTAACAGTTGCAACTTACCCCAGATGCCATCCAAAGATAACATCTGGTTACCCATGGGAAAAAGATGCACAGCTGCAATTCTGACTTTTATTCTATCCGTCACTAACGCTCATGTATGTCTCTAACACTACTGCCCTTACCGCATTATTATTATTATTATTATTATTATTATTATTATTTTATAGCAATGCTTCAACAATTAATAACCAAGGTCGTTAAATATACTTTACTCATTATATAAATTATGAAAATCATTTTAATGATGAAATATTTTGTGAATTTCAGATGAAGTGAATCCAATGGAGGAAATAAAACGCAACAGTAAGATATTTGCTATTACTTTGCTTTCTTAATAAATAAAAATAAATAACGCGTTTTGTAGCATCTGTTATTCAAAATTTATTGAAAAAAAAATCTTAGGTTTCGTAATCTTTGCTTCTTTTCAGTTTGGTGGAGCAAGAAGTCACTGGACAGTAAGTTCTCTATTTTAAAAGTATTTCATTTATTTTTTACTTCTTTATTTTTTTATATGGATTTTTGCAGGACATGAAATTACTATAAAATTATTAATAATATTTTCTGTTTGTTAAAGTCTTGAGTTTTAATAAATGTTTTCATTCTTTTCTGTGTTCGTCAGCTAAAGAAATAAATAAGAATTAAAATCCCTTTAAAAGACGTAGTTAGAGTATATAGTTCTATAATAGAAAGCATTTTTAATTTTTCTTTTTAACATTTTCTTAATATTTCTTTTATTTTTAATGCTTATATTTTAGTTAAACTCATTCTAAGTTTTAAAGTTTTTTTAAGAAGTTATCAATTTTAACAATTTGTAAGAATTTAAAAATTAACAAAGTTCTAACAATATATTTTTTATTTACTCTAAGATTAAGAAATTTATATATAATATAAATATAATATAATGTAATATAATACATATATTTCTATATATAAATACTTTTTTTGAAGCTTGGGATCCAAATGCATCAGAAAGTAAGTGAACACTATTATTTAATATAATAAAATTAGTTGAACAGAATGGAATGAATTAATATCGGCTACATTTAGGTTCCAATTTTCCTGTAAAACAGCAGCTATTTTTTGACTTGACCTTCGCTTGTATCCAATTGTAATGTTTTTAGAATCGCTTTCAACCAATCAGAAGAAGTTTTCCTTTCTTTATTAGATAATTAGAATAATTTCATTTTTATATTCAGTTTCTAAACTTTATATCCGAAATGATTCCGAATTACTTGTCAAAAACAAAATAACTAACTTTAAGGTATTTTATTTTTTAATTTATTTTATATCTTTTGTGATTTTATATTTCATTTATTTGATGAGAACGAATTCAATAAATCTTTTAACCATTTATTAAATTTTAAATATACTACTTATTTAATGTCTATCTTTTCTTTTTAGCATGTTACATTGAACGCTGTATTCCGAAGTTTCTAGATTGTTTCCAGTCAGCTGAAACAGGGATGTTGTTTTTCCAGTGCAAGTTTCAATATAATTACTGCCTTTTGGATTGCATTCGACAGACTGAGGCAACACAGCTGTCTTACAAAGTTTAAATACATATAGAAATTAATTACAGCAATAGATTTGATTAAACGTAAATAAAAACAGCGTTTTTTTTATTTTTCAGTAGAATTAGAAATAAACTAAAATTAAATTCTTTTAAAACAACTGTTTTAATTGTTCTAAAGTTTCTTTCAGAAAACAGCATTGATAAACAAAAAAGCGGAATTGGAATTGATCTGAGTTGAAATCCAATCTTATGTAAATAAAGAATAATAAATGCTGTAATTTCTTGTAATTATTTTTTTAATAATTATAATAAATATTTTTTTAAATATGAAATAAAAATTTCAAAGTTATATTAAAGTAATTTAAATAGTACATGTTGGTTACAAATGTTTACGAATATTGGATTTAGCATTAGTATTTTTATCGAAATGTCAATGCACAACATTTCCATCAATTTTAACAAATAAAAAAAAAAAATAAGCCTATAAAACAGTTACAATAATATGAAATTTAATAAACAAATATAGACTAAAATGATGAGCTGATGGAGACACAATAAAGAATTATCTCCAATGATGAAGAAAAAACAAATCTTTCATGAAGAGGATTCAAAGAAATCCAAAGGTTTTGTAGAACGCTGTCAATGGGATTTGATTCTTATTATTCTAGTAAATGTTCTAAAATAATTCGATAGAAAATAATATCATTATGCAACGGTTTAAATTAAAACATAGAAAGTCATTATAGAAAATTGATTGAAAAAAAAAGCATTTATTGCTGCTCTGATAAAGTTTAACATTTTTTTAAAATAAAATCTAAAATTACTCCTGAAATATATTTAGTGACAGTTTTATCACTTCCAGCTCCTGCTTTGGATTTTTTTCTCTCTCTTTGTTTTATTTTGAAATGCTATAATAATTTTCATAAACTTTAAAAATTGTAAACAGCTTTTCTGCGATAATTCTACTAAAATGTGCTAAACATATGAAATATATGACACGAAATTTATTATTATAAAGATTCCTACTCTTTTGATGTAATTCATTGAAAATGACACTGAAACCTAACTAAAGTTCATGATAGCATTATCGTTTATTATCGCCTTTTTATAAAATAACTTATCAAAATAATATCTTATTAAAAAGAGAAAAGGTTTTACAGAAAACATCGTAATTTTTAGAAATACATCTGTTTCTTAAATGAACTTTCTATCATTTTATTACAAACAATTTAATTTTACTATTTAAAGGGATCTATCAATAACTGTAAATTTCGAAATTAAGGTAAAATACCTAACTATTGTATTATATTCTCTGAATATAAGCAGTGAATATAATTTTTTTCTTAAGTGAGTCATACAGAAGCTTTTAATATCAAAGATCCTTAGAAGTAATAATTAAAAATCCCCTCAATTGATTAGTTTTATTAGTCTTATGCATCTTCATTTTTGCGGGTGGATGTTTTATAAAACTCCGATCTCAATATATGAATGATTAAAAATTTCAGGAACAAAATTACAACCTTGCAAAGCAAAATCAGGGAATTCTATATCTGGAAATCCATCCTTAAAATTTGTCAAGAATTTGGTTTAGAAATATTTCCAAAGGCGCTGGTGTTATCAGAAACAGACTCTTAACAAACTAGGACAAGTCGTTCAATTCCACTATGGATTTTGTTTTACAGGTCTTGTCCACTATGGAAAATTTCTCTGAACAAACAGAACGAGCTGAGCAGAATTCGATCAGTGTGGACGTATCTCCGCACGAGCCGAACATTAGAGTCAGTAAAATGACTTGCCCAAAAGGGATTAGTTGTTCAGGTGTGGATGGGTTTTGAAAGTTATACTGATTTATGCGCAATAATATTATCGTCTTTATTGTGTAACATTTGGCATTTAACATTTCATATTCATAAAGTAAGTTGAACAAATAATAATAATAATAATAATAATAATAATAATAATAACCCTAATCATTCTTGCACACGTCTTTACACTTGGCAATATGTGCTTTGGTCCTTGACCTGCCATATTGTTTTTGCTGGAGAAACCCAAGGTTTGAAACATACAAATATAATAATAATAATAATAATAATAATAATAATAATAATAACTCTCCATTTTGTAATAGTAAAAACTGATAACAAATATATACCCTATGCCCTCAGTGAACTTGAGTTGAAGATAGTTGAAAACAACGTCAGCTTTACTGATAAAAAGACTCGCTGGAAGGAGAAATCTCTGTATGGCAGATCTGCCCATCAACTCAGCCAATCTCACATTGGCAATATAGCATCAAATGCAACACTTACGCTTTCAGATCTCTATCCCGAAATTGAAGGATTCTTCATAGCTATCCAGGGCCAAATTAGTATCTATAAAAAAAAAATTACGAAATACAGTAGAACCTCATTATAACGGACTAATAGGGGCTGAAGGTTGGCCGTTTTAATGAAAAGTCCGGTTTATAACAAATAATTCTTATAGGGGTGTAATGCAGCAGGGTGTATATCAATGAAAGAACAATAGTTAGCTATAAGAAGTGTTTATTATATATCAAATAAAAAACAGCCTTCAACATAGTAGGTTGAATTGAAAAAGATGTGTACGTATACACTGCATTAATCTTTAGAACAAGAAGATCCTGGTTCATGTTGATTGCTTATATTCATTGGTTTGAAAAAATAATTTATTTTCTGCTGTGTTTGTTTGCTGCTTATTTCTTCAGTTAATACTGACGGAGGTGTTCTTAATATGCAAACACATTTTCATTTGCCGATTGTTCAACATATTGAATAACAAAATTTAAATGGTCTTTCACTTAGCTCACCTTAATTGTAGGCTGACAATTTTTTTTTTAAACTGTTCGTTATAAGCGACGTCCGTTATAATAGGGTCCGTTATAATGAGGTTCTACTGTACATCAGTAAAGAATCAAACATTCAAGATAACTTAAGATGACCTACGTAGAAGATGCCCTGATGCACACGAAACAATACAATATATCACATCCGGATGTCGGAATCTAGTACAGACAGACGAAAACCGTAGACACGATCAAGTAGGATAGATTATCCATATCAGAAACTAGCAAATCAATACATGGTGACTTCCAACTACAGATACATGATGATATCATTCTCCAAAACAAACCCACAAACTTTATTAAGACAGAACAGTCCTCACTGATAAGCGCTTCACCAGAATAGACCTGACATTACTTAAGTAAATAAAACTGAAAAACCTCGAACAGCTCTATTAATAGACATCGCAATTCCTAACAGCAATAACCTTGAGAAAACATACAAAGACAAACGAAATACTGAGGTCTAGAATTGGAATTCGAAAAACAATGGCAATATTAATCAGCAAGATTATTACAATTCCAATTGTTCCATCAGTAACAGCTGTCATATTTAAGTCTCTACCCCACAAGCCTCAACATAATAGCTCCAAATAGCAAACTTCTGCATTGAGCTGCAAAAGACAACACTAGTAAAACCTATAACATTGTTAGGAAATTTATTCATGGCACTGCTTAAAGTAACATAGAGTAAATAATCTGTTTCAAGTTTATTCATTAACCCTTCCTTTCGGAATAACTAACTACAGGGACTCTGAGTCACGTGGTCTGCTTCACTATTTCTACAGCTAATTGACTGAACTCAGTTCATACATTCCAGTACACATGAATTCCAGCATTAATCTGATGCAAGAAATAAGCTAGTACCTTTTTTTAATTGTTTATTTAATAATCAAGTCCCGATAGGAGCAACAAATGATTAGGTTAAGTAATATAAAAACACTCAATCTAATATAATAGGGACATACAGAATATATTGTGGATAAGTTGAAGAATAAAAATATTTATAGCAATAGATTAGAAGTTAAAGAACTGCTTAAAAAATCAAAGTTAATAATAAAACAAAATCGTAATAAATATTTAAAAATACTAAAAATAATTAAATAGCAATGTTATAACATATTATTGTATTTTTGTAATTACTATATAAATACGAAACGCGAATAAGAAAATTTTAGTCAAATTAAAAGAAAAGAATATTTTAAGAAATGATTTCTTAATAATTAGGAAATTTTGTTTCTTCTGATTTTAGCTTCATTTGATTTAATCTGAATCATTAATTAACCAATTTTTTAATTATTTTTTTTTTAACATCTGATATTTTTTTTTAATATTATTTATGTTACTGAGGTCGATTTTTATTGATGGTCTTTTCCAAAATGAAGTTTGGTTTATGTTTCTCCATTGCTTATGTCAGGATATTTTAAATTAAATTTGCTTTGAATTCTTAAATTATATATAATATTGTTATTGTTCTTTTTATTGTATAGCTTCTTACTTAATTATAAATAGTTTTTATAATTAAATTATACAGTAATTTTTGTATGGGAGTTAAAATTCCTCTTTCAATTAAATATTTCTTTCTTTTCTCTTTATCCGTCCAGATATTGTTATTAAAAGTAAGTTTAAGTAGTCTCTTTTGGAAAGAATTTATATTTGTTAAATTAGAATTGATAGTTTAGCCCATATGTTGAGCCGCGCGGTTGGCGTTGTTGCTAAGACATCGGCCTCTCACCTCTGAGTCCCGAGTTCGGTTCTCATGTGGGTTTCGTGATGGTGGACGATCCGCGCTGGGCAGGTTTTCTCCGGGTTCTCCCGTTTCCCCTGCAATTCTCCCACCATACTTTCTCAGTCTTTCTCTCCATCTGTCCATATTTCCGTGGGATAGTACAATAGACCTCTGGTCGCAGTGCTTGGCTTCTGCCACCCACCTTCACTACATACATACATACATAGCCCATATGTTTCTAGCATAATTTAGGATAGAATCACAGAAAGCAAAGTAAATTAAAATCAGAGTTTTGAATGGAAGTGTATCTTTTGTGTGATTGTAGATGTATGATATGGTGTTTAGTTTTTTATAAATATTGTTAACGTGGCTATCTCAAGTGAAAGTACTATTAATTGTAGTGTTAAGTATTATATGGAGTTGACTGATGTTATTTTGTGACAATATTGAACAGACAGGATTATCTGAGTGCAAGCATTTGTGGCTATGAAGATACACTCTTGTTAAACTGTACGCGGGATTCACGGGAGGTTTAGGCTTCCAGTGATTCTCGGCCAACGGGACTAGTTGAGGTCGGATCGTCAGCCATCCAATCCATGGAAAAGCGAGAGACCTACAAGTACCTAGGCTTCCAGAAAGCGCGTGTCATGGACAACTGAAGTATTAAAACTGCACTCAAGAACACATATAGTGCTCGTGTTCACAACATCTTCAAAACACAACTCAACGCCAAAAATTAATTCAGCCATCAACACTTTTGCCATCTTCACACTAACATAGAACGTCTTCGACCCTTCGACAAACACCGAACTTGAAGCACTTCAACGCACAACACGCACTACATTCACGAAACACAATCCCAAGTCAGCGACGGAAAGGATGACCCTGCCCCACAAAGAAGGAGGCCGAGGACTCATCAATCTCATCACCCTACACGAAAAACAAGAACACACACTTAGGGAACACTTCCACCAGAGAGCAGAACACTTTTCACTCTACTTAGCCATTGTCCAACAGTCGCCACCCCCGACACCCACATTCAGCATCTGAGTGAATCATAGGCTCATAAGGAACTCCACGGCAGACATCGCCACGAACTCAGCTAGCCTCATGTCGACATGGAAGCGTCGAACAGATGGCTGATGAGTGGTGATTTGTTTGGGGAGACCGAAGGGTTCATGATCGCGATGATATTCTTGGGATTTCGCTAAATAATCTCCTTGGAGATTTTTTCCTTTGATAAAAATATAATTGAAAAAAACGATAAATAAAATAAAATAAAATAAAATAAAATAAAATTCAAAGATTTTATTTACTTTATTTTAACCAATCTAAGATTTTTGTTTTAGTCTTCAAGAAAATGCGTTGACTTCAGCAATTCTTTGGATAATAAGAAGACAATTGATCATTTAATTATGTTGATATTGAGTTTTGAATTCATCATCATATACAGACTGATAATTCAAATTACTTGAATCTTATTTTTTTCCCCCAAAGCATATCTCTAAAAATCATGAAAAATGCATTCTCTCTTCGCCCAAACATTCTTTCTCTTAAATCGAATTTTCATTTGATTCCAAAGAATCTTCAAGTTATCGGAACGTATTTACAAGATATTTCCTATTTCCTTAGCAAGAGTTTACCAAGAGGGGAGTCGCAGAAAGAAAAAAAAACCGTTAAGAAAAACAAAAAAAAAAACAAAACCCGTCTTTAAGAGTCAGCCAGGAAAAAAATTTTTGGAACTAAATTGTGTTACCTCCAGTCATAGTCTAAAAACTATCCTGTAAAAGTTTTAGATTTTTTAGAAGTATTACCTAGAATTACGATGGTAGAACGCTTTTTTTTAAAAAAATATTTTAATGAAATTATGGTGTTTAAAATGAAACGAAATACCTCTGATTAAATTTAAGACAGATGAAAATAATGCTTCCTTCTTATTAGTTTTGTAGTTTCTAAATTATTATAGGAATCTTAACTAAAAGTAGATTCTAATTGCTTCTTCTTTCTTAGGTTGATTCTGAGTTGTTTGAATGTCTTCGGTTCCTTCAACAATTATCAAGTATGAAGATGGGAGTGGAATTAGGGAATGCATCAATTAGTTACGATTTATTTTTCAAACGATCTTAAAACAACTCATTGGAAGAAAATCAAAGCCCAAAGAAAACTCAACAAATGAAACCACTGCCTGATGCTGTCAAGTTCAAATCTATGTTCAAATGTTGGATTGTTATTTGGGAAATGTTGCACTTCGTCATTCACGTTACTCTTCTCCAAAACTTGGACACATTAAATGCTTGTGTGATTTCCTATCTACTGTTGGAAAATAAACTTAATAATACAAGGAAAGAACAGTTCTATAAACGTAAAAATGAAAATATAAAGTTTCGTGTATTTCTTAATTGTCTAGCAAAATTAACAAGTCATTTAAATAAGCTGGTATTTCATTTACAGAAGAACTCCTGTTAAAATACTTTTTTCTTTTCTTTTTAGTAATTTATTGAACTCGAGGCTTATGCTGTCATTTTCTTTATAAAATTTGTTTCAAATTCAATGTTTTTCAAAACTTACAGAAAAATGAACTTTTTAGTGATTTTATAAATAAACATTAAAACTGAAAAAGAAATAAAATATTAATATTTGATTCAACGTATACTTTTTTTTTAATCACCTCAATAGTATTTACTTTATTCTTTAAATTTGTTTTAATTTTAATTTATATCGTAAATAAATAAACAAATTATTATTTAGTATTGTTGTTGTTGTTTTTTGATCAAGAATAAAATTTAAAATATTAGTTTAACCCTATTTCATACAAATTCCTAGATTTAAGCAATTCATTACCATACGACTACTAGGAGTCTTTCCTGGGATTGAATGTAGATCATGTAGAACATACTTTTAAAGTATATACCTTCAAAGTCTTTACACAAGAAAAATAGTCAAGCAAAGTTTAAAGTGATTACCATAATATCCTTCTTCTAACAACACAAAAATTTAATAAGAAATAAAAACCAAAAACTGCCCATAAATAGATATTCATGCCTTTGTGTCAGAGGGTTCGTCCTTATTAGGACTCATCAGCCCACCCTCCTTCGATGATAAACTAGAAAGGTCTGACAAGTCCCTAAAAAGGACAAAACAGTCGTTCCCTCTGATGATAAACTCAAAGACGTGAATGTTTATTTAAGTTTATTTTAAGTTAATTTAATGTTTTGCAGCATTTGGTTTTTATTTCTTATTGATTTTCGTTATTAAATTTTTATGAAAAACAAATTTAGACGAAATTAGTTTCACCATTATCGCTACAAATGATTTCCATCTTCCTACGACAAACCTGTTAGTCAATTCAATATCAGTTGGTCAACCATGTAATTTCTTCCTGGGAGCCATTTTCAAAAGCCGTTTATACATTTTCAAAGAATAAATGTATCGTAACACAGGACGGGCTCCGAAATGATCCACCTCTGTACAACAGTGGGTCCGCACCTGATGTCAGTATGAGCACCTCGTGACATTGAACATGCGTTAGTGACCGTGCGATAATTCACAATGGCAGGCAGGGAAAGTGGTGAATTCCGGTTGACTTTAAAGCAACGTGTGTCATTAAGTGTCTTTATGAGTTGAAGAGTCGAAGGTCTTTATGAGGTCAAAATCTTTTATTTGATGAGGAATACGTTTTTTTTTTTTTTTTTTTCCGAAACGTGAAACAACGACTGCAATTAAGAAGGAATTTGAAGACACTGGTTCTATTACAACAAGACATGCTGCGAAAGGGTTACACACCACAAACACTACAGAAAATAACCAACCCATCATCGCCAAAGCGGTGGTGAAAAGTAAAAATGGACCAGGTCCAACTGATACACCCTGTATAATAATACTAATACTTTCCGTAATGCAATTGTGCGTTAAAAATAACTATGTAACCAATTCGTGAATAATCACGTGTACGTCATTCTAAATCACGTATACAGCAAACAATAAATGCATGTCAAATACAGGGTGCATGGGAAAGCCCTAAGTCACCCAAATAACTTCTGAACGAAAATAGCAAGAATTAGGGAAGTTATTGATATAGGAAAGCGATCAGGCGCCATCAGATGAGACTGACGGCAGCGCCCCTAGTGGAAGTTAGCAATTCTATCTTGGAAACAATCGAGATAGGAAAAAAAAATGAGAAAGTTGTTGAGCATCATCCAATTAGTAGTAGGAAATGATATTTTACAGAAAAGAATCACGCAAATAGAAGGCGGGAGACGCTAAATTTTCGAAATGTGATTTTGATGCAAAAGCAGCCCCTTGACTTCTCTTTATAGCAGTAACATTTCACAAGAATAACCTTCATTCGAATCTTTTATTTACAAGATAGTACGTAGTCATTATCAGAATATTCGATAGATTTAATCAGTCAATAAATAATACACTATCTAAACTATTTATCATTAAACTACACTATTTAAACTACATACTTCTAAGATGTCGTTGGAAATATTGAAAATTTATTTTTGACATGAGAAGTGCTGTTTTAACCAATTTTCAAATAGTATCTAAATGAAGGTTAACTTTAAGACTGACATCAGAACTTAATCGACCAATCATTTAACGTTCGAATATTTTCCATTTTTCTTTTCATTTCTTTCATTTCTATTGTTATGTGCTTGGAGGTTTCAATTACCCCACCAACTTTGTTTTTTACAACTACGATTCCTTTTAAAACTTTTTTTTTTTTTTTAATATTACCATTATTTTGATTTTTTCTTAAAAATAAAAAGTTAATTTTTTTTATTGAAGCAATATTAATTTTTTAATTTGAAATTAGTTGTATTTGTAAAATTTATTTTAGAACAATTAATTTTCAATTTTTTTTCTATTTGTTATCTGTACCAAAGAGGAGATCATTTTAATTCGGAGAGTTATCTTTCAAATTCTTATTTATTATGGAATGAAAATTTTATTGGATCAAAGTTCAGTGTATTCTTACTAGATGGCGCCAAATGTTTGAAGTTCTGAGCTTCGAGATGGTTGCAATGTGAATTAAAATTCTCAGTGTTGTTACTAGATGGCGCTGCTATCGTTTTATCTTTATCAATTTGATAGTATTGAAGTAATTTTTTCTTTTTCTTGAACTAATTTTGAAATTATTTTCCCGAATGTTTCCGATTTGAAAGAAAAAAAAATATCGATTTCTTCAGTGGAATAATGAAATAAAACAACATAGTTTTAGGCCTACTTAGAATGGCTTTTATAGTACAAAATATTAACAATATTTTCTTTGCTCATAAAAAAGCCAGAGGGCAGCTACAAATACGATAGCAATTCAAATCACTTCCTAATTTCAAAAGCCAAAATGAATCTAAGACATGGTGGTGTTAAGACCAGGAATTAGATGATGAATAATCAAATATAAGAGCAGATGGCAGAAATCAAGGAAGTTAACAGATGGCGCGGGAATTTTCATTTATTATGTTTCAAAAAATAATGTCACAGAGGATCTCTGTGAAGTTTTATAAAAAGGTAAAGGGACTAATCATTATTTATCAAGTCTTACTATTCCATTTGAACATTTTTCTTCAGTAATGGTAAAAAAAGAATATGGTAGTTCCTCCAAAAATTAAAAATCAAACAATAAATACATTATAAAAATAAAACAGGGAAATTCATGTGCTGGCATCAGGTGTTTATTAGGTGACATCCCAGCCGATGATCTCTTATAAAGATGTCACCTAATAAACACTGGATCTCAACCATTGTTGTCTTTAAGCATATTGTGTGTTTCTTTTTATGCTGAAGGAAATTCATTTGAGGCTGACGGATGCCAGCACATGAATGTTCCTGTTTTAGTTTTATAATGTATTGATTGTTTTATTTGTAATGTTTGAAAATAACCATACGCTTTTTCACTATTAATTCTGATACCTAGTTGTTTAAAAAGTGACTCGGCCAATGATAGCTCATACAGTTTGAAACGGCCATTCTTGGATATCACCTGATAAACACTTGTTTCTTCTATTGTTATAAACCCTCCGTCTGTTGGATCACCCACAATGATTGAACGGATTTTCATAAAATTTGGTGTAATGCTTATTTATGTTAAAATACTATTAGTTACTATTAGTGGTTATAACTTCTGGCAAATGCATTTTAAGTTTTCTTAATATTTCTGTTTATTCTCCTCTAAATAACTCATTCGATATCTTGAGATGAGGTGAGATCTTATTTATGGTAAAACTAATGAAATTAATATGAACCATTGGTAATGGAATGAAGTTTGGAATGAATTGTCTTTTTGTAGTTCAGAGATGATGATTTTCTAGGACTTCGCTAAAGTTTTCTGGTATATTTATGAAAACTTTTATTATGAGCTGCAATTACGTTGATTACTGCGCATCTCCTAATATTTATATATTTTTTTTTTTTGTTTACATCAGTTAAGATAAAAATCTGGTATATTTATTGATAATTTTATCACGAGTAAATACAGGTCAGCAGGTAATGTAGTTTTAATAATGTATTTTGATATAAGCAGTTACTGTTCATTTTGAATTATATTCACTGAAGAATGCCTGGTGTCATTACATGGATTCCTCTATCTGTGTAGGAGGCATTTGTGTTTATGATAAGATCTCTTGCGACAGAAATCCAATCATACGTTTTCTCAATTATTTTCTTGAGAGCTATGATCTGATCTTAGGTCGTTTCGATAAAACCCTCCGTCTCTTCAAACAAAGAACCATCAGACTCCTTATCACCATTCTCCAAGGAATGAGGAAAATCTACAAAATAACAACAACTTTTTAACTCTGGAAATAAAAATATGTCATTTAAGTATAAAATGTACAGAAATAATAATAAAAACAAATAAATTTACCAGTAAGTTTTGTTTGCAAGTTCAATTGATGAAAACCTTAAATGTAAAAAAATACATTTTGAAATCATACAAAAACTTAAGTACCGGTAATTAAAGTACGATTTCATTTAACTTCTAATATTTTACTATAATTACTTTGCATTATTATCATAATCTTGCTTAATTATTCGGAAAGGCATCTAAAATATGTAATTTAGAGTCGTCAAACTACAAAATGAAATAACAAATAAACAGTCAAAATATATGTTAAAATGTAGATAAAATTCTTCTTAAATATGTGCATTATTTTAACTTGGTAGCAGAGAATAATATTGAGATTTCAATTCACACAATCATTTTTAATGATTAAAGTATTTTATAACACAGAGAAATTCTTTAAAATAAAACTGTCATAAAATTAAACAAAATATTTCTCTAGTTTCCTTTTCTTTAGGCTAACGTATTAACATAACATTCGTTTGCAGAATTTCATAACTCTTTCAATCTTTGTTGCTTTACGTTAATAGTTCTTTAAAGTTCAATTTAATTCACCTTGAGTTCACAAATCACTACACTTTAAAGTTCATAGTTCGTTAAACCTCGTTATGTTTTAATATCACTATCTAATCGCACACTCCGTAATTCGATTCAATTCATGGATGAAAGTCTTGACAATCCGCAACTTTTTCGCGTCAAGGAAATAATATAGTTTAAAATAATTTACAGTCTCTCTCGCTGTATTAAGATCTTGTCCTCAGTTTCCTATATGTCCAAAAAAACTCCATCTGTTTCGAATGGCATTGGGTTGTTCAAAATAACAAGTCCTATTAGACCTTCAATATGTGATATCTTTCTATTAAAAAATATTAATGACTTATTAATATTTTAATCGATCCGTAACATCCGAATTCTCTTGAATAACATCATTATATATTATACTCTATACTTATAATATCTTCTTCCATGACAATTACTGCGTCCGGAAACTACCCTTATTTTCATAGCTTTTTGGATCTCCATCTTGATCGATCAGCCACAACCATTTTTTTTTCAACAATGAGCATTTACTCAGCTCCTGTGATATCTTAAATAATTTAAAGCTTCTTTTGTTGCCACGTTCATTTCCTTTTTCTGAAATCATTCACACAAAAAATAATTGTTTATGTTTATGATCGTATTTCAAATGTGTTTTCCATTAAAAGTTTGAAATTTTAAACCACATAAAAAGAAACTACGAATGAAATTCCTGTAGAATGAAGCGTAAATCTATGTAGACAAAAGGAACAGAAATAAAACTTCTCTTCATCCATTGCACTACTTGTAACGGAAAGAGAAGAGATTTCAACTGTAATTGAGTGTCAAGTATAAGTCAAAGTTATATTAGTTTCAAAGTATTCAGTACCAACCAAAATAAATAAAACTATTAGATTTCAACCAAAAACATGAATATTCAGTTTGGTAGAATTAGTTTTGAATTGACGTTTCCTTTGATAATTAAACAACTCCCTCCCCCTCTTTATTGAAGCCCCTTAATCCTTTTGCCTTATATTGATATATTTTCTTTTTATTTAGTTAACCCTGTGGGAATGGATGGAAATAAGTCTCCTATTTTAAACGTCTCCTATAAATAAACACTGGATCAAATTATAAAGAGAAGTTAGTTTTATGGCAAGACATCCAAACAAAAGAAGAAACAAGTGAAAGATTAAGATTGCGTGGGTGGGTTGAGTCAGTGAAGAATGCTGTTGAATAAAACACATTTAATCGACGGAATAAAAGCTATTCATCGAGGAGGGGGACTGGAAGAGTCAATGTTGATGGACGGATCCAAATAATACTGATCATATTTGAAGTTGGTTCCTAAATAAACATCAGTTGGTTCCTGAAAGATCTTTTTTAAAATACATTTCATATTTGCAAACAAAGATGATTCCCAGGTCTTCGACAATTAAGTGATGAGGATTTTCTTTTGCAGTTTTGGTTGTTTGACAAGAAGTCCTATTAGATTAGAATTTTGTTCAATTGTTTCAAACAACTTTATTTAGGAGTCTTTCCCTTTTCTTATGGAATGAATGAATCGTTGCTTTGGATGATGTTTTAAATAAAAGTTGTTTTGTTAAAATAAACTATTACTCGTCTAAATAGTAATAGTAAAGGCAAATACAAATGAAACTGCATTAGAACATTTTACATTAAAAATAAAAAAAATAAAAAAACAAAACAAACAAGAACGCACATAACTAATCAAAACAAAAATTCACTGAGCTATTTTTGGTATTTGTATTGGGAATCAGAGACAGAACTGTTTCGAGGTTAATTGACGTCTCATCAGTTCGATCTGCCCAGTATATTTAGCTCAGTGAAGAAGGACAATATACAAAGCGGACAGACAATGACCCCTCAATTAAAAAACATAAAAACTAAATTAAGAATAAAAGGAGTGAATAATTAATCCCCGCTAGCATTCAGTTTAGCATGTTAAGGATTAATTCATTAAAAGGTTAATAATTACAAATGAATTTAATGTTTTTTTTTTAATATAAATGTTCTAATGCACAACTAAAAAACAAAACGCACATAACTAATCAAAACAAAAATTCACTGAGCTATTTTTGGTATTTGTACTGGGAATCGGAGACAGCACTGTTTCGAGTTTTTAATATTAAAGGATATAAAGAAAAAATCAGAGCTGAATGAAACGTGTTTTTGATAACTTTATTTTTATTCTTTGCTATTAATTCAGTTCATAGAATTTCCTTTAGAAAAGCACGTTTTTCTAATTATTCTTTCATTTTCTTTTTTTTTCCCAAATCAGACCTAATTTTACTTAAAATTCCTGAATGTAATTATTATCTTTCTGTGGTTGGTTTTTAATCCCTTAGCAATTTATCTACTTTAGTTCTATATTCGTCCAATGGAAACTAATTTCACAAAACAAATGACGAAGATATTTTTAGAGGAAAAAAAACCAGTTACTGAAGTTGCAGGTGATAAATTCGAGGTTTTTTTACTTTATTATCTTTCCCAGAAATAAGTTTAATTTTGTTTGTCAGGTTCTGTTGTTTCTGTTGATCTTGAAATTTTATTGTAACAATACTACATTACATTTATATTTATTTTCTCCGTAACAAAAAAACTTTTTAATAAGTATTTGCTAAGACTATCTTGTTTTGGTGAATGTTGTAATAAAATTATTTAGTTCATCGTAACTTAATCAATGAAGTTTTATTTCCTCTTCAAAAGAAGATCTTTTAAGATGGAAGCAAAGATTAAAGAAAACAAAAAACAAGGTCAAATTGTGAAATGCAAAACCTTGGGCAGCACTTAAAGGTATTTGACCACAAGAACAGAAATCATAAAGAAAATAAATAACAAACCATTTAAAAGAAAAGCAAACAATTCATAATTGAAATTAGGATCTAAGACCCTGGGACGGCCGTTTAGAGCTTGTTGAGCTCTAGTCAGCCAGTGCAAAACTCAAAAGGTTCTTTCAAAGATTCTGCTATTTATTCCTTTCAGAAATCGAAGCCCTTTTGAGGAATCGTTCTTGGCAATTTGTAAATGATTCAAACTTTCATTAAACAGACAAATTAAAAAAATGTTGAAGTGAAATATTAAGACTTAATATTCGCTTTTATTTAAGAATTTTTGAACAATCTTTTAAAGCATCAATAACAGTTGTGTCAAAGTAAAAAAAGAAATGTTCTTGTTTCTGGGAAAATAAAATTGTTGGTTCATATGAAGGAAGCCCGTTTTTTTGGGTGGGTGGGGGAATCTAATGGAAGCAAATATGAAGGAAAGGTTCTTGGTAGCATCTGAGGAATGTTGGAGGGCAAAGGCACTTGACCAAGTGGATCTTTTTCTATCCGATCCAATCAAGCACTCAACAACAGATACATCTTGTGCTGTTATTTGAAAGAAGCCACAAGAAGAAACATCAAGTGACTCTCAACAAACTGACAACAACAACAACAGAACTAGAGTTACCTCAAGTTATTACAACATTGACGAATTAGGATTCCAATGATTGGATAAAATTCTTCCAAGATTTATTAAAGTAATTAAACAATAATAAAAAATAACTTATTTACAAATACTAAAAATATTTTCATAAATTTGTATGTTTCTTATTTTAGTTATCAAAGCCAATTAAATAAAAGGAGCGTGAAGTACCTACAAAATATAAGATTATTAAGAAATACTATCATTTATGGTGTTGTGTTATCTTATAATTAATATCTGCATTCATAAAGTGAAGATAAAATAAATAATTGTAGAATCCAATTCTAAATTTATTTATTTTAAATTTATTGTTAAGTTACGTTCAGTAGGAAATCTTCTTTTTCTAAATGTAGCCCTGTTTGATTGAATAAGACAAGTAGAATCCGTTGAATGAGGTTTCAAAGGTTATTCTTTCAATAGACGATGACAGAAAAATAGAATAGAATGGAATAGAAAATAAACGATTATTTTCGTCAACGGTTGGTGTAAGAAAATTAAGATTTCATTATAGATAATTTTAATGTTTATTTTAAGGAGAATTAAGAATCTACTGATTTCAAATAAAAAATTTGTTTAACTCTTTTAGTTCTTCATTCAGAGAATACATTTGTAATTAATTAGTATTTAATAGTTGTTATAATTAATTCTTATTTTTTTTTACAATTCTTTTGCTGCAATCCACAAAGCATTATGAATTGTTTTTTCCATGTCTTTGTAGTTCTCCAAACCCTGTGTTTCACTTCAGCTGAATCACCTCAAAAGATTAAAACCAATGTTTCTGTTACACCTCACTATAGCTTTTCTTCTGTATATTTACTCGTCATCATGAACCTCCTAATTATGTTTCGTAATTAAATTCTATTTACGCTTCCAAATTTCAGTACGAGCGCATGCTTCAGTTATTGATTAAAATTAAAAAAAAATAAACATCCATAAACAGGCTTTTAACTAGAAGCAAATGTTAGAATATGAGTTATTATAAAAAAAAGAATAATGATTAGGCTTACATAAAATACAGAACGAAATGATTAACGAGTAAAGGATTTCGAATGGATTAGACAGGGAATAATTGCAAAAACAATCATTAATATTACTGAGAAAGAATTGTGACTGCGTCATTTTCAAGTTCTATTGGAATGGTTTGTGTTAGTGGTCACGAGGCAGGTAATTTTAGATTTATTTAGAATTACATGCTTTACAATATCTTTAAAAATCCTAATTATAAACATATTGAAAAAACTTCATCTACACTTCATTTTATTATCGAATTTTCGGAAGAATTTTCTATCTTCCTTCTTCAAGATTACAATGTATAGTCAGGTGATATCAAATTACAAAAAAATTCCTTAGCATAGTTGTTAACAAAACTTAGCATTTTATCCTTAAAATGCTACTAACATATTATTATATTTACAATTGTTTCAAATTCAACAATTCTTAATTTTAATACAATTGTTTTATTTTACTAACAATCATTATATTAATCATAATTTTTTAAATTCATCGATTATTACACTTTTTTTGTTCTTGTTCATATGAGTTTTTACCATTTCCCTAGCTAAATTTACGAAAATACTCTCAACTTCCAAACCTTTGCTTCTATTGTAATTTAAGTTTCTTGAGTTTCTGATTATTATGCTTTCCAGTATTTTTCTTGTTTTTGTATCTTTTTCTAACATAATTATTTTTACTTCCTCCCTGATCCAATGTCCATTTTTCCTACAATGATATGCTACGTCAGATTTTTCTTTCTGGTCATTTTTAATACAATTAATATGTTCAAGTACTCTCTCCCGTGTCGTTCTTTTACTTTCCCCAACATAAATTTTCCCACAATTTTGGCATTCCAATTCATAGATTAATCCCATATTAGCTTCATTCTCATTTTTATTAATTTTTTGACATAAAATATTTTTCAATTTGTTGTTGTATTCAAAACCTATCTTGATGTCAAATTTTTTACAAATTTTCTTCAAATACCAACTGCTATTATTTAGATAAGGTACTATAATTGTTTCTTTACTTTTATTCTTATCCATTTCTTTAATCATAAATTTATCATAATTACTTATTGCTTTATTTAGAAAACTAGTGCTATAATCATTTTTCATGAAAATCGTCTTCATGTTTTCAATTCCTTTCTTAAAATCAGAGTCACAACTTGAATTTTGATCCAATCTATGGATGTAGTTATCAACAATATTCTTCTTGATCATAAAACTATGCCCTGATTTAAAATTTAGAATGTGGTCACTTTGAAACTCTTTTTTGTAATGTCTTAGGTACAAATTGTAATTATTCTTTTTTATCAAACATACATCCAAATAATTCAATTTTCCTTCCTCTTCTTTTTCCATTTTAAATTTTATGTCTTGATTCTTACTATTAATGATGTTAAAAAAGTTTTGAAATTGTCTCGGGGTCCCAAACCATATAATCAAAATATCATCTGCTTAGCGGTAATACTCAAAATTAAATTTAGATTCCTTAATTACATCATTTTCAAAGAAATTCATAAAAATGTTACATAGTGTCCCTGATAAAGGTGACCCCATAGGGAATCCTTTAATCTGTTTAAACATTTTATTTTTGTGTTTAAAAAAGGTATTGTCCGAAATGAATCTCACCCAATCCATCAATTCTACATTATTCAAATTTAGTTTCATTAACTCCTCATTGTGATTATACGCTAATTTTTCTACAATTTGCAATGTTTCTGTAACTGGTATATTTGAATACATGTTCTCTACATCCAGTGAATATAAATAAAAATTTTTCTTATTCATAAAATACAAATGTTGTAACTATAATTATAAACAACCATTAGCAAAATTCTTATTATTATTTAATTCCAAGCTTTTTCTTGAATCAATCAATTTAATCATGGATTAAGTGTTTAACTTCTACCCCTTTCTTTTTTCTTTTTTTTTTGAGAAAAAGTAATTAATTAGTTGTGAATTAGTTATTCTTGCAATTCTCATTTCAATAACTTTCTTATAAAAGGAATAAAAGACGCAATCATCATTTCAAACATCTTTTCTTGATGGATTCTTTTGGTTTCACGTAGAAGCTATGGAATGAGATATTTGGTCTAGACGAAACGATTAAAAGAAGGAATCGATACCAATTAGAATAATGAAATCGAAGGAAGTGGGATAACAATTTCCTCTAAGTAAAAAAATCGAATTTCTGTTTACTAAGTGACCAGAATTAAAGAGGAAGTATTCAGAGCCCCCTACCGAAAAACACCGAGGACGATACTCAACGGCGTAAGAACTCTCTGGAACATAGGGTATCGATTTTGTAGAAATTAGCACAAAATTTTGCTACCAGATAAAATTCGGCTTGTGAAATTAGCAAAATGTCACTGTTGCAACTGATTGGTGAATTTAAAAAAGATGGAAAATGATTGGTTTCATTCTGATAAGACTTCAGCTTACCTGAATGTAGTCAAATTTTTCTTTGAAGAACACGGTAATGCTAATACCACGCTTCGAGAATTCTGACGACTGAAGCATAGATCCAACGACAATAAGAAACCTAAAAATGTTTTAAGATTTGATAACTGAAGTTTTTCGCTGCAAAATCTCTCATGAAGCTATAACCTTTGCTTCATGGTGATGTGGAAACTAGATTGCTCTGATATGCTTAGCTCGAATGGAGCTGGAAGATCTTGTGGAATGACGAGGCACATTTTTATCTGAACAGGACTATTAACCCAACAATTGCCTCATTTGGGCTGCGAATAAGCCTCAAGTGTTTCATAGGATCCTTCTGCACTCGTGCATCGTTTGCCATCGGTCGGTATTTTTCGATGAAATTCGCCCGACATGATCTGTACAGTCTCTGATGTTACGTATCGAGAAATGCTGCTTAACTTTGTTGCTCTGTAACTGAGATATTTAAGTGAATAATATTTCATAACTGTCTTCATAACTGAGATATCTCAACTCTAACCACATTCAAGGAGTAGGATTGCCGGTTCTGCGAGTGTCACGGCAACAATTCATCGAAAACAAAGTGATTAGTTGTGCCTTTTCAACGGCATGGCCACCTCATTTGCTTGATCTGAGCCCCTGTGACGTGTGGAGATAAATCAAGGCAGACATTGTAGAAAGCGTCGTTCATTGAATTCAGTTCTTAGAATATCTGAACGATGACATATTGAACCGCATTTGTAGCTGAATACGAACACGAAAATTGATTTGTAGTATTTTTTTCAGCCGTTACTCTTTTAATAATCCCAAATCAAGCGCTTCTAGCGCCAAATTGGCACTGGTGGCAAAATTTGGCACATTTGTTTTTAATAAATCGAAGTATTCCAGAGAGTTCTTACGTCCAGAGTGTTTCGTTGAATTTCGTTCAAAAACATTTTTCGCTCCACGAGGGCTGTGAATACTTGCTCTTTTAGTTAACCTTCAATAATGACATTGACTGTTAGTTTTTCTGTTAGATTCTATTGTAAAATAAAAGTAATGAATTTTAAAGAATTTAAGGCAAAAAAAATGAAAAAATGTAACTGACATGTGAATAAAACAAGAGAAATAACAGTTGTACCTTTGTCCAATTACTCGAAAATCCCGTAATTGTAGTGTAGTCTTCTAAAAGTGAAAAAGAGGCAAAATTAAAAAAAGAAAGAAATATACATTGTTGAAAAAGTTATTTATGGAATTCTGATCGAAAAGAATCAAAAAAGGATCTTTTTTTTAAAAGGTTAATAAAAAGACATTTGATTGGAAAAATTAACAAAAGATTAAAAAGTATTTAACAAATAAAGAACTAATTGGATGCCGAGTTCACATGTGGACGTTGAAGACATGTGGAACGAGAGACTTTTTCCTCTTCAATCCATAACTATGTCTACTCTGATTTAAACAAGACTTTTTACTTTTTATTATTCACTATTCCGAAATACATCAATATTAGTCGTAGCCATCAAACAACGGTCCCACAGTGATTTCCAT
Source organism: Thereuonema tuberculata (assembly GCA_023159025.1). Classification (NCBI taxonomy): domain Eukaryota; kingdom Metazoa; phylum Arthropoda; class Chilopoda; order Scutigeromorpha; family Scutigeridae; genus Thereuonema; species Thereuonema tuberculata. The sequence goes on from JAFIDM010000179.1 coordinate 54,430,308, forward strand.
TCATTCTCAATATTTATTTAACTGCAGTCATTGAAGCATCTTTGGCTGAGTTCAAACATTGGCTTAGCAATTTTTCAATAAGCTTCTCATCCTCGAAAAAGAGCATTGAATTGGTTCAATTGTGTCATTTCGTGCTAATTCAGATAAAAAAGAAAATGTTAATATTAGACTGATTTATTGCTTTTTAAAATTGTGTCTCATAATCAAATTGAAGAGAATGATTTTACTAGAAATGCTTTTATCTTTTCATGCTTTTGTGTGTATGTGTGGGTGGATGTAGAAGGGAAATAGTTAATAAGATCCTCTAGAGAAATTGAAATATTTAAGTTTTGGTTTATTTATTTCAATTATCAGCAAAGTTATTTCCTCAGACATGCAATGAAAACTTAAAATTCTATGATTTTAAATTTTGTGATTATTTATTTGTGATGATGTTTTCCACAGTCTGTGGTTTTGATTTGACCCCCCACAGTAGCTTCGCTGCGTTACCTTCTATCCTTACAGGAAAGGAATCAGTTTTATTTATCAATTTTTTTTTTCTTTTTTTAATCTAATTCTTTTCAAGTTTGACTATTTGAGAAAACACAGTGACAAACAGACTGGTTACAGGTTCTCGAAACTATCAGCCTGATTTCGGTATTAATCCTTATGAAAATTCCTCAAATGATTTCTTCCATGAAACTGTCTTAATTCAGTTACCAAATTCAAAAACCTTGCATTTTCTTTACATTTACAATCTTCTCTGATCTTTTGAATTTAAGTTGAGTTGATGTTTCACTTGTTTTTCTCTCTTCCCATAAAATTGTGTATTTAAGAAATATATTTCATTTTTTTTCAGTAATATTAAAAATGTTTAGGTAGATTGAATTGTAAATCAGGAAATAATTTGCGAGACTTTCATTTTTATAAGACAAAATATAATAACTAAAATTATTTTTATGAGGAAGGCCAATACAAATTTAAAAGGCTAAAGACATTAAATTGCAAATAAAAACGAGCGGTTTCGCCTATGTCACCAGGCTTTGACAAGTGATAAAAAAATCTTGTGTTTATGTGTTATTAACAGACAAATTGATATTAAAATTATAGGTAGAAGTAGAACCAATGGGGGGACACATAATTTGCATATAGAAGAAAAGGGATCTTGTGAAAATGAAATACAGGACAACTCTGCTGAATTTTGGTAAAATATTACTTTAAACTCAGAACAAAAAAAAAATAATAGAAAAATCAAGTTCAAATTAGTCATTTCAAAGTAAGACAGTTTTTGATTTTATTTTCATTAATCAGTATTTGATTACGATACAAGTAAGTTTTGTTTTTACCTTTTTCAACTTATGAACATGTCTTATTCAATTCTATTATTACGATAATTTACATATTTTATTTCAATTTTATTTTTAATGAATTCAATAATTCATTGATTTAAAATACTCAAAGAAAAAAAAATCCCTTGATTTGATCCATTTTAAAACTTTTATTATTATTAGAGAGAAACAGGTCCATTAGTTAAGTACATTTCATTCATGTTTTGAAAGTTTTTCTTTTTTCACAGCAGTCAATTTCCCATCCGAGCGCTGACATCCATAGTCAATGGGGCGTCGTTGAGCCACCCTTTTTATTCGAATCACCTCCCTTTACCCAACAGAGACGCACCAAAATCCCACAAGTTTATTCCATTAAATTAAAAGAGAGCCCAACCCTAAGGAGGCAATTCCGAGTAATCCAAAGCACTCCAATCCAGGCTTCAAATTTCAATTTTTGCAAAGAAAGCCTTCACTCAGTGCAGCCGATCTGTCTTGTGCGTCACCCCCGTTCGGACGAGTCCCTTGAGACACTAATTGAAGAACTGCACTCGAGTGCGACCAATCAAACCAAAGAAAAGAAAAAAGGAAGTTGCTCGAGTGTATTTAAACACTTCACAGCCAATTGCTCTAGAAAATTCCCAAAGGAAAGTCTCCGTGGTGAAGCGAAGGGGCCCATTTTTCACCATTCGATGGTTTATTTTGTTTGTGGCTTTTTTTTTTCTCACTCCAATTCTTTTAATTTTTTATGGAGCGTTAATTTAATTAATGTGAAGGTGGAAGGATCGTTAATTTCCTTTCTGTTTCCATTAAACGATTTGTAATTAGCAACAACATTCACTGTAATTTCCCTATGAATTATCGATCGTTACGAAATCATTAATATACGGCGCATCTGCACTTTCATATCCCTTTTTTTTATTTTAATTATCGTAACTATTGTTTGTATGACTTACCTCTAGTTTTTAAATCATATTGATAGTAAATAGAAAAATAACAAACAAAATAGAACCATTATCCAATAAATTATCACAGTTAATGCAATTATTTCTCAAAGAGTATCTTTCTAAACAATATGAAACGGAGATTCTTATAATATAGATTATTCTGTATATACTTGAGTAGATCCGGCATAGCCTTGTAGTCAAGGCGACGGCTTTCCAGGAGGCAGATGGGTGCGATCCTGGATTCGAAACCCGGCACCGGCAGAATTATTTACTTTGTTTCTTGTCTGCTTTTTTTCAGCTGGCGGTAGCTTTAAAATGTCTTTGGGAATCCATCGTAATTGAGCCTAAAAATATAACTCAGCTAAAAAATGCTCAGCAATAAAAAAAAAAAAAAAAATGGAAAAATGATGAAGAAGTAGTTGTCAGGAATTTTAGTTTTAGAGCAAAGAAATAAATCTCAGTCAAAAGAATATTTGTAAATAGACAATTTAGAGATTGTCTATTTGGAGCTTCAACTCCGCCAAGTTTAGGTGCGAAAACGTTTATTGGAAACTTTGTACTTAACTTGATACCCTTTTCTCCTCTTATGGACTAGTTCAACTTTTCCAGAAATTGCTAAATTTGCAAAATCTCACATTAACGATTAGTGGCGTTAATATCTTTTTATTTATTGTTATTTTAATTTGCAATCGATTTTTTTTGTCTAGGCCGATATCGTCCTACATGTCAAAAAAAAAAAAAAAGGGATTTGATCAAATGCAACTACAGTCCACAAGATCCTCATTCCCGTGGAAATCTATTTCTTTACTGTGACGCTGGATGCCAGTCAATGAGTATCTTCTGTGAATTGCAGAGAAGGATTCGCAGGACCTTAACACACGACGGGTGGAGCTCTGGTTATTTATTTGACACTCGATGATCAATAGCATTTGGTCAGCCACAGTTATCTCGAACGGTCTTTATATCTCCATCATTCTGCCAGGTAGTAAACACCTTAATAACTGCGGGAAGGCAACAATTCCCCAGTACTAGCATCAAATAGGAAGAATGCATTGCAGTCTGTTAAGTCATCAGCTTTTCCCATTTTTTTGGCATTATCTTCTATTTATATGTGTAGTCACGTTATGTTTTCAGTTGAAAGTGGAATATTCCATTAAGCCAGGGAAGATCACAATAATTTGATCGCACAGTCTAACGTTATATGAAGGACGGTTGTAATGTACAAGAAATTCTTAAGCCTAAGAATAAAAAAAAATAATTAAAATTAATGTATTACATTTACGTTTAAAGTTTAACCAGATTTGAAAATTAACTAAATGATTCATAGCTAAAGTTTTAGAATAAAATGAAATCCCTTCTTTAGAAATTAATTTAATTCTCATAATAGAAGCAGACATCTTAGATGCAAATGAATTTTCCTAAATTTTTTAAACTTTAATGACAAAAAAATATTATTCATTTCTTTCTGAATTGCTAAGAAATAAATTAAAATTATTTTTCTTCCCACTGTAACTACAATGAATGACATTAACTAATATGAAAAAGTACTTACTTTTATAATAATAATACAAATGCGAGAAGTAACGAAGCTACTTTAGCAATTTAAAACACCGTAAAATAGTCCCGAAAAAACTTCCAATTAAAATCTTTGTTTCTTGATTGTCCAAAAAACTAAGGAAGAACAGTTGTGTCTTCCAATGAATTATCACCAAAAGAATTCAAGAAAAATCATTTCTTTAATTTTGAAAGTGAATTCGAATTAATTAATCAAAAACAAAAGGCCCTTAGAAATCTAAAAACCATCAAACAGAATTTAAATAGAATATTTAGGAGATTGCGAAAATGATTTATAAAGTTATTAAGACTTGAAATAGTATATTTGTTCTATAATCCGAAAGTTCGTTTTTAGCGACACGTGGGGAGCTCTACAGTCCAAACTATAAGTCGTACAGACATGAGTGGAATCGTAGGATTCAAAAAGAAAAATACCACTTCCGGTTTGCAGTTATTTTCTGTCTCAAAAAAAGTGGCAGAAAAAGTAACGAGTCACTATGGTTTCGTGGATACTAGGAAACCAGTTTTTTCCCCCTTGTATTAGTAATCAAATGAATGAATGGATTGATTGATTGATTGTGGGTGGCAGGGAAGCTAAACACCGCTACATGCAGGTCTATTGTGCTATCCTACGGAAATGGGAACAAACACTGAGAAAGTATGATCGAAGAAGTGCAGGAGAAATGGGAGAACCCCGAGAAAACCTGCCCAGTGCGGATCGTCCACCATCACAGAACCCACATGAGAACCGAACCCCGGTACTCAGAGGTTAGAGGCCATTGTCTTAGTGACAACGCCAACCGCGCGGCCAAATGAATGGACAATAAAAATATCTTATGAACTAAGCAATAATATTATCGGAATGAAGTATTTTCCTCGAAGTTACATTTCCTTAATTTCCTTGTAAACTTGTGCATATTTTCTCATTTCCATTCTGTGACGGAACAGGTTATTTTTATTTCCTTGTTTCTTTGTGAGGAGTGAGTTATCTATTTAAAATAATAAAATAATTAAAAAAAATTGTAGTATTTAAATCTTATTTAATCTCATTTTAAATATTTAGAAGGATTAAATATCAAGTACGTAGAAACTTCATAAAAATCCGTGAAAAAAATATTAGGGACAATTAATGGAACACGTGTAGGGACTCTTTATTCCCTCCGTTTGATTTGAGAAAGTCAGGATTTAGGAGTTAAAAGGAAATAGAAATTCCCATCAGTTGTTTCTTAAGAATAAAATTAACTAATTTTTAATTTCCTAAAGCGCTTGAATTTGTAACAGCAAAGTTCTGTTGGATTAGAAAAAAAAATAATTACAAAAATATGTCTTTTATAAGATATGTATGTATTTTAAAGACACCTCCGTGAATTTTTTTTTGATAGAGTTTTGTTTTTATCTCCTTTTTACCTCCTCATGAAATGAAAGAAAGAGGATTGAAGATATTTTGAAAAAAAAAGGATTTACAACTATACAGAAGATTAAAAATTGAAGATCTAAATATTAAAAGATCCTGCAATAAATAAAAATAGTAATTTTTTTTTCCATTATTATTTTTTTGTGAGTATGGTTCTAATGGGAAAAAAATAATTTACGAATTCCGTGGCCAGTAAATTTCAATGCGCATGAGATATGAGTCTGTTATTGCTATGAGCAAAAGAATTGAACTCCTGCTGTCATTAAAAGAGTAACTTTGTAGCTTTATTCTATTGAAAGAGTAATAAAACCCAAAATATATAAGCATCAGTGGATAAGTAGAATTTTCTTTAAATTTATTTTTATTAGAGATACACATTCATTTAGCTAAAAACTGTTTAGGGATGTTAATGCTTTTAACCTATATTTAATAATGGATTATTTTAATATTATTCTGTTTCAATCACTGAAGAAGTTTTCAATCACTTTGTACAACTTGAGATTTAAATTCACGTTCAAACAGAAACCACTGGAATTTTAAGGAACGATGTAAGATTTGTTTCTTTTTTTTATTGTGTGTTTACAGCAAAGGCTTCTTGACTCATGTAAGTTAATCACCGCAGGTTATTCAAGAATTCAAAATTTGGCGAGTTTTTTAACAGCTTCTTTCTAACGCATTAGTTTCCGACCCCTTCGGGTCGAGGAATTCTTTCCTGGTTTTATAAATTTATAAAACTTGAATATTAAAGCAAAATTACCGTAGTTCTTAGGCTTATCCAAACTGACACGAAATTCCAGGGAAAAAACTGAATTTGAGAGTGTCTGGATAAACCGCATTTAAGCAAATAAGTTAAGCACATTTTGTTGAAGATTAAACTTTTATAAATTCTAGAGGACTATATTTGATGACAAGCTCAGAAGAAGGAATTTTATTTTATAATCTTTTCAAGTAACAGGGATTTTTATTATCTTGTTTTATTTTGGTGGGAGCGGTTGTGCGTTCCATTTGGCTTTATGCCTTTCTGTCATCGAAGTGCTGACGATTCATAACAATGATGAAACGGCCGTTCCACTTCGTTGACAACCTAGGAATTGTTGTTTTTATTTTGTTTCCTTGTGCATGTTAGGAAAATTCCCTTTTCTTTTGAAGAATCTACTGCACGTTAAACTTTATTTCCGAATACATTCTTATGTCTGAAGTATTTATTTTTTGAAGTTCCTGTAATTATGTGTAAGTTTTTAACAGATAGCACCAATATGATTTCTATTTCCTGATGTAATTCAATAAAAAAAAATGGAAATTTTTTTTGTTAATGATCATTGTTTGCTTTTTTGCATTGTTTGCAATTGAAATAGAAAAGATTTGAAAAGGGGAATTTATGAAGGGGATACTGAAAGGAAGGGAGCTTCCGCTTCAATTGCGTTGGTTTTGGAATGGAACGACCGCAGTAGGAAAAGAAAACCCCTCCCAGGCGAATATAAAGTCTCTGAAAAATAGATTGTGACGACAGTCAGATACTACAGTATTTAGAATCTATGAATTTCCTTCTTAAATAGTTCGAAATGTATTTCTATGATAACAAAACAATGAAGTAAATATTAATTTCAAGCCTTTCAATATATCTTCTCCTATATATTACATAAGAAAATATACAATAGTTCGGCTGTATTTTAATGTCAGCCTTCATCAGGCGATTTCAAGTCCTCGTGACATTCTAGGAAAAACTTTTATGTTACGAGAGAATATTAAAGACATAAAATAACACTATAGAGTAACAATAGAAAACGTAATAAACAATAACTTTCTTTCCTTTATTTAATACCCCTCATTAATAAATGAATTATAAGAAGCAAAGTTTGTTTAGAATTTGTTGGAAGATTTCTAAAGTATAATTAATAAAAACTACTCCTTTGAGATTATTTATATATTTAAACGAGTTAACATTTTTTAAACACAAAGTACAAAAAACAACAACAAACCATTTAGCATTTTTAAGATTAAACCATATTTTTTTAAAACTGAATTTATTCATCTGTTTTCCGTATTCTTTTCAGAGACAGAAACATTTCTTCGTCTACATTTATGTTTATTATTTAACAAATATAATATTTGATAACTAGAGTCTGCGCCCATTCAATAATGACGGGATAACAATTTAGTTGAGATAGAGTATTTTAAGTAGACGTTTTTTCTGTGTATTTATATTATTTGTAATTTCTTCATTCATGTCGAGAAATGTCTCTAACGACTCTTCAGTTCGTCGCTGAGGCCGAGCTTCTGCATCTAATGCTCGTCTGGCCTGTGTTTGTAGTAGGCTAAAAAAAGGAACATTGAAGTTTAAATTTTAATCTAGAAGGCTAAAATTAAAGAGTTATTTTATTTTTCTCTGGCTCTTCTCTCAATGCGTCACACACACACACACATACAGAGGGAGTGATAACAGATATTTAACAACAATAATTTGAATGTAGTCCCTGTGGCCTATTGAATAGGATGTTTGAATTCGGATCAAAACATTGCAGCTTCGATTCCTGTCGCGGACGTTTCATTGTAGAAATTATTTCTATATCCACACGAAATTAAATTTATTATACTTGATTTTACAATGGTTTATTTCTGATCAAGGTAGAAATGATTTATAACTGTCAAAGATTGGAATAATTACATCATCTAAATAATCAATCAAGTCATAGAATAAAGTAGATATTTCAT
>JAFIDM010000179.1:54439513-54503945 GCA_023159025.1 Thereuonema tuberculata
CATTTCAACTAAATAATCAGTCAAGTCATAGAATATAGTAGTTATTTTATATTTCTTCTATTTGTATCATTTCAACTAAATAATCAATCAAGTCATAATTGTACCATTTCGACTGCTTCGGGATTATGAATAAACTCCAAAATAAAAAAGAAAGTCAGAACAAAAACCATTAATTTCCAAAATTTTTACGATAATAAAATTTAGAAAGAACTGATAAAAACACAAGGGCTTAATTTTTGTTTTTGGAATCATAAAAAATTAACATTATAACATTTTTTGGGATTTGTTTCATATTTTTATTATTTAAAAATATATATTAATATATATTTCAAATATATATATAATCATATATATTCATATATTTCAAAGAAAATAGTTTTTTTTTAAATCATTTTATTTCTACTGATTTCAAATACGTTTACTTCTTTAAAAATTAAACCAAACAAAAAAGAATTAAACTTAAAATGTTAAAGTATAAAATCATTTTTATTATAAAGTTTTGAAGGTTTTTTAAATTTTTTTTTTTCACGACGAATTAATTACTTTTACTTGTTCGTCATTTCTGATTAATTGAATACCTGTAATTAAAAATCCTTGAATGGAATTTACTTGAATCGCTTCGAGTGGATGCTCGCTTTGAATTGAGAATGTTGGGCTAAACCGGAGAATACGATACCAGCCAATCACAGTCTTCGCAAGGATACATCCGCCCGGGGATACATGATGGTGCAGACTGTTATCTCAAGATCGTAGTTAGCCAGATGAGGATTAGTTTTTCTAGTAAAAGATCGTGCGAAACCATTTTTAAATAAGCTTACCTACAAATCTCATTCTAATTGAAAACTGACATTCTTATCTTAAAAGTAGAGCCAAGGCGGCCATCTTGTTAAAACTCGACCATAGTCCAAAACAGACTGGCACCGTAATCTCCTGTTTCAACAAACGTTGTTATTAATTTTAGATGAGAAACTTACATGTTTTTGTGTCACTAACGCAATAAATAATAGAATTGCCGTGAGGGCGTGATCTAGTACATTAGTCTTCCATGAGACCTGATAGGTCCGCATGTGGGTTCAAATCCCGGCGTGGGCTTGGATATTTACTTTATTTGCCCGTGTTTGTCTTTCTCTTCCGCTGTCTACGGCATTGAAGGATGTGGAAACTTGTCAGAATTTAAAATGGAAAACAATTACCTTCACAATTTCTGACCATTGTAGGGTTCGTGCAATAGATCCTCAATAGATGAAAACACACGTGGGTTTAACTACGACCCAACGACGAATAAAATAAAAAATCAAAATAAAATAAAATTGGATCGTATAGAAAAAAATAATCTTTAAAAAAAAAACCAATAACAACCCTTCCTTCCAATGAATGACAGATTATTCAATACCATTTCTATCTAAATATATTCAATTCTTTCTGGAAACTAAATTGTAGAACCATTTTCTATTTTCCCATTTCACTGAAATAAAAGAAAAGAAAATGGTTCCGATTGTTTCAAAAGTTATAGAATTTGTGGTGAAGAGGATTGTTGGTAATTAATGAGACAAAGGAGGAAGACTAGCTAACATTTGGTTTAAAAAGGAATTTAATTGATAAATAATGTTTTGAAATCATTACTAAAGCCGTACACCTGATTACAGCAAAACTTTATACATAAAATGTGAGGGAAATATTACAGTTATGCTTTAGCGGATAAAGTCTTTCTTTATTGCTGGCAGAGTTAGCGATAACTATAACTACATACTCACTTAAAGTTCTTAATTTAGCTGCAAACGTTCATGATTTATTTACAGCAAAGCACTTCTTGCTTCATCGCTATCTTGAGAGAAACTACACTGTTCTTGCTTCCAACAATCGACACTGGAACACTTCTGCGTGCCGCGAGCTGCGATGCTGCGAGGCGCGCGTCTTTGTTGCCAATTTCTTCTGGCAGGTTCTTTGCGAGAATAAATATTTAATTTATCCTCTACCACGAATTCAGTGTCTTTTGTAACTTTGAAATATAAGATTTAAATAACACTTAAATTATTTCACCACATAAAAGATATATATACACGAAAAACCATGTATAAAGTTTTGCTATAATCAGGTGTACGACTCTAGTAATGATTTCAACGATACGCAGTGCACGTAAAATATTGATTCAAAGTAATGTTTTTATCGTACGAAAAATGTAACAACGAAATCGAAAGAGGCATTTGTACTTGCAGAAACGATTGTCTTATTTAAAATGGTCATTACAGAAGATCTGATCAAATTACAGTCCTTACAGTCTGTTCTAACCAAATCGTAAAAGTTTGAAACTACGGAATATGAGGCAAACAGTAAACTAACGTCGAAAAACCTCTTCTACTCTAGAAAAGAATTCAATTCACTCATTTAATCATAAAATTTCTATATTTTACGGTTTCAATTCAGTGTGTGAATCAAATCATCATATAATTATCGTTTATGTAAATTCATTACAAATATATTTTAATAATATAAATCTTCTTTAGCAAAAAAAAAAAGAAAGTGTTTGTTTTCAACTGTAATGTGCATTAATTAAATAAAAGTATAGAATTTATTAAAAAAAAATCCAACAAAACTATTAAGATGAATTTTTTACAGACAATGTATTCATTTGGAAAACAATCAAATCAACGGCTGCGGGAGATGTCGGGAATTAGAAAGCACATATACCAAGTGATAGAAGGACATGTAGACATCACAAGACTGTCAGAGATTTGTACTTTTACTCTCGGATGTATTGTACACTTCTTGTAGGACATAGGGTGATTTGTTTCCTATAAATCCATTTTCATTCCCTTGCCACGCCTTGCTCTTAGGCGGGCAATGATGACTCAACATATGGCGAGCAGAAATACACATTTCCTCAATTTCTTACAGAGTGGCATGAAAGAGCAAAGAGTTTGAAGTAATTGAAGGCAAAGCAAAAATTAACTTTGATAGTTTGAAATTATCGAAAGGAGAGTTTTCCAGCATCAGAATGTTTCATACTTAAGAATCTCGTCAGAATTTTGTAGCTGTAAATTAGAACCAACCAATCCAACTAAGCACGTATGGAACGTATGATCACGAATTATTAGAAAATTATTCACATTCAACAAGTTTAGAAAACCGTCTTGGTGACTTATCGATTTTCTGCCAAAAAGCATTCCATGATGTTACTTCTCTAGAGATGGGGAAGTTATGAGCAATAAAATGGCTCAGACAATTACTCAACTATTAAATAAAACTCCGAGCGATTTTTTTTTTATTTTTCCAGAATTTAATCAGTTGCTAAACTTAGCTGTGAATTGAAATTTCCATCAGAGGGAAATAGAGAAATAAACCAAGTAATAAGAAATTATGTCTGTGATGTTTTTCTTATCTGATAAATGTACATAACCCGACAATATCCAATTACATTAACTCGAATGAGTAAGACAAAAGAAAGAGACTCGTAGATTGAGCTTCAGGGATTGGGAATTGGAGTAGAACTTTTTTGTTTAACATTGTTTAAATTGCCACTTAAATTATTCATTAAAATTCCAATATCATTAAAAATTTAAAAAAAATCAATCCGAGAAGCAACAATAAAATTATAAATTAATTAATATTTTATAGTAATTTCGTGTTGTTGATACAGGAGCTTTAAATGGGGCTCGTTCAATTTAATCTATTTTTTAAAAATAAAAAGGGGAAAATTCTTGTTTAAGTGGAAAAAAAACAAACTTGAAAGATAGTAACTTGAAATCCACATTCAATAATGTGTCAACACTTGACTCTTTGCACTCTTGAAGCATTGTAAACTTCAGCATTCTCTTTTTTCTGAAAAGTATGGGAAAAATATTGTCCATTTTCTATTTCTTGAAATACTTTCTAACTGTTACCATTGAATGTCTCCATTACACTGAGAACATTCGCATCTTTCTAAGCTTTTTGTTTTCTTATATCATCTCTGTTTTTTTGTGAATTTTGTAATTTTGTAACTGCTTTCTGTTTTGTCTGTCTTTTTAAAAATTCAAAAGTATTAAAACATATTCTACCAAACTTAACAATGAATCATTATATCCTCTGCAATGCTTGTGACAATAGTTCGGTTCGATATTGTCCTACAGCCTTCTTTACAATAAACATTATAAAAGTTTTGATAACATTCTAATTAATATTTCCACCAATATAGCACATATTCAATAAAAATTTACATCTAAAATTCGAACGTACGCATGACCCCTAAAAGACCTCTAAAAGACCGGGGGGGGGGGGAAGTCGAATGCGTACGTTCGAATTTTAAATGTAAATATATTTTTTATTGAATATGTGCTACATTGGTAGAATTATATCATTAGAATTTTTAGCACGTTAAATCTTTTTAACTAACATTCTAATATTATTCTTGTAAATGTCCAGAGCTGTTAAAATACTACTTTGTTTTCCTTTCGTTTCTAATGTTGTTCCAAGTCATTTTAAAGGAGGGGGTGGGTAGTGAAAACTCATCATTTGGGATTCATTCAAGATCAAAAAGTAAGAAGGGTGCTGGATTTGTTTTCCTTTTTTGGAATATAATGGGAACAACCCCCTCCCACTCCTTCTCATTTTTAAAACAGCATAATTATTATATTAGTTTCTGTAGGAGGAGAAATCATTTTCTACTGAAATATTTCAAAATGTGATTCTCATTCTTAGCCTTAATCTAAATAGTTGGGATATTTATGAATAACAGTTTATATAAAAAAGGGGAGAGGAAAGAACCCTGGCAATATTAAGCCCCCCCTCCCCTCGCCCCCATACTGTACAGATGTTCATTTCTTTTCTATTTTAGATTCTGCTTGGGATTTTTTTTTATTAATTTCTGTAATTCCCAACAGATTATAAACAACAACTTCAAACTTACTTAAAGCAGACAAATGAAATGGTTTCAATTAAAAGCAAAAAAAGATGAAATAGTAGTGATCGAAGTCATTTAAGCTTTTTAAGTAAAAATACAATAATCCATGATCAGTTTTTATTTATAAAGTTATAATTAAGACTTTTATTGTAAATTTAGATTTTATTTAATGAAATAGTTGATGGCAAGATATTTAAAATTGGAAAAGCTTTTAAAAATAAATGTTTTAATATTTACTTTTTAATATTTAGTTCTAAGATAAAATTGCAAATATAATAATTTTTTTTAGCTCTAACTTTTCATAATTAAACATGAATTATTTTATCCCCTCAAAGAACAAATGTAATTAAAATATAATTTGATGTTTACACTATTGACATTAAATGCTAAAAATATTTGGGTAAATTTCGTTATTAAACTTCACGAATAATCAAATATTGAATAAAAATTTCTTTGACAATTACCTGATACGAAAATTTCCGCATGGATTTGCCAAGAAGAAGCAACAGGCGACCAAACCAAGTTTGTTAGTGGGCGATGGATTTTAACCAAATAATACAAATCGAGGCTAATTATTAATAAGTGTCGTTAGAAAACGGGTTGCGTTTCTGCTAGTGGTCGTCAGAGGTCTCCACTTACCGTCGGCGAGGTGAACACGTCGATAGGAACCTATAGAAGAACGAGAGAGAGAGTGTATGTGTGGGAGTCTCAGTGCACGAACAGGTGGAAGGAAACTGCGCCAGTAGAGAGTGATGTTCTAAGTTTTGTGCGCCGGTCGCCGGGGCCTTAGGAGCGCAGCAACAGGTGCAAGCAGAGCAAAAACATCTCTGAAAAGACTACTATCGCAGTAGGATTATAGCAGCCAATTAGACACCTACATTAGAAAAAAAGGTAAAAATACATTCTATAATTTATCATTAACATTTTAACTCGAATTTGAATTTTAATTCTAATTATTTCAATGTATCTTTTTATTACCTTATTACATAAGTTGCTACTATTTTTTTTAAATTGCAATGACAGGTACCTGAGAATGTCACATGACATTATTGTTTCCAATTTCAGTGAAGTGTATTTAATATATATAAATATATTGGTATTTCACAAATATTATTGATATTTCATAAATGTTATTGTTATTTCACAATTGGTATTACACATGATATTTAAAAATATTTAACATGTATAATGTTAAATTATATATTTAAGTTTATTTTAGACCGATTAATTAGTTATGTTTCCTCATTAATTCTCTTCAATAGAATATTCAGTTCCATTAATAGAATATTCAGTTACTATTAAATAGTATGAAATATTATTATTATTATTATTATCATTAGTTTTTTGTTATTATTCTTCCAATCAGCACGTAATTAAAATTCCAATCAGCACAATTATGTTTAAATTATCTTACCTCCCTCCCCCCCCAAATATCTGTGGAAAGTTCCATTTGCACGTGCTCCTACAAAATTTGTCGTATTTCAACGCAGTTTTTACGTGTATGTTCGCCTCAAGTTTTCATCATACGATAATTAATTTATTAGAAGTATTCCAAAGAAAGTATTTCAGTAAATATTCAACCACCCTTCGGACTTAAGAAAAATATTTAATTGTTAATAATTTTTTTTTCTATTTCTCTTAATTATCACCTTTTTTTTTTTTTTTTTTTTTTTTTATTTAAAAAAAAAAAAAAAAAATATTAAAACTGCTAGTAGTAATGAAGATAATATCAATTAAAAATGCAAATTACATTATGAATTGACTGTTTGTAATTAATAATACAACTATTTATAAAATGATATTAATAAATAATAATTATTATTTATTAATAAAATAAAATAATATATTATTTGCATTGTATTATATTATTTATTAATATACATTATATAATTAATATTATAAAATAATATTATTAAATATAATCTTTCTTAGATTTATCGGATCTTTTGTTTTTGACCAATAAACAATTCCACAGACCTTAAAAAACATCAAGTAAAATTGAGTAATGATTCCACAAACAAAAAATGGACATTATGAAATGACATTTATGTTAACTATTTTACTCTCAGTTCAGTTTTGAACATCTTCAAATAAACTTTATGATTAGGATTTTAATCTTCTGATTATTTCTTACAATAATTGCATTTAGAAAGTTGAAAGTTCCAAAAGAATTGTTTTTTTTTCCTTCAATTTTAGGAGTGGAACAATTATATTGCTTTTCCGGTTTTAACTTGAGAGAATTTTCAAGAACAGTTTGTGTAATTGTCTGGAAATTGAAGTTTTTTTTTTCCTTCTGTTTATCTCTGTAACAGAAGCCTTATTACATCTAATAAATCTTCAAAGAAATATTTTAAGATTCACGTGGATAGGAATGACCATCTTCTACTTGTTACTTATGCAAAATGAGAATTGAAATCTATATATTTAAAATTATATATTCTCTATTCATCCCAGTTGGAAGTTGGTTGTACTGATGGTATATTTGTTTCTAGACGACACCATTTGAACACTGTTGAATCACTTTTCGTGGAAAAAAGAAAAACAACCATAAGTTGACTTCTCTTTATCTCGTTGTCTGCATTTTCCGATGTTCAAATAATTTCATTTTTCAATGTTCTAAAAAAATTCAGATTTTTAATAATGATTGTTTTTAACAACAGAAAGTCTGTTAATTTCATAATTATTATATGTTTTCTTCCTTCAATTATTATTTTTATAATTATTATTTATTAATTTAAATCGGATTATGAAAATATAAAAAAAATTCATTTCACTTAATTGTTCTTAAATCCCAAGTGACTGAATTTTTGTTTTATTTTTTCATATATTTGTTTTAATTGCTGACATATTTCAATAAATTTAAATAAATATATATGTTTGGCGTAACGTTAAATAACCTGAACAAGTATTTTACATAAATTTTATTTAGATGTGGTTAGTTTATTTTTCATTAATTTTTGGATTCAATATTTAATTAAAATGAAAAACGTTTTCATCTTAAAGGTGAATTATTTGAATGACCTTTTTACACCTGACAGAATTTTTTATAAAATGCATTTGTTTCAGAAAAGGAGACCAAAAAAAGACTGAGATAAATTCTTTTATAGTTGATGATGAAATCCCGCTTAAAAATGGATGGCCAACTTTGTTTCGATTGAATCTTCTCTTAGTGTTTCCTTGAATAAGGTTTAGAAAGAATTTGTTCCTAATAATAAATACCAATAGCAGCTGTAATTTAACATCTCTTCAGTTTCAATAAAGAAATTAAAAAGTAAGAGAGGAATTATTCCTAATTGCTTCTACTTTAAAAATGAAAGACGAGCAACAAGTGACCATTCCAAGAACTCACTCCAAAGAATGCAATTTTAAACTAAGATTTAAAAAAAACAAGGTTATTTTTGGCTACATTAAATAATAAAATATGAAGAATAAAATTTTTAATTGAACTTATGTAGGTTATGTAATAAGCTTAAATATATCATTAATTGAAGATTAATGCCTGGATTAACAGATTGTATTTACAGATTTCTTTTACTTTTTGATTCTTGAAATTAAATACATTTAAATTTTCATCTAAAATGATTTATTTTGTTAATTTTGAAATAGTTTACACCAGTGTTACCCAACCTTTTTTGTGCTGCGCCCCACCTAAAGTATCTAAAGTATGCTATGCCCCACCATTAGGTATAACTTAAAAAAAAATATATATATATATATATAAAAACCAACATTTTTTTTTTACTATCACAACCAAAAAAAAAAACGATATTATCAGCATTTTTTACTTTCACAACCCCAAAAAAAAAAAAAAAACATTGCTCCATTTCCGAATTGCCCCCATAAGCAATCAAATTGCCCCCCTGTGGGGCGTGTGCCCCACGTTGGGAAACAGGGGTTTACACTAACCTGATGAAACTTTTCTACTGGTTCTTTTTTCTTCTTCCCTCTGACAAATCAGGAGCAAAGAAATCATCCAATAATCCCTATTTCTGAAACGTCTTTCTTTCATTTAATTTTTGTTTTACTTTACATGCAGGATTTTTTTCTCTTAATTGATAATGATGATAAATTCTTTATTTGAAGATAAATAACAATTCTATTGTTTTCAATGGAATTTCCTATTCTGTCTTATTTACTTCCACTGTTGAAGTTTGTGTTACTTATTAGGTTCATTTAATCCCTTTTAGTTTTTTTCATAATAAATGTTTTGTAACATTTATTTTTATAATAACAGCTTTTTTTTTTTTTTTTTTTTTAATAAGATATTATTAGACTTGAATGTAACATATTACAGATCTAAGAAGCAGCTGAGATCTAAAGAAAGAAGTCATAATTGTTTTAATTTTGCTCCTCTTTCAAATTTCCTCCAAATGATAAAAGACGTGTGATCAAATTAAACACATCGTATAGAAATTGTCTTTTTTCGCCATTTAATATCATTTTCTATTAATAATATGAACTTCGATTTTTTTTTCCCCATTGCTTCCCAGTGGGCCTAATATCTTTGAATTGATTTCTGTAGTTTTTTGGTGAGTGCTTTTGGAACTTCCTCTTTAGATATCTTTCTATGTTGAGGTGGTATTGAACAACTCCACCGTCAACTTTTAAGTTGCTAATTAAATTTCTTAATGAATTGCTAAAAGGCTACAAAAAGACAGCCGAGTTCTTTGCTACTTTCAATGAATTGAAATCATTCCTAGTAGATTATAAATGAACTTACTTTAAAACACTTTGAAGCATTTGAAAATTTCCAAGTAATTTTTGAGATGTATTTTCGACTGTAATGTAATAACTTACATTAAATTATAGTTTTAGATTGTTCTTTACAGTATATACAATTTAACTTTTGCATTTGTTTACGATATATCGTTTATATAAATAAAAAAAAAACTATATATATAAAAACACTTTACATTAGTCTTTAGAATAAGATTTAGTTCATATTTTCTATATTTTGTAATAATTCTGATGGTCTAGAAACAAGGAAAGTCCTGAATTGAAACATTGCTATGTTTGGAAGTTTTTACTAAAATACCAACGATAGACGTGTGACATTAATAGTTCTAATAATCACAAAGGGATTAAAAATAACTTAAAAAGAAAGTTTAATTCCTAACAGGGCGATAAGACTCGATTTACTTAAAGAGAAAGATTAGAACCTGTTGTTGGAGTGAAGTAAATTTCTCTTCACTATCTTATAACAACAGATCTCGTACAACACAAAGCTATTCTTAATGCCATTGGAATGCAGAATACAGGTCTTTTTTTTTTTTTGTACAGAAACTGATTCGATCATTTCACATCATTATTCCATTTATTCACGTTAATCAAAATGTACATAGGAATAACATCCATCTCTTACGTCATAAATCAATCACGAATCATTACTTATTATTACTGAGATGTTTTCTGAAGTTAGTTTATCACCTCTTACCCAAGACAGTCTTCGAAAACGTCTTCTTCATTAAGGAGTTGTAGATTAATTGTTTTATTTACCAGAATCTCCTTTTATTTATTTATTTGGATGTAAACTGAAAAACAGAATCGAAGTTAAAAACAAACTCAGCAACATTTGAAAAAACGGGAAGGGATTCGTTTCTTTGTCAAATTTGAGCATAAAATAATTAAATTTAAATTTCGAACGTTTTATTTTAACATTTTTAAAATAAATTTTTAAGAATTTCACTTCTGCTCATTGTATGTTGTTTATTTTTGTATCCTTATTTTTCATTTTTTTAAAAATAGATTTTAAACGTGCTTTAATTTTGGAAAATTATCTGACTGTTTTATTTTCCTATTTTTAATTTAATTGCGCTACAATGGTTCTTTTTGTAGAATGTTTTAGAAATTATGTAAATAAATAATATTATCACGAAGTTATTAAAAGTTCTATTTTATCAACTTTTTAAACTTATTATTCATGAAATATTTTTTAAGTTTTTCTAGCTGCTTTATTATATTTTACTATTTGTGTTGTATTTTAAAAAGAGAAAGTTATTCAATCAGATTTATTCTGTCCTAATTCTTTAGCCAATGAGATCACTTGAAAGATCATGTATTATTTATAAATGAAGTTATTTTCCTTTATTTATCATTAATTCAAGGATTATTATGTAGGAGAGTGCGTTTTTATGGGCATCTTCATTCTTTAAAAAGTTACATTAAATAACACATGAAATATTGTATTTATTAAATAAAATAAAACGCATCGACATTCGTTGAATAAATTTTGTTTTTGTTCATTTTCAGAAGAAGTAAACTAAGTAATTGAAAGCTTCATTTTAACTTAGATTTTGTCTATGATTTCAGTTTCTTTTTAAGTCTTGCCTTTAAATCTTACTCAAAATCTGGCCAAACGTTGATCACAAACTGACCAACAGATGAAAATCATAATACGTTGCTTGTCTGAAGCGAATTAGTTTTAAAAACTAAATTCTAGATAAATGTGATTTCAGATGTGCTTCTGCATTCAGTCAGGGCCGGATTAAGGTCAGCGGATGCCCTAAGCATACACCAATAACTGCTTCCTTAACCTTTCCTTCGCTTGGCTGAAGACTCAATAAGTGCTGAAGAGGAAATAAACAAATCTTCCACGCCAGAACACCACTTTTATTAAATTAAACTGGTTTCTATTATATTTCTTTAAATAGCAGCAAGCTAAATAAGCCAATTACTTACTTTTTTAAAACTGAAAAAATACAAATTTTCAGCACTGTTTTAAGCATTTTTTTTTAAATAAAACTCTTATAAGGAAAAAAAAATGCAATGCAAAAACTTATTGAAAACGACCCTCCAAAAAATTATAAGACAAAATAAGATGTGATATTCTTCTTCTTTCTCTAAACCTTTTCCCACTTCTATGTGGGGTCGGCGAAAATGAGATCTGATCTTATCTCTTTGAGATTATGTGAACTTTTAAATTTTCAAAATCCTCTTTCTACGAATGTTGGTGGAGAATTTTCTAAAATAAACATTCTAATACTTTCATCATTGTTGGTACTAAGCAAAACATCTTTTTTTTCTCCAAAATTTTCTGTGATTTGCACCACTTACATGAACACATTTCATTTTGAGATCTAAAAAATATAGAAGCAGAAATAATAATAAAAATAAAACACCCAAACATCCACACCCCAAAAGAATTAGATTCATGTGTACTTATAATAATTTAAAAAAAAAAACAACAACACTGAAGTTCATGCAGAAAACCATTGGGAAGACAGTCAAACATACTTAACTCTACAGTTCAGTTCCTGAAAGAAAAGGTTTTGATGACGTAATTTCCTTATAGATTGATGTTTCCAGGATGTAACAGCGCCATCTATTGCTCAAATCCGAACTGAATCTTATAAACATTACGAAAACATTCTGGTTTTGTATTTTCTATAGTTAGAAATGCATAATAATAATTAAAAGTGAAAGAATTGCAAACGTTCCGCACGATTCCCCTTGCTTGATTATGCAAAGTTTGTCCTTTCTTGGTCACGCTTATGCGATCACAAAACGACGCCATCTTGAACTGACTGCTCGGAGTTTAAGTTGATGACGTCATGACTGGTGACGTTTGTTTCAGACAAAATCGATCACTACGTAATGACCATATTTGGCAAACCCTTCTTTTTTTGAAAACCACTATAAGTATATTGAAGCTCCATGTATATCAGGATGTTACAGCTTTCCACCACCAGAGTGTTTCCCGAATCCAGGACGTTACAGCTTCCCACCACCAGAGTGTTTTCTTCAATATCTACGTAATAATGTTAATTATAGTGATGCATCATGACGTCTTAAATGTTATATAACAAAGTATTCATGATTTCCTCACATTGCTCGATAAAAAATTACGAAGATAATTCGAAACCCGGGTCGTTTCTGTAATACTTTTTATAATTAAATTAGTTTTTTAACAAAAAACAGGTGTCTGCTAAATCCATGAACTTCAAGATATATGCAAACGACGTAAAATAACTGTATTTAATACTACAGGCATATGTTGAGAAATTTCTCTCCCATGTCAGATGAATCTAGTTGATTGAATGAATGAAATGGAGCACTGTAAACAATGTAGATTTGCTGCCTTTAGAATTGGTTGCGGGGCCCTTTCTATGAGCCTGAGTTTCTTAAAATTCAATGCTGACATCTAACGCACCTGTTCTGTCCCTTAAATCTATATTGGTTTAATTCGGTTTGTGACTTTTTCTTTGTTTACTTCCTGTTGACAAATGCTGTTGTTTCCTATGACTCATTGGATTACGATTTTCTTAAGGATTGTTTTCTACCATTAGGAGAGTTTTTACTTTTGACCAGAATGTGGTCTCGTTTTCTTTTTTTACCTCAAGTTGTAACTAATACCTGTTTTAAGAAAGAAAGTCTTTAAATCGGAATTAAATAATAACAAAGTGCTAATTAATCATTAATGAGATTAAAACAGGGTCAATTCCTGTTGCTTCTTCTTTCCTTTCTTAAAGACATTCTTTGATTTCATTCGGACTCTTGAGAAACGTCATCAACTCAAATGAATGTTTTGGGAAAATGATGTCATTCCTTTTTCTTTCCTTTTCCTGATAATATTTTAATCTCTTCTTAATCCACTTGCTTAATTATTTCAGCAAAATAAACAAATTTAGAAATTTTATTTTTAACCTAATCCCTGTTTGAAAAAGAAAACTAATAATAAATAAATCGATTTAAACTAATCCGTTGGATTAATCCTGAAATCTTTAATGGGAAGATTTTACTGCAAATCCCAGGATTGCAGAAAACAGATCTCGAAGAGAAATACTTAAAGGGGAAGATTAAGTCTTGTCTGTAATTTAGACACTTCTTAAAGATAAGATGCTGTGATTCTACATTAATACTAAAAGAACATGAAATAACTAATCGGAAGAAGAAGAATGTCCATTAAAAAGAAAAAGACGACTTTAATTCGAGAGGTCGTGATTTAAGGATGGTTGAAAACTCTCTCTCTCCCTCCCTCACATCCCCTAGACACTAGAGTACATTAAAAATGAAAGCTTTGTTCTTATCTCTTAAAGGAGAAGCTAAAAGCATTCTTTCAAGCCTTTCTGCTTCTCTAAAAAGTATCCGAAATTTGTGGAGAATTCTGTTAAAGTCTGAATTATAAACTCTATTTAGCTTTATTTTCATTATTTATTCTCTTTTTAAACAATTGATAAAGAAATGGAAAAGAAGACGAGGAGGGTCAAAAATTAAAATTTAACAAAAGTTCAATGTAAAAATTTCTATTCAAATCAATTACCTAAAGTTCACTACCGGATATATATTGATTTCTAATCTAACAATTGAAGCTTCAATGTTTTTTTTTTTTCAATAAATAAGTAAATACAAAGCAAAAGACAACGTGAATAAATCTAGGAGCTGTAGATGAGTCAGGCGCGGCTCAAGGGAGGTGCGGGGCCCCAGGCGAGGCCCCCTCCCCCCCGAAAAAACAAAACTTCCTTACAGATGCTTTTTAAAATTCATATTTTTTTTTTTAGTTATCTACAGTTAGTTATAGGCATGGGTTTTGTGGAGAAAACCGAATTTTAAACAAAGAAAATAACCATAATATTTTTATGGCCGAATGGAAGTTTAATAATATTACAGCAAATAATAACGAAAAAAAAAAAAATCAGCGAGCAGCCGTGGAGCCCCGGGCGACCGCCTAGATTGGACCCCTCACCCTTTGGGCCGACCCTGGATGGGTAATGGTTAAATACTTCCAAATCCTGTCAGGAGAATCACTACAAAACCGCATTTGTTCAGGATAGACAGTAATTGTTCTTAAACAAATCATCTCTATACTAAGACGCATTATTTTATTAAGAAAAATATTAATAACAGAATTATTGCAGGTAAATATCCTATTCAACATTAAAACAATGACACTAACAATAAAACTTTTTGTAAAATTCAACCATATAATGAAAAGCATATAAGTTATCAGCAAAACAAACAATAAAATGAATTCTTTCTCTTATAACATTTCTTTTTAATATTTAAATATTTCTTCTAAAATATACATTAAAAGAGAATATACATTAAAAAATAAATCGTTTGTAATAAGAGCAGTAAAAAGAAGTATTAGTGAAAGAACTATCAAGCAACAGATAGTACCAGTGGAGTGGCTAAACAAATAATTCTATTAATATGAAATGCCATCAATAGAAAGATGGTGGAACGCCAAAAAGTTCCATAATAAACATTAATTATCTTAAGGTAAAATTAAAACGAAAAAATTTAAAGTCGTGTCTCAATTAAGAATGTACAGATTAAGTATTTGAATTTCCAATTCAACCATTTTGAAAAAAAAAATTGTAAATCCCTAAAGTCAAGATACTATGAATTGTTTTTATTCACTCAAATAACAGGGAAACACTAGTAAATGTTAGTTTTTATTAATGTAATAAGTTTTGAAGATACATCTGATTGCTTTTTACCTTGAATTAAGAAAACAGGAGATTATATTTTAGAAAATACAACAAATAACCAACTTATAAATATTTAATAGTTTATTTTCTTGGTTCTTGGTTTTATTGAACTGAATTTAAGTTAAAAAAAAAAAAACCCAAACCTACCTTAGAGTAAAGTTTCGTTAAAACGCTTTGAAACTGTTTCTTTACGAAAATTCACAATTAGTTTAAAGATTGAAAAGAAAGATAAGATGATGGAGTTATTTCAGTAACGAAATAAAAAAAAATCACTTCCTTCTTTGCTATAGAATGAATCAAATAACTTATGAATATTATAATGGTAGCTTAATTTTTATTTTATCATAAAATGGATAGATCATTGGAATATTGATTGTTTTTCAATGAATCACTAAGTTTCTACATCGAAATAGATTTTTTGTTTTGTTTCTTTGTGATCTGATTTATTTTTGAGGCATTTCGTGCTTTAATTAAGAAATTTGAATGCCATGGGAAGTGCACATCCATTGAAATAGGGAAAACGCTCATGACAGATACTTAACTCTGGTCAATCGATTAGTAATACAAATCATTTGCTCCATAATGCATTTCACAGGTGAAGCTCAGTGGATTATGTGATTCCTGGCAAAAGTAATCGATGCTTCATGTATTAATTATAGAGAACGACGCTTCATTGAAATGTCATTGCATCGAACTATCCACTACAATGTCACGATCACTTGTGAATAAATTTTCATTTTTTTCAGTAATTTCAATCAAACAAATAAATTATGGTTAAATATTCTGTATAAAATTACTATTTGATGATTGTATTAAAGCCAATGATTAGGGTTAAAATAGGTAGTACTCAAAATCTTGATTAAAATAAATCAAATATTTAAACAACGTATAATTTCACTTTTGAAAAATCTCGTATTAAAAATTCACAATCCTTTGGATAGGTAAATATCTTACAGATAACTTCATAATGCTGGGTACTTTTATCTCAATAAAATTTGGCTAAATATGTAAATTTAAAAGTAAAAATAATTACAGGACGCAATTTGGAACCTCCAAAACTATAAAAAAAGCAACAATAAATTCACAATAAAAGATAGGTTTTAGAAATTCCTGTGACCTCCAGCCTTTATTCCGCCTCCAATGAATTTTCGTTGTTCTCATTAACCTCTGTACCTAGACCTCGCTGTTTCCTGGCGGTAACTCCTAGCTGAGTAGGATCGCCAAAAAGCTTTAAACAGATGTTCTAGGATATCACTTAATAAAGACTTTGTCCCACCCGATTATGTAAAAATAATCGCAAATTAACATTTCTTTGTTGGAATTGTCCTATTCATCAATACGTATAATGGAAGTTGTCATAAAAACTAATAATATTTTCTTTTGTTGAATACTACAAAGCAACTGAAAATCTAAGCTAATTTTTGTCAAAGTACTTTATAAATATTATACACTAATGCAAATGAATTTTGTTTAGATCTCTTCACAAACTTAGTCTTATTCAATCAAAATTGCTGCTTGAAATATGTAAATTATTAGCAGTTTTAAATTCATGTACGTTGACCTACATTATTTTTAGATTACGAATAAACACTATTTTGACATTTCCTACATTTCGGTAGAAAATGTAAGAAATGCATAAAAACTTCCTTATTATAGATTTAGAAAAAAGAAATATTGTATTTATTCAAAATCTTTTCTTTACGATAGCTAATAATTCTATTTCTTTTTATTTATTAAAACAAATATAAAATGTACTAATTCTTAAGGTTTAACGTGCCACAAGTGAAGAATTATAAACAAGTGAAGAAATGACACAAAAACTAAGAAATATCAGAGAACGGCTGTTTCGACCTTTTTGGCCGTTTCATCGATTCTTACCGATGGAAGCTTAGATATTTTTTAGTTTCTGTGTCATTTCTTGACTTGTTTATACTAATTCTGATTAATACTTACTGACAATAGAGTGTATATTATAACAATATAACAATTTTTTGGTTCAAAGCATATATTTATAAGTAGAACAAAAGGAAATAACAATTAAAAAATATTCAAAATGATTATAGCATATTTCTTAGTAAAAATAACAATTATAGCATGCATGCCATTGCTTTTAAGATTTTTCCTTGTTTGAATATTCTCATTAATAAACTCTAAAATAAGAAAGACACAATTTCATCCAAATATAATCAGTTATAAAATCATAACTTTAATTTTGTGTTGGGGTATAAGAAAAAAAAATTCAACAAATTTTAATGACAATGATGTGACTAATTTTCGATCATTAAAAATTTGATTTCTTTTTATTTTCTTCTTGTTTTAAGTCCTCGTTACGCAACATAGGAAATATTTGCTATAGGTCAAATTAAAATAAAAGAAAATAATTTTTTTTTCCTTATTTTTTTCAACATTAAAATCGCAGTTGTAACTAACTCATGTGGGGATAAAACTCTAGATTTTTTTTTTTTTTTTTTTTTTTTAGCGACCCGTTTGGGAGCTATTGTAATAGCGACCAAATCGATAGCTACTGCTGTTGTTCTGTCCGTCCGTCCGTCTGTGTCTGTCCTTCCCTAACAACTCCCCAACGGAAGGTCGGATCGACAAATGGATTTCGCATCGTGTTCACAGGCCCAAACACTTTAGGAATGGAGGTATTCTCAGAAGGCCAATGACCTCCCCCCCCTCAATGTTGGCATTGTTTTCACTATTACCTTAAATGTCAGAAATTCAGCCATTTCATTTTTGTTTTCAGCTGTCACTTGATGCTTAAGGTCTTCAACTCATATGTTGTAGTTCGAATCCGTACATCTACTTTTTTATTGTTTTTTTTTCTATTTTAATCTTCTTTTTCTCAATGTCCGTGTGTTTTTTTTTTTTTTTCTTATCTTCTTAACTTTTTTTTCTTAACTTTTTTTTTGTTTTTATTTACTTTAATATACTTCTTTTATTATTATTATTTTAAATATTTTTTATTATTACGAGTCTCCCTTAAATTTATGCTTTACCGCCAAATTCTATTCACTTGTTTATATGTAAAATAGCCTAAATAGATTCTTTAAAAATTTAAGTTCTGCCTTATATTTGTAAAGGAGAAGATAAAGAATTGATAATAAAATATTAAATACAAGCAAAAGTTTTAGTCCTTTTTTTTTTTTTTTTTTTCCATTTAAAATTCAAATAAATCCCAGCCCTTTTTCCCTTTGACTGACATCGAAGTCTTTTGAAACATTAAATGTTATGATTTAATAATAGACTTAACATCAGAAAACAGTAGAAACACGATGAGCTATGAAAAAAGAAAAGTCTCTAAAGCAAACACAATTTGATCTGTTCTTGGTGAAGATGTTGTGTCTTACAATACTTGGAAATATTGGACATTTTAAAGGAAGTAACTGTGATGTCAGTGATTTTTCTGTTTATTTAGGAACTCCTCCAACCAACTTTATCGTCGTCCAGTCCATCATTTTGTTTTGACGAAATCCATTATAAGGAAGCGGGAAAGTTGTTTTTTGACGATGCAACACCGCTATTAATACTCAGAAAACCATCTTTAACTTGGTCAGAGAAATTCTTCCATTTTCTCCTGACTTGGGATTATCATTTCTTCTGATCGATGCAGAAATCTTTTGAAAATGGATGGAACGATTTCATTGATTCAAAACTAATGGCTTTTTTTTTTTTTACGAACGAATCTGAAAGTTAGTCGAGAGATGGCAGAAGGTTCTAGAATTTTTGGATGTTTGAATTGTATTTTATATATTGTGAAAATAAAGCCACAATTTGCCAAAAAAAAAAAAAAAAAGACTAATACACCTAATAAAATTACCTAAATACACTCTTTAATATTTCAAAGCCGATTCTCATCATCCAGGAGTAACAATCACTTCAGGAGAAGAAAGTCAATCACTAAACAGGAATAATCTTATTTTCCGAAACCTATTTTTTTATTTAGAAGTTTCTTTTTTTTGTTTTGTTTTGTTGAGAAAGGATTCTATTTTCCAAAAAGACTCTGTTCTATCACAAACAATGACCCTAGTGTCGTCATCAAGTTTTTTTTTTATCCATTCCTATTTATTTCCTTTCTCCTGTTCGTAGTCTGAATTAACAGATGCCCAAATAAATATAGAAAGACTAATTAAAACAACATCAGCAACTTTTAGTGTTAGTTCAATATCCATTAGTGTTTCCTGTCTTATTTTCATTTTGTGCTGATGTAACAATGGCCTCTATTAATTACAAGAGCGTGGTTTGCAGGTAAACAAAACAAAACACCGCCTTCAGATTAGAGAGGCTTCTTTGTAAAGCAAATGTCGCTACCCTGCAATTCACTGCTTGAAATGTTGTTTAGTTAGTGTTTTAATGCAAAGTTGTTTTAATTTAACCAATAATTAGGCAATTGTTGTTAAAATTAACGAAAAAAAAAACCCCAAACCATTGAAACTTTTAAATCCATTCCTTCCTTTTATCGAATTTGGCCAACTAGGGACCACGTAACTAGCTCAACCTGACAACATCAGGGCGAGGCTAGTGAAATTCAAGAAAGGGGGGAACGAGAATTATATCCCGTCCAGGATAACCCTGAGATAGTAAGTCTCAGGTGGGAAACGGACGAAACACAGAAGAAGAAAGAAACAGCCATGCCACCACCGGGATTCGAACCCGGGTACTGGCGCATCGGCCACAACGGCAGCCCGCCGGCTAAACCGCACGGCCACGCCAGCACGGCTTTTTAAATCCATTATTATATTAAAATTTAATTGTAAATGAAAACAGTTACAAAAGCGGGTTTTTTTTTTATGAATTGAAGTAAAACATTGTGAGATTCTCAACAAAAACATATTAATTTAAAAAATTGTTTCCTACTAATGAATATTTTAATTATATAAATCTATCACTAATGCTTTTTCAATTCAACTAAGTTATATATAAGTCAGTTTGTTTGTATGTTCTCTCCACAATTTTACATTTTCACTGAAAATATAAGCTATCCGGTGAACCACCCCCAAGGGGCTAAAAAGGGGTGAAATCTCTGAAATAACGCTGCTTATAGACCTGGTGGCGACAATGGGAACTACACAAATGTTATTCTGGAACAATTGGGAAAGTGGTAGGGTTGTGGAAAGGGGAGAACCACGACTCCCCTCACCACCCCCATCTCCTCAGGGTACTTTCAGCTAATTATAAATACAAAGAACTTTGCAGTGAAGGGAGTTTTATTAAATACCTTATTTACAACGTAATAAGGTATTTAATAAAAATAAGAATTTTTTATTGTTTATTCTCGACATTTTGTATGAAACTTATTTCATAGAGATTTAAATTTAGAGTTATTATTACAATTATGCAAATTATTATATAAGATGAAATAAAGTAGGAGTAGAGCATTAAAATTGAAGAAGATAAACAACAAGTGAAATAAACAGTACATTAAAGAGAACAACGATAATAAAGTGTAAAGGAAGTGACTATTGACGAAAAAATAACAATGATTTGAAGTGAGTCTGGAAGAGACACATTCCGAAAAAATATGGTGTTCCGAAGAAACAGAATTCATGGAGATTTATCATGAATAAATGAACCAATCCGCTTATACATGATTTTGGAATAAATCCTATAGTGGGAAATATCATCTCAATACGAAATTACAGAATGATAAAAAAGAAAAAGATAAAACGAGTCTATCATTCTTTATTCGAGCAGATGAAAGCGTGATTAGATGGATGTGGAAATATATTAGTGAATAATCGAGCAATATTCATTGGCGTCTGAATATATTAATCCGGAAGTGATTGATTTATATTCGGATTAATGTAAGTAAATTATTTATATATATCTAGCTAAACAGAAATGAGATGAACATAAAGTAGCCTTATTGAAGAGTATTGATGATATAAATATGTATGTAAGCTGAATATATATTTTGTAGTAAATGAAATTATTGGGCTGATGAGTCCCAAGTAGGAGGAAACGGCCGTTCCCGATTCCCTGAGATAACAGACCAGAAAGGCATTTTTGTTTATTCGTTGTTCATCCCTTGGTTTATATTTTACATGAGATTAATTAATTGAATTAATCGAACAAAGTTTTATACAATTAAGACAGAATATTTTCTCAGTTAAATAAGTGGAAGTATATTGGAGTTCATAACTTACAAACAGTAATATACAAGAGAAATTATACGCCAATCTCATTAGTATAAAATCTATCTAAAATATCTGAAATTTATATTACTAATTTAATTACCAATTTCATTGAAAGAATCACATCATAAATAAAAATCAATATGGCTTTCAAAAACATCTCAACACAAACATATTATTAGATAACTTTAATGAGTACATTAATAAAAATTTAAATAAAAGCGGTGTAATTTACATTATTTTTATCGATTTACGAAAAGCTTTTGATTGTATTGAACATGATATACTAATACAAGAACTCAACAATTACGGTTGGCCTATCAGAGGCACTCCACTAACATTATTAAAAAACTACCTAAAGCATAGAAAAATAAAAATATCATTAAAAATTCGTGTAATAAATTCTACAATATGAAAAAAGACTTACCTCAGGGATCAAATCTCGGCCGATTACTATTTTTGTTACATACTAATTCAATTTTCAAAAACATTAAATATCCTGAATTTTTTGCGTATGGTGACGATTTTATTGTTTGCAATACTGACAATAATAATATTAATATACAAAAAGATTTCAATAGAATTATAAAATGGTCGCATGATTATAAAATGAAAATTAACCTCAAAAACCAAATTATTAATTATTAAAACAAGAAACAAAAGAATACATATTACTCCAAAAATTATTCTTTTGAATGTATTCCTAAAAATCATCATATAAAAATATACGTAACTGTGATAGAATTGAGGTATAGAAAAAACTAAATATTTAGGATTAATTACAAATAATAAGTTTACCTGGAATGACCATCTAGTTTTTATATTTATAGGCTTAATACAATTATTTATATTTTTAGACATACTAAAGATATATTTCCTATTAAAACTAAAATAATAATTTATAAATCTCTTGTTGACACTAGCGTAAATTATGGACTTAATAATTGGGTTCATTTAAATAAAACAGAAATTAATCGCATAAACAATTCAATCTCAAAAATATTAAATTTAATTTTTGTAGACTTTAAAACCAAAACTGAAGAAGAACAAATACAAAAACTAAAAAAAAAAATACAAAATCTTATATCCTAAACAAAAATTTATTTTTAACATATTTTTTTTAAAAAATCACAAGTAATTCAAATAATTATAATAGTTTACATATTACTAGAAGGGATTTTACAAACATTTTTAATACTGACCTTTCAAAAAACAATTATGGATTTAGAAATAAAAACAGAATTATTAAAATTATTTTTAGGCAAATTCCCAAAAACATCCTCAATACAAAAAGTTATGAAGAATTAAAATACTAATATATAATAACATTATAGATGGTAAGGTTAAGTTGTAAAATAAATGTAAAAAAAAAATGTATGTAATTGAACAAATTTTAACATATTCTAATAAATGTATTAGATTATAATAAAATTCTTAATTAAAATGTAACAATATAGTTTATCACAAATTGTAAACAATTTTCAGAACCTGCTGTTAGGAGGATTTTTTATTTTTTATTTTTTTATGTTTATCCCTCTAGCGGGACTGTAATGTAATTTAAAATGAATAAATTAAAAAAATGATACTTTAGCTACTAATCAATTAATAAATAGATGAATTATCAGTGGAAATATAGTGAATGTGTATTACAGTAAAAGAACGAAGTGATGATTACAATGAACTAGGAACTGTTGAACTGCGAATTTAATTTATTATGAGAAGTTAAAGAATTTACATTTATAGAATGAATGAAAGTTTTACTTGTCGTAATAGTTAATCGCTTCTAATAATAGAAGTAAAAATGAACTTAAATCGTGCTCTGCTGTTAATTAAATAAATGTTCTACCACCATCAATAAATATTTTTATTTTTTTTTAATTAAGGTCCGTTTAGTTTCATTCTTTGATTTAAACTAAAAGAATTTTTCAAGTCGTTTTTGTCCAAAAAAAAAAAAAAAAAAAAAAACAAAAAAAAAAACCTCAAACATTTGGACACCGTTTTGTTTAATATTATCTGGCCAATAGTATTAGTACCAAGAACCAGCGAAGGCTTTAAAACTGGCTTTTTAAAATAACTATTAGTTAGATTTGTAGCTGTTTTTCAGTTGCCAAGTGAGAATGTTAATCGAATGATTTTTTTTTTTTAATATCCTCACCGATTTCTTTCTCTACCTATCACATAGACTCGTCCTCTCCATCTGCTGCATGAGATCCCTGAATGAACACATCCCTAATTTCTTGGAACTTCCTCCAATAACGTCCTCAGGCGACCCTTCAACCACCCCTCCGATAGTAAATGGACATATCCACAGTAGTAAAAGGTGAAGATGAAAAGCACACATTTTGCTTTATAGGAATGACATCAACTAAATAGATAAAAAGTCCAACCAAAATTATTTATTTTCAATTTTCCATTTCAATGTGATCGGTAGCAGTTCGCGAAACTTTGTATTTCAATAAATAAATATAGAACTATTTCATTTCTACTTTTATGAATTCGAAAACTGAAATCTTAAAATGAAGTTGTTTAAAAAGTTATTTGAAAACTTGATTTAATTTCAGAAATTAAAGAAATATTTAGTCGTCAAATTAATAAATAAAAGTAATTAAAAAACTTGATTGTAAAACTAAACAATTATTATTGGTTTTAAAATTATTAGGCTGACATTCGCATTTCGTAAAATGGAAGATGATCCAAGATATTTCTTTTAAAACAAGATCTGTGTTTACGATTTATTCATTTTTAATATATTTATTTTAGATATTCTTGACTAAACGTTACCCCACCTTCTCTTAGTTTTGTTGTGATGAATCGCTTTTATCAAATACAAATACAGTGGAATATGTATGTGACCTATCGAGACACTTAATTCATCAATTTGCAAATGGAGGCAGTCGTTTTAAATTTCTGTGATTTCATTTTTGTTAAATTTTTTAAAGCAGGTTTACGAAGCTTCTAAGTTAACCGTTTCTGTTAGCAAATGATGAATCTATTGTTCGCTCAATTCTCGTTAAAATGGCGTTCGATTCCTTTCTAAGAATAAAGACGGTCGAGCGTCGCATGGGTTTGTAACTTTCCATTGAGCCTCTGATCTGTTGATCCACTGAAATAGGACATTAATCTTAATAATAATAAAACTTCAGGACGTTCATGATTCAGATTTTAAAATATATTTCTTTCTTTCAGAAAAATAGGATTTTGTTGTAAATTGAAACCAATCAAATCAATATACTCAATAATTCCAAATTGACAAATTACTTCCAAATTTTTTTAATCTTATTTTTATAGAGGCTAATAACAACGCAAAGATTACATAAATTCTACGAAATTTGTATGTTTGAATAAGAAATTGTAGCTAGAACTTTTCTCTTATTTTATTTTGCTTCTCCTCACCTTTCCTAATCCATTTTGGATGTTGGTTGTGTATCTTTCTGCACAATGGCTCTGATTCGCTCCTTGGGTCCCCGTAGACTGTTGGCGAGATGTGCAATCGATAGTAGGGCACAGCAACAGTTGTTATAAACCATTTAGCTGCGGACTGGATTTTCTCACTGCTTCACCCCCTCTCATGTGCGACCAGAGCCGCATTAAGAGATTGCCCTGCCTTGGAGCAACAGGCTGAAGCGCTGGCTTTTAAGGCTCTCTCTCCTCAAAACAAGACCCGCTCCAGTCATAACAGAAATTTAATCTATGGCGAAGTACTTCACTGGCAAATGAAAACTAAACGAAAATAAAGATTATTTTTCCATTCCTCCTTTCACATTTAATTATTGGAAGAAACTGCTTTGATTTTAATGAAAGGCAACAAAGGCAATAATGGGATTCAAATGAAAAGAGACTCCTTTGATTGTGATTTTTCCTTCATTATGAGTTCAAAGTTTTTCATTAAAAATAAACGAAACCAAAGAAAAAAAGAATCTCTTCCACTAATTAAAGCAGTTAGTTCAGTCTGATTTAAAAAGAATTCCTCCACTTTTTCTTTGAGTCGAATTGAAAGAATAATTGTATCTCAAGAAACACTAAAACATCCTCAATAAAATTGTCTTAGTGCCCAGAGGACGCCAACAGACACATTTCGAAGTTTCATTTTTATTTTTATTTTTTTCCCAAAATTTTTATGTTATTATTTTATATTAAAAAATGTTCATTATGTAAATTTGTAAGATCCACAAACAATTAAAGATGTAATAATAAAATCAGTAAAATTTTAAATCTTTCTAAAATCTTTCTATAATAAATTTATTTTTGGATTAAAATCAATCAATAAAATTAGTAAATTATGAAAAAGTAGAAAACTCCTGAAATATTTTCTAGACGAAAAAGATTATTAAGGATACACATGTCTTTCTTCTACCACCCCTTCTCTCATTACAGGGATTGGACATTTTTCTATCTATGTGCTCCATATGCAATAATACTCCAATCCGAATTTTATATTTAAATGAATTTTCAAATTTTATATGTTCTATTATCAAATTGAACTAAGTTGTGCTGCACTAGTTTAAGTTGTATGTTTTTTCATTTTATATTTTGCGCAAATTCTCTAATCTTTTTTGTTTGGAGGCGTTTTTAGATGCCCGTTTTTCATTAAACATTCTTTGTTCGTTGTTCGTCATGGGAATGTAAAAAAGAATCTAAGTGTTGTGAATTATTCATTTCCGTTTCTTGCTGATCGCGAGTGAACTGGATCCTTCTAGACCTCGACCAATCCAAATGAAAAGGGCAAACATTTATCTAATATAATTCAATAATATTAAATTAATTAGACAAATTAATGTAAAATTAAAAATCAAAATTATAATTGGCATAGCAATTTCTGATTGATCCGATAAAAGTAGAAGATGTAGGAGAGCTAATAACGAATTCAATAACCAAGGTAAAAACTAACAAAATTGATTAAACAGCCATGAGACGATCATGAAGACGATTAATGGATTTCTTTGTTGTAATGAGAGGGGATTTTTTACATTTTTCATGTTTTTTAAACAAGTTGAATTGTTTATTATCTTCCCTTCGATTATCCCATAAATAAAACGTCGGTAGGCGAGTAAACGTCGGACTGATCGTTCCATCTCTGCTTTCTCCTTTTCTCTGCAAATGATTTTTACTAAGGCATTTCCAAGGGTATTTCCTGAAGTCTTTTAATCGTTGCGATTATTTTCTGTTACCTCTGATGTCTAGAGGGTTGCCACAAATGGCCCACATTTACAGCCGAAATTGTATATCCAGTATCATGAATCGATTGTTCCGCGTAATCATGAAATTTGGAAAGATAGAAAAAATAAAAATTATTAATTTTTACAACTTAAACGTTTAACTTTAATAATTGTATTAATGTAAGTTAATTTATTTCAATAGTTTATTTTTGTTTCCAGTATATATATATAATGGCCAAACTCGAATGATGCATATTTAATGCATATAATACAAACTCGAATAATGCGTTTTAATATTTCTAAATTTTAGTCTAGTTTCAAAATTTACCACCAGATGCTGCTGATGACGTGTATGCTATTCGAACTTTTACATTCACAGAAACGGTTTTTTGAAATTTGTATTGGGATTTTAAAATTTCAGAAAACTGTCCAGCTTTTATATATATATATGTAGCCGGACAATGATCTGAAATTTGAAATTCATCACTGTACGGCTTAATATGTTTAGTAACATAAGTAATTTTATTCTTATATTCTATACTTTCTAAATTTTCTAAATTGCAAATGATTGAAATCTTTGCTTTGCGAAACTCGAAAAGCCAGATTTGAGTTTTGCCGGTTCGATTATCTATATGATTTATATTTATATGATATATGTATGATTATATAAAAAAAATATGGCGTGGCCCAGCGGTCTTGAGGGCGGTCTGCCGTGTGGCCATTGTGTCGGCACCCTGGTTCGATTCCTGGCCGTGGCTTGGCTGTTTCAATTTCCTTTCCTGTGTTTGTCAGACTCTTTTTCACTTTCTCATCGGTCTGACGTCATTCCTTAATGGCGTCCTGAGGAAGGCAACGGGAAACCACCTCAGTATCTTTCCCTTGAAATTCTCTGGAGTTGGCCATCTTGGTAACACTATCGCTCCCTGAGATCGGCTGCTTGGATTACGAAGTTCGCACTTCGGTGCTTCCGTACCTACCATCACCAATGTTTTCTTTGCATTTATTGAAAAGTTTAAAGAAATCTGTTGTAGACAATTGTTTAATCTCATTTTTGTTATTACTTCTTAAAATGGGGTGTCTAAAAAAAACAAAACTCAAATCTCAGTCCGATATTTTAAAGATAAAGCTAAAATATCCCTTATTTCATTAACAAGGAGACGACACAGCCTGTACGTTTCAAAAGTTAATGCCCTTTTGTGAGATGAAAGTTCACATGAAGTACTTCAAAAATATATATATATATATAGATTTCGAGATATTCGGCATTATTTTCATCGATTTTCAAGTACTGGCTTATAAGCTCACTGCTGTCACAAACAAGGAAGAGGCGTGGTAGCACAGTGGTAAGTGATCCGTCTGTCAATCCCAGGTACCCTGGTTCGAACCCTCTGTGGCGCGGTAAGATATTATTATTTTTTTTTTTTTTAATTTCATTTCTTTCTTTTTTTGTTTTTACTTTCTTTTTTGTTTCTTTTTTTCTGTTTTGTTTTTTTATTTTTTCTTATTTTTATTTGCCTTCTTTCTTTATGATAATTTGTTTTTTTTTCCGTTTTTATTATGAATATTAGACAGAAAACCAATTTACGATTAGAAGTAAATAAATAATATTCTCGTTAACTTTGGTTTTTAATTAATTAGTTACTTAATTAATTAAACTTTTTTTTCTTATCATGTTGTGATGATACTTTTTACTGTTTGTATTTAAAATTATTTCAGTTCTGCTTTTATTTTAGGAAAAATTAAGTATTTATGTAAGAGTTTTAAATGTAAAACTTCATTAACTGAATTTTTTTTCTTTAGTTTAAAAAAAAAAAACAAAATAAAATTAGCATTCTCATTAATTTTGGCTTTTAATTAGAAGCACTTTAATTCAGAAAAACAAAGTAAAGCATATACTGTACATAGTTACTTTTTTTTTAATAACTAAACTTTTTTTTTAATATGCTAGTACTCCTATGCTAGTATAATAAAGAAAAAAAAAAATCAGTTAGTGAAGTTTTACATTTAAAACTCTTACATAAAAACTTAATTTTTCCTAAAATAAAAGCACAACTGAAATAATTTTAAATACAAACAGTAAAAGAGTATCATCACAACATAAGAAAAAAAAAAAGCTTAATTAAGTAACTAATTAATTAAAAACAAAAGTTAACGAGAATATTATTTATTTACTTCTAATCGTAAATTGGTTTTCTGTCTAATATTCATAATTTTTTTTTTCCGTTTTTATTATCATAAAGAAAGAAGGCTAAAAAAAATTAAAAAAAAAAAAAAAAAATCAAATAATAAAAAAAACAAACAAACAGGAAAAAGAAACAAAAAAAGAAAGTAAAAAAAAGAAGATAGAAATGAAATTAAAAAAAAATAATAATACCTTACCCCGCAGAGGTTCGAGAACGAGGGTACCTGGGATTGACAGGCCAATCACATACCACTGTGCTACCACGACTCTTCCTTGTTTGTGACAGCAGTGAGCTTATAAGCCAATACTTGAAAATCGATGAAAATAACGCCGAATATCTCGAAATCTTTGGGCTATTGGCCCCAATATGTATATATATTTTTGAAGTACTTCATGTGAACTTTCATCTCACAAAAGGGCATTAACATTTGAAACGTACAGGCTGTGTTGTCTCCTTGTAAGACTATTGTGACAACGCTAATCTCGAGCTCCAACAGGGACTCTCAGAAGCATTACATAATCATGATGATATTCTCATCCTCTTTTTAATGCTGTTCGTTCGTGTTTTGTGATGGAATCTATGATTGTGGAGGAGGGAGTGAAAAAATAAGGATTTTCTATCTACAGTCCTCCAAATGAGAGTTGGCCGGCGGAAGCTTGAACTGCGCAGCTCTTCCGATAGGTGATCAATTATGTTTTCCTGTCAAAATGGACGCCGCCGTCTGTTGTCACTGAGAAATTATAGTTAACTTATATTATGCTAACATTTAATTATCGTAGAAGTTCTAATTTAGAAAAAATACTTGTTTATTTATAGACTTTCATTTCTAAAGTATGTCTGTTAGATTTCAGGTTTTTTTTTTGTTTTGTTTTTTGTGTGTGTGTGTGTGCTTTTCGCCAGCAGCAATGCTTGATGACGAAGAGTGCATCCACGGTTATTTTTCTCCGCTGACATATTGATAACGCAAAATAAAACTTTTCTCTATTATTCAGCGTTATTTCAATAATAGTAGCTAAAAATAAATATTTTAATGATTTATAAATACAATTCCCTTTTGATAAGTAACCAGCGATTAGTGCAATGGCGAACTCCTGTCAGAAGATCAGAAGGAAGTGCCTGACCAGACTAACCGATGCGATGTTACATGCGCAGATCTCACAAAAACAGGGCGGCCAACTCTCATTTGGAGGAGTATAGGATTTGGTGAATTAGTCCTAATTAAGAAAATTTCACTTCCGTCTTCCTTTTCTTAGCGTAAGAAAATTTTCCTTACGTTATTTGCTCTTATGATAAACTTTCCAACTCTACTTTATGTAATTACGAAACCCTATTATAAACCTTCATTTTGTATCAAAAAATAATAAGCAATAACCAAAGGAATCTACGCTAATTGGTGAACTTTTTGATTACATTGTATTTTGTTATTCCAAAGAGGTTATGAAATAATTTTAGTCACTTTTTTTTTCTATTTTAACTAGACGAGCCCGTCGCTTCGCTCCAGATGCCTCGCATATGTAACGGAAAAAAAAAAATTACATCAAATAAACTAAAAAGTAAAACTATCACATGATAAATAAAATTAAAGGTCAAATTCTAATAAATACATGCAATACAATGTTGAAATCTATTTGTAACAGTCGGAAATTTGCGCAACATAAATGAGGTATTCCATTGTTGTGAGGATGTTGTGCGCGCACAGCTTTTTTTAAAATACGTATTAATTAATTTGAGGCCTCGTACATAAGATGGCATAATTATTTTTTTTTCCTGTTACTTTCATAGTAAATTTTCTTTTTTTTCTTTTAAGGTTCTCATTTAAGTTAATCTAAAAGTTTACTTAATGATAATTTTGAAATCTAATCACTGTGATTTTTCTTTCTTTCCTGGAAATGAAATTTATCTGCGTTTCTGAGTAAAACAAAGCAATAGTTTGAGGTTTTTCTATTCCAAAAACACGTAGGAATTAGTAATGGAAGCATTGAGTGGTTTCAAAGGATTCTGTAGGAATGCCCTAATAACAATGTCAATGAATTCATGATTTTTTTTTTTTTTTTATTAATGATAGTTTTGATAGTTTTGACTTTTTAAAAGTCACAGAAAGATCCAATTTATAATTAACTGTGGGTGGTAGGTGACATTCCATTCGTGATTTACAAACTAGAATAGTGTCCGCAACGTGGCCACATTATTGACATTGGGATTCCCTTGCGCCCCAACCACAAAGCATTCTGGGAAGTTAATAACATCCAGAGATCGATGTGTTGTTTGTATCAAAGCCCAATTATTATCGTCATATGAGGAATACTGAGCTCATATGGGAAATAAGCTAAATAATGACAATGGACGAAGTGAAAAGGTAGCAGAGGCAAAAGCAAACAGTTTATTTGAGGTACAATGTCTAAACAAGATAGACTTTTCTTTTAAATCTCACTTTTTCTTTCACCCCTCCCCCCCCCACCCAACACACACAAAATAAAAGACAATGATTGAAAGATAAATTGACAGAATTACTTGTGAGTTCCTTCCATTGGTTCTTGTGATTATTCCTTAATCTCAGTTGGATTAACAGTTTGAACTACAGCGATTATCGTGTTTTAAGGAAACGTATTTTTACAATGGAGTGACTTTAAAACCGATCTGAACAATTTGGGCTTAAAATTTCAGCTGTCTACGGTTTTAGTTTTTGATTTATTTTGAAAGACGGTCTTTAGTTTTTTTACTAAGATTTCATTTTAAATTTTTATCTGACTTTTCTTTTTATGACTCATTTTAAGAGATTTTTAAAAAGTTAGACCCAACCTTCAACATTTACTGCAGAAAAATAAAAATGGAATAAAAATAATTAAGAAATAGAAAGAGAGATTTTTGATGACTTATTGTTCTTCGAATGATAGAGAAGAAGGTAGGAATAAAAGGATAAATAATTTAAAAACAAAATTATTGTAAATAAAATACTATAGATAAGTCGATACACAGTGAAATCTTTAATTAACAGTTAAGCTTTTAAACTTCTGTCTGTTTTTGCTTGATCGTATTTCATTTATATCGTACTATTGTTTGTCCACCACAACTTGAGATTTAGCCACGCCTCTTCAAACGGAGAAGACATTTCACAATAGGGGGGAGGGTTGTAAAAGAAAAATTTGGGAAAAAAAAACAAAAAACAACAAGATTAGGAAATTTTTTTTTTAAATATTTACTATTAAAGAAAAAAATTATTTATAAAATAATTATGAATAACATTTATAATTTGAGAATATTGAGTATATTTAACTATATTGCCAATGGTCTTAATTTGTATATTTGTAAATGTTCTGAAGATCTTTACGGGATTGTTTTTAAACAAGTTTTTTTTTTTTTTTTTTTGATTGATGATTACATTTATTTCTGGCGAAAAGTCAAGAATTAGTGCTTGTTATTTCGTTAAAAACAGTTACGATCTTTCATTATTAAAAATTTAAATCATCACCTGCAATATTATTGTTTATTCTAACAATTTTATTTCTGTGTTTTGATTGACTATTATTATTACAAACAATATTATATTATTTTAGTTTTGTTTTCATTTCCATTATATCAAAACTTGCATTGTAATTCATGCAGTTATTATTATTATTATTATCAATCTAATTCTATTTTTAATCTTTTAGCACAAGTGCCAATGTTCTTAATTTGGATATTTGTAAATGTTCTGTGGAACTTTACGGAATTGTTTTTAAACAAGTTTTGGTTTTTTTTTTTTAACTGTCAGCAGTTAATTGTTAAATAAAACATTATTACCATGAAGTGTATATATTTATTACTTACATTAATTAATATAATTTATATATAATTACGATTTTTCATAATTTAAATGAATAAGAAACAGTATAAATATAACAGTTCTTAAACAGCAAATCAGTTTTATACATCGTTACAGTTAAAATATAACCTAGTTATTATTATATGTAAGAAAAATAGATATATAATGTCGTATTTTATATCATCAATTCCTCTGTTATAACCAAGAAACAAAATCTGTGCATTTCCCCTGAAAATGGAAAACTATCACACTGACCCCTCAAATGACTTCTTGAACTCTTCGCCTACCACGTGACATAGGCGTGGCTAAGGCTCAACTGTTGGTGGACAAACAGTATTTCGTTTTTTTTTTTTATTTGCTGCAAATATTGGGGTTGGTTGAAACCTTACAACTTACCCAGAAAGAAAGTCACTAATTTAAAATACTGACTCATTCTTTTCTCTTATTATTATTATTATTCCACTTCAGAGAACAACTCAACTCTTAGAAGATCTCGAACTAACAGAGATCATTGATTCTGATTTAATTTTGCTTCAATTTTAAAATTTACAATGTTGGAAAATATGTTTTCTAAATCCTTTTTATCTTATTCCTAATTTTTGAAGATACATCGAGTTTGAACTACTTCAGTTCGATATTCAAATGGTGTACAAAGGAAGGAAGGACGATTGGTACAAAATAGCCCTTGATAGGAAGACATTGGGATTGAGGAAAGAAGTGCATAATTTTGAAATAAGGTTTTCTCACCAGAATTTAGTGATGGTTCGAGTGCATTTGCGTTGTTAACAGATGAAAAGCATCAAAATAAAAAGTATATAATTTTACAGTGTATTTTTACTTTTTTAATACTTTACCGTATATATTATGTTATATATTAATTTAATATTTTAATATTTAAAAATATTTTTAGTATATAATTCTGTATATTAAGAATTTGTAAGAATTAAGAATTTATTAAGAATTTGTAAACAATATTAAGAATTGAAATAAAAAAAAAAGAAAGATACTGTTGAAAAGCACTCGTGGTTTAAATAACAATACTCATAAACGAACATTGTTTCAACTTCCTATCTATAACTTCAGTAATGCCATTCGTTTTCGTTCAAGTAGTTCTGTTCGCTTCAAGACATACAAAGAAAAACTATTGCTGTGATATTTTCTTGCAGATACATCTACTAATTGGACATATTAAACTCCCACATAAGTCTCTATTGCTGCGAGAAATGCTTTTTGAAGGTGATATAATGTATTTTCATCAGTTGAATTTCCTGCTTTTAATTAACACTATTTATTATTTTTGTTCAGTTTTTAAATATAGGCAATTTCTGTCCACATCTTTAATCCTCGTCAAATAAACGATATGATCTTGAGTATTAATCGATAAACAAATTATCTTATTTAGTTTAACTTTCGCTATCTCACTTCTTGTATTGTATGCGAATTAGCTAACCCTATTCCGATCTTCGAAATAGCCTTATGCCCTCATGGCTTTTCACCATCTGTAAAGATTTCTCACTAAAATTCACTTCGGTATATCTTAAGGTAATTGTCCTCTTTTCCCTTATGTCGGAAATATCATTTAGCCTTTAATATTTATAATATGCTGAAATTCTCGTCGATATCCACGTAATAGGCTTACATTAACAGCGTTCGATATCCGCGTCGATGCCTCTGTCGACAAAATGAAGAAAAATAAAACCTACTTACAGTAGTCGATCACACAACTATTACTCGTCTGGAAACTCTCCTGATGATATACCATAGTTTGATCATTTATTCCCATCTTGAGAATTTTTTCTAAATTGACCGTGTGTGACGAAGACTGCGTCGAATTTTCCGATCCCGAATCTTCATATAGCCCTATTCTTCAAGCTTCATGCAAGACAATCTTCGATCTTCCAGCATTGTGATCAGCTCTTTTAATTCTAATAAGATTATTACCAGGATTTACATTTAAAACTATATGCCTTAAAATGAATTATATATATATCAGAATGTTAGCAGCTTAAAAGAAGGTTGACCCTTTCGATAAGGGGTATAAAATTATTCTGCCTCTAAAACAATTCAAAATTCCAGCATTCAGTCCATGCTTTTAGGTCTTGTTCACACGCTCTTCCTGGTCAGCTTCATCTCTCATTGTTTTAAATAGAATCGCATGACTTTCATTGTTTGCATAACATCTTTCATCACGCAAAAAAATAAATAAATAATAAATGCAATTTGCTTGGT
Organism: Thereuonema tuberculata; assembly: GCA_023159025.1. Lineage (NCBI taxonomy): Eukaryota > Metazoa > Arthropoda > Chilopoda > Scutigeromorpha > Scutigeridae > Thereuonema > Thereuonema tuberculata. The sequence continues at coordinate 54,474,330 of JAFIDM010000179.1, forward strand.
TCTTGAATTATTATCATATCAATTTGATTTTAAATTTAACTGAACATTTCAAAATCAAATTCGCTACACCTCTCATTATTGGCAGTCGTCGTCTTTTGCGAATCCTCCAGTGCTAAGAATATTTTGTTCAGCTTAGTTGTAGAGTAGTTCTGGGCTTTTTGAAATCAAGAAATTTTTCCACATGTTTTTTGAAAAGCATCAGAGAGATCCTTTGCACTCACTCTCGATCTTTCAACAATGCACTAAGGTACATTAGTTCTTACAGGGACAGATAAAGAACTTCGCTTTCTTATTTGTAGAATAGATAATTACTTAAATTTCCTTTTAATTATCACATTTTACACTTACCTTGTATATTGTTTTAGTCCATTCTGTACTGATGTTAATTTTTCCCTTCTCATTAAAATCAGATTAATTTGTCATTATTATTCATCAGATTAATTTGTTTAATGAATTCTGATTCATCATCACTTTTCCTGCTTTGAAACTGTAAACATTTATTTTTTTCATTTCAGTATGTTTCTTTTTACAACCACGTTTTCCAACCAAAGAATCTGAGTTGGATTCGTTTGGCAACCTCCTTGTTGCAACTCGTCCTAACATTTTGTTTTCATCTTCGTTTCGACCTCTTCTCCGCAATATTCATCTCAAATATGTATTCTTATTCGTTTTGTACTACTGAAGACAGATGAAACTAACTGAATCTTTGTTTGTTTAGTTTTATTAGTAAACTTTCATCGGGGACTGTTTTCTAGTGAAATTCTAGAACCTGAGGTTTGAAAACGGAGACTGAGGATATTAAAATAATAGAATCTTTATTATGAGGGAGTTTCCGCACTCGGGGTGAAATTGATTCGCTATTTTGTATCGGTTGCTTTTCAAATCTTCGTCAGGGAAGTTTACTTGAACTGTTTTATCAATTGGGGAAAATGATTTCATAGCAAATTGTCCCAGAGAAGAAGGCCACGAAATCGTCGTCTTCAAAAACATTGATAAAGAACAAGGCTTCTCACACGTCTCCTGACGAACCGAGACGAAATATCTGAAGCGTACTTAATGCTTGCTAATGGAGCTGTTATTTTTAAAACCTTTACTCCGGCAGAGAGTGTTCGTACAACCCGCTAAAATAACATCTATGTGTAGCTAACATGTATATAAGAAAACAAAGGCAAATCAATAAAACAAATCTATGTATATTCTGTTAAAAGTTCCTTTTACATAAAAATATTAAGTCTATTTCACTTGCATGAAACTACGTCTCATAATACGAAGTGTTCTATGTTATCCATTTATAGGCTTGTGTAACATTCTTCTTAGTTGAGATAACTAAGTCTCTTTGTATCAACTTTATCTACACTTGTATTAATGTCTTGAATCTTTAACTTTGTAACCTTTACTGGTGTCTGTTAATCTGTTCTTCTTGAAGAAAAATGATAACGGTATTCGTGTATTATGCCCCGTCCGTGTGAGGTAAATCAAAGATTACTTACAATTTGCTGAAGTTCAATCATCTTCGGTCTGATCGTCCAACGTTAAGTCGCCTTCAGTGGATGCTTGACGATGTCTTCGAATTCATAGACTTTCGAATCCGATTGAAGATGAACTTTCGAACCAGATTATTCCTTTAATCCTTTCGGTTTAGTCGAACTTCAAATCCGTTTTCCGGCACGTATCTCTTGCGTTTATGAGCTACTTATTTGCAGAAACAAGGAATATTTATCTTCGCTATTCCCTTGCATCTTTTAGCGAATAAGACTTCCGAATACCTCCTTGTTTGTCATCGTATTCCACCATCTTTTTTTGTTCTTCATTCGTTGACTAACCAACCATCAGTGACAACACAACTATATCAGCACACGAGTTCATTGTCCAATAATCGATACTCGATCACATCATGTGTATCTCTTCTTTATTTGAACGTGATTGTTGCGTTGTTCTTTTGTTTTTTATTTTCCTCAGATTATTCACGATTATATTGACTTCCCTTGGAATTGTCTCAGGTTTGAAATACGTTAGAAAAATTGTTCAGGTAAGCTTTTCTCAATTCAAACCTACAATATCGAATCAACTTCATCGGGAATCAACTCTCACAGAAGAATCTATTATGGAAATGTTCAATTATCATGGCCCACTCTCTTCTTCAAATCCAAATTATGAAGACATTGTTGAAGGAAGTTAATTTAAAAATTGAAATATTAAAAAAAAAAGAAGAATAGATAAATAAATAGCAGAGGCATTGGATTTATTACTCAAACACAAAACTCTACTTACTGTCTATTCCAAATCTAACCACCATCAACAATAGCAGTGGTTCCACTTCACAAAATATTTGATTCCTACAATTTTCACACAATCGAATATTCTTAAATCGAAGAATAAATGTTATTTCAAATTAATGACGAAGTTGAGTTTATAGAGAAGTGTTTTCAAAATGGTTGAGATTAATTAGAAATTGTGATGGGAACATGTGAAATCCTCTTAATCTAACCTATATTGTTGTAGGTGACATTTCCTTTAGCTCCACCCACGACCTGCAGCTACGCTCTTGTAAAAGGACATCTTAATCAGGCATTGTAATGACATATTTTGTGCCCTGAGAGGAAGATATCTTCGTTGAGAGCCGAAGTCTTAGAGTTTAGTGCGCGTGAGGTTTCTTTGAGTCTTCCTCTTAATTAAATGTCAATACTCACTCATCACTCGCTCGCAACACCATTTCCTTCCGAATTCACTCGAAAATTTTCTCTATTGACTCAAAGGATCAAAGAATCAACTTCGGTTGGATTAAGTTTTTTAGTAAATTTCATTCCACCTTCAACAGATTAAAATTGAATTGGAATGTTCAAATGGGATTAATAAAAGGATTGAGAAATGATTAATTGTAAACAAGTTGTTATAGAAAGTTAACAGTTAATTCTTAGTAAAAATTTCGGATATCTACAAACAAAACAGTTATTTGATCTTGAATAAAATGTTTCTTTTTATTTAAATTTTTCTGTTTGATAAGAAATATTGGTGTCGTTCCATTTAAATAGATTTACCAAGTTTGGTAAATGGCTCCAACCCAAAAATAAAGAAACAGAAAAGAAAGAACGACAAGAAAATCTTTATTAAAGCACTAACCTGTCTATAGCTTCTTAATTTGGGAAATGATCTTTGAAACGATTTATTTTTAAATAGGCCTTCATCTGAATGGACTTTTTACAACATCCTTAGCCCCCCCCCCTAAAAAAAAAAAAACAACCAAAAAACCCAAACCCTTAATCCTAAGTGAGCCACTGGTAATGATACGTGAAAGCTGCTTTGATATGTTGAGAGAGAGGGGATATTTTTATATAAAGTTTAAGATTGGTGGAAATTAGTTCTAACTATTTATATCCTAATGAAATCGAAGCTGTTAGGGTGATGATGTCTTGATCCTGTTGGAGAATGAAATGGTTTTAATCACTTCTTCATCTTTTGCCATCTTATGTTTCATTTTGTTTTAGAAGTGTAGGTTTATATTTGAAGGTTATCGTTGCTATTATTATTATTAATTCTGCCATTTTTACTTTTTCACTTGGTTATTTTTTTTTTTTTAGCTGTAATTAATTGAAAGTAAGTGAAGTCCTTTGTTTGTCAGTGTTAGTTTAAAGACAAATAATGGCTGAAATACTTGAATTTATGATGTTTGATCAACTCAAAGTGAGAGAGTTTGAAAAAAAAAAACAGAATGCTTTTGAAGTAATTGAATATATTTCAGATTCAATGAGACGTTTATACATATGAAAAAAAAGGTTTTTCTTTTACAATAAATATTCATTCCTAAATTTTGTGATTAAAATAAATAACCTCATCTTTTAGTATTCTGATACAAGTATCAGAAGACTTATATATTCCAGTTTTGACGGGGACAAGTATCATTAAAATATCATTAGCAACATTGACAACAATCGCAACAATTGCGTCTTTCGCAACAATCACATTTATAATAATAAGGAAATTAAGGCAATGTCAATTATATTTTCACAGACGTATCAGAAGACGTTGCGAAGCATTGTGATTGGTTTACTAATCGCTATCCCTACCTAGTTTCTTCCTATCTTGTATTAGTGGCCTTTTACGGTCTCATGCCATCTATTATATGGTCTCCCCATATTATATAGATCTCTTCCCTTTAGGTCTGTATTTTAATATCTATTTTGGAATCCGAAAGTCTTCCATTCTGTCAACATGTTCCTTCTATTTATATCAATAACTGTGTATATATTCCATTATTGGTTTCTGATTCAGTTCTTCTAAAATATCACTATTTTTTTTTAAGATCTAGTTTTGTATATTCTGCCGTACGTCGCATGTATCTCATTTCTGCTGCTGTTATTCTGTTTTCATCTTTTCTCCGTACTGTCCATGCTTCCCTTCCATAAGTGAGGATGGGTCTTGTTACAGTTTTATATTTCTTGGTCTTGTATGCTTTTGAACGAGAGATGGTTTGAACACTTTCATTTATTATGCCCAGTGATCTATTAAAGTTAGATATTTTATTTTGAATGTTGATTTTGTCGTTGTATGTGATATGAAATCTTAAATATTTGAAGCAGTTAACTTGTTCTATTGGCTGATTATTTAAACTTATTTTAGTTCTGACTTGGTTTTTCGCGTTAAAGACTGTAACTTTGGTTTTTGGATGTAAAATTTCCATAACGAAATATTTAGTTATCAAATGTAAATGATGTAATGAATATTATAGATCATCTTCAGAATCACTTAGTCATCTGCAAATAGAATAGTATCTAAATAGATATAAATAATTATTATATTTGGACTATTAAAACGCCATCATTGAGTAAATATGTAAACATGTATTAAAACAAGTGGTGCCTTCTCCTACAACCGTGCCTTCCTCCTACATTTATCATTCTCGATTTGATAATTCTTTATTAGTTTTTTATTTTTACTATAAATATCATAAATAGCTTTTATCAGGAGTTTCATCATTTCTTAAACTATTGAATAGTTCAGTAGGATTAATTCTTTTTGTTTCACAAAGAATTTTGAGTGTGAAATATCCATCAGCACAGGAACGGTCCTTCCGAATTCCATTCTATACTTCTCCCATTTTATATTCTTAGAAAGGGTAAAGTTTGGTTTTTATTATATTTGCTACATATTCTTATATTCTGAGTTCAATAAACTGATTCCTCTATAATTGTTATAATCATTGATGCTTCTGTTTTTATGAATTGGAATAATTAAAGTTTTTTTTACCAGCTCTCTGGCGGGAGATCTTCTAGTCATATTTCATTAATCATATTTAAAAATCTAGTTTTTAGACCATAACTTGCCTATTTGAAAAGTTCTAGGCTGATATTATCTTCTCCAGGGGCTCTATTATTTTTACTTGTAGTGAGAGCTAATTGTAAATCTTGTAATTCTTAATTGCGATTAAGTCACTTAAAATACATTTATCGGTTAATGGATTTTTTTTCCAAAAATACAAGATTAAAACATTAGAATCTTTTACATTAACAAAAGCTTTCAAAAGTTAAAGATCTATTTGCTGTTTTTATTTTGCAGAAGTCTTCTAGTCAATCAATCTTATCTTTTGCTTTTTTTATTTTTTTTCTTACTATCAATTACTAATTTCTATCCATTTATAATTATTTAGTAAAAATTACAGCAACATTTTATTGTAAAACAAGAGCTCACCAGAAATTTCTAATCTTAAAATGCAGGTGAATATAAAACTCACAAACTTTTGTAAAAAATATTATTAAATATCATCCACCAGAAAATAAATGTCATAAACTACATTTATTAACAGAAAAAAACGAATTTTCAAGGAGATAAAATTCACCGTCTCCTCTTTTTCAAGCCTTTTACATTATAATAATAAATAGACGAGATTCTTTTACAACAATGACCTTAAAATATTGATATTAACAATTAAAAAACGTTAATACAATAATAATAAAAGATCATGATCTACAATATAATAATCACATTATTAATAATCACAAATTCTTTTTTTTTTTCCTGAACAAAAAACTTTTTGACGGCTTTTGAACTAATTAGTCAGTTCAATGAATGTAATACAAACATTCTAAAGTACACAATATTTGGAGTATTGGTGAAAAGAATATTGGTTGGAAAAATGAAACTATCCTGTTCGTATGAAGATGCTTTTAATGAACTAAACGAAATTGGCTTCGGTTAACGATCCTCCACAGTATTAAAAGTTTCTAAGATTAGTTCACACGACTTCAAAGTAATATTAATAGGAAATATGGAATTGCTTTGTTATCCACAATTAGGTTAAACAATGTATCAACAGAAATGTAACATCATCTAAAAAGAAACTTGTCTAGTTTATTTCCATTGCAGATAAGTTGAATTAACCAATTAAACTATCTAAGAAAGTATTATCAATACGAATATATACTATATATTAGATTTTTTAAAAGTAATATCGAGTAATCTCAAATGCTTATAAAAGGAATCTGTGAAATAGATTGATGTGTTTCGTCAGATAACCATAACTGCATATATATTCTATTATTATAAGTTTTCTATCCCAGTTAAAAGTTGACTTTTGATTTCATTGTCTTCTTATTTGTAGACTAATATTTCGAATTCCCAATCACGTGCCAAGAAACCCTTTATTATAACTTTTAGTAACAAAAACTTTTAATCATCTTCTCCTACACTAGAAAATAAATGCTAAACATTACATTTATTTCTAGAAAAAAACAGCGAATTTTCGAGGAGAAAAATAAAAGAACGTCTCCTCTTCTTCAAGCCTTTACAAATAATAATATTAATATTAAATAATAAATCACGAGTAAGAATAAAATGGATTAATTGAATTTATTTCATTCATTTGAAATATTCTGATTCCCTCTTTTTTCCTTTTCAAACAATTAAAATCTTCATTTCTACGATTTATCTGTTAATTCTTTCATCCGATTAATAATTATAAAAAGTCATTTAATTCTGTAGAAGTCACTTCAACTCTTTTAAAACATGGTGATTAGATTCCTTGCAATAATTACTAGTTATAACTATTTTAAGTAATTTATTTGTTAAACTAAAGTAACTTTTGAATTTATTTTTTTAGGTTTAATTTTTATTAAATGGCATCAGATTTTTCTTCAAAAATCCCATTTCTTCCAATGCGAAATCTTTAGCAGAAGAATCACTATTTACTTCATTGAGTTTTTCTTTAATTTCTTTGGTTTTCTCTGACCTCGATGTGATTCCTGAGAATTTTATTCTTTGAATATTATGGTGGATTTGCTGATATTCTAATTATCATTTCTTTAATGATTAAAGTAAGATTTTCTTATTTCATATCTTGTTCACGATGAATTCAATTGGATATTAACCAATGCTACAGTAGTTGTTGTTGTTTCAATTTCAGTCTCTTAAATTTAAATCCTAACTTATAAAAATTTACGATTTAATTTCTGAGAACTTAAAAAACAACCTTTTATTTTTATAAACAGGTAAAGGCTGTTTTTCGTTTTGCATAATTTCTGTTCAGTAATTGACAAACTGTTACTTAGATAGGATTCTTAGAATTCTCAATAATATATTATTTAAGAATTGAACTAGATTTGGACTGGAACTGCCAGTCCTCGCCAGAGCAGCGTTCTTTTTAACTCCAGTGTTGAGCGACAGGTGGCAGTGTGGTGATGCAGCAATTTTTGATTCTGTCAAACAAAAAAAAGAAAGAAGGAAGGCAACAGCCAGAAAGAAAGACAAGAAAAAAATTCCAGCTTTATTACTGATGGAAGGAATCAGTCGATGGATTACTTTTTTAATAAATCGTCTCCATTTTTTTAATTTTTTTTATCGTGGTTTTTTCAATCCACTTTTTTTTTTTTTTTTTTTTTCTATTTTTTTTCCTTAAGCCTCTCATTTTCGATGTTTCTTTGGTTTCAAATAAGTAGATTATAGTAATTCTGAAGCAATTTTTGGACAAAAACCTTGAGATTTTTTTTTTCCATTTTAGTGACTTTGCTATTAAATTAATACTTCAATTTCGAACAACCATCAAAGAACCCATTTTCTTTTTCGATTTCTACAGATTTTTGATTTTTAGTGGGTGGTTTATTTTTCCCCATCTAATTTTTGTGGATGAATCAAATGCTACTTATTTTTATTTCAAGTATTTTTTTGTTTTTTGAGTGACAAAATAAACTTGAAAGAATAATCATTGATCCTGTATGTATTATAATCTACAACTTATACTTATTTTACGGGTAGGATTTGCGGGCTTTGACTAATCGAGATGTTTTGTCAAATTATCATTGATGTTAAAATCTATTTAGTCATAAAACAAAGATTTTGATCAGTTAGAAAAAGGGGAAATTCTATGAAATCCAATTGTTTTCGTGAAAGTTTTTTCAGCAAAATGATTTATTAATTTGTTCTATTTTAGATAATTCACCGTAATTTAAGGATTATAATACTTTAAAAAATCAACATTCCGTCAATGTTAAAAAAAATTGTGCTTCCTACTCTATAATTATATTCTTTCCTGAATTCCTAAACTTTTTTTCTTTTTTTTGTGTTAATACATTTTTATTTTCAGAAATTGTTAAATCAAGAATTTTAAAAAACGAATAAATTTCATCCATTTTACAAAATGTACCTTTGCTATCATTGTTTTATTTTGACGTTGGCTTTGAATCAGTTAATTGCAAAACCTGTGCGAGCGGAGGCTCCGGAAGCTTTAGTCAGGGAGAGCACAGGGCGGGGGTGGGGAAGGAAGCGGGGATCACATTACAGCTGCCGATCCCTGGTGTTGTCGGCTGAAGGTAAGGAAGCAGCCGACGACAAGGATCCCAATTACACAGCACACACAAAAAAAAATCTCATTTCCCAGCTCAGAATTCGATCATCACGTTGGCCTAAAAACTGGCTCCGACACGATGATAAATACATCTTCAAAGACCATCCATATGCCAACACAGAATCAGGAAATTCAGTAAAAATTCAGGTTCTGAATCAATAAAAAAGCACAAAACAAAACAAAAAAACAAACCCTAAAGCTTCTTGTTTTTAGGAGAGAATTCGAAAGCAGTTATGGTGGATAAAACACAATTCCCTTCCATAAGATAAAATATTTAATTAAATCTTTGTTACTAAAACTGTCAAGTTTCTCAGAGATATTAATCGTCCTTCAAAGCATTAATTAAATAAAAATTCGTGAGGGAAAATTTATATAAATAATTAACCTCTCTTTTTGTCACAGCTTCCTATCAATTAAAACAATGACTCTAAAATGATCTGTTTCACTCTTCTTGGAGATCATTGACTTGTCATCAAATATTTTTCATAATGAAATCATCCGAAACAATATTAATCTCAAAATTCCACTTAAAGTCTGGTGTACATTTGAATTTGATTCAATTGTAAATTATTATATATTTTAGTGATTTTAAAAGTAAAAAGTAATTTTAAAGTTACTTTAATTAGTGACTTTGACATTTTAAAATAAGGTTTTACAAAAAGTAAACCGAATTTATAATTTTACATTTGTATTTTAAGTTCCTTTGGTTTTCATCATATAAATAAATTTATGATTTTGGATTAAATTAATCAGAAGCAGATAAATTGAAGGTTCCTTATTAACTTTATTAACTTTAAATGCTTATATTTCACTTGTATAAGATTTATATCTTTATAAACTTAGCATCAGTTTTAGCAAAATTAAATCCATATAGAAATAATTATTCAAAACTCAACATCACTGAGGAATAATTTTTCATTTGGAGACAAAAATTACAAACAACAGATTACGAAGTTACCTCTTAATAAAAAATCCTTTTCTACTATCTTAAATTAGCACACATTGATTAACTGTAAAATTCATGAAAGGAAATGAAGGACTTCGATGTAGGGAATCTTAAGAAAAATATTACTATACATAAATAAAAATATTTTAACATATGTAGAACATTTTAAAATGTTTTAGTGTTTATGATTAGTTTTCTGGAAATAAAAAAACCTACCCACAGATATCTAAGCACAAAAAAAATCTGTAAGTCTTTTTGGATTATGATTTATTGAGAGCTTATTTCGTAATCTACCCAAAACACTGCCTCATCTGAAACTGATGCTTTAAGAAGCGAATCAAAAAAGCTTATGGGGTGCATGAACACAACAACAACAACAACCCTTCTCCTCCTCCTCATGGAATCTTCCTATTGAGTCTATAAATTTCGTTTCCTCCCACACCGTGCCTTTGCTTTACGAGGCTTTAAGAATCTTTCGTTATTGCCACCTTGGATCCATGGTGAGAGAAGTGTTGGACCATTATTTTTCTCTCGTTCCAATTGGCTTAATGATCCAGTAACTGTTGTTGGCCACCGACTGTGATTTCAGACATAAAGTAAGATTTACTGAACAGGTGGAACGAAACCAAAGGAAAAAAAAAAAACCAAACACACCACCCACACATTATCACAGACAAGGTTTCCTCTAAGTTAAAAGAGATGCTTGGTTCTTGTGTTTGGCTCAGTCTAACGATACCAGCGAAGTTCATAGAATAAATCGTCTATTCATACGGAATAAATAGTTAATTAATTGACCTATGTTTAAGGAATCCGAAGGAGAAAGACTCGAGTGTTCTAGAGAACAATTTGAATTAAACTGGAGCTCATTTGATAAAATAGCAATTAAGGATTTATTCAAATTTCAATTTATTCAAATTTATTGAAATTTCAGAATAGAAAGTAGTTAAAATTAAAGTGATTTTAAATGTTATAAAATGTTAAATTCGAAAATCACAGGATATACAAATACCTTAAGTTTCCGTAATATTTAGAAACTGATTCGCTCAATTAGAAAATAACTAGAAGTTTGTTTTTTGTTTTTATTATCATCGGTCAATCAATGAAATTAAACATTCAGTGTTTTCTGAAATCATTGTTGAAAATTAAAAGTTAATTTTTCTTCAGAATAAATATAATCAATTTGTTTAATATCACAAAACTGAAGCCAAAAAACTCGTGTTGAATTAAGATTAAAATAGTAAATATGTTAATCAGCAAATATAAAACTTTTATAATATCCGCAATTAACAACCAACTGCAAATGGTTTAGGATTTGAAGAGTTTCAGATAAAGCTTAAAAGTCTTTAGTTATAAGGGATTGATAATTCAGATCATAAAACTCCCATTCTAATTCCCTTTTCATTCTTCTTTTGATACTCAAAACTTTATCAGTCGAACAGTAAATCGTTTCCATTCCGCTCTGTTCTGTCCCTCAATTTCGTAGAACTCAACCATTTGCAAAATTGTACATAAAATAATCGGTAATTTTTTTCTGAAAAGTGGGGATTGGGGGTTGCCAACTTCCCCTTCAGGAACCTTTTAAATTTGACATAAATCCAGAAATTACTCCAGATATTCATGAAAAGTGTACGGAAATAATTCTTGGTCTTCTACCATAGAATGAAAGTCCTCTAACAGCATTTATAGAAATTAGTTAAAGCTCCTTCAATTTGCTTTTATTATTCCTCCCTACTGTCTCGTGGATCATATCTCTATGATCGTGGGCGATTAGTTGTCAATGTCGTACCAGGGAAGTACAATAGTGAGATTCAGGTAGAAGCTTGGGATTAAAACATCCCTTAAATAAATTCATCAGAACATGTACTCTTTATTACTCTATACGGTCCTAGAATATAAGTGTGTGTGAAAATGGTAGCTCAGAGGATGTGAGTATTTATAGAAGGTGAATATTTATATTGAAAACGTTCTCATAAATTAACAACATAAAAATACGGCATTGAATAAAGCAGTCTTTACTTTACATCTTTAAAACTGTAATCTCAATCAGTTTTTGTTTTGTTGCTAAATAGGTTGTTTGGTTTTTTAATTTATGTGAATGGTTTAATGCAATTCTGTTTTTCATAAACAAATGATTTATCTCATGGGGACTTTATTTCTTTTTTACTGTAATTTATTGATTTGCTTTCAGAAAAAAAAACTGGAAAACGCTCAGATTTCGGTTCCTTTTTTTTCCCTTTAATAAATCCAAGAGGGTAAATACAGCAAATGGAGGATATTCCAAAGTCTATTTAAAATTATATTTAAAAAACAAAACAAACAATATTGTTAAGTGAAGTGAAAAGAAATGTTCTCCTTGTTCCACCAACTCTAGCGGTGGAAGAAATAATGGACACAAAATAGTTTTAAAACTCTAGAGCAGATATTTTTAAAAATGAGTTAAAGTTAGGAGGGAATTTGCTATCCATTCTCTGATCATCTGAGGAGTTCAACACTGTAAAAAGCAAAAATCACACAGACCCACGATCTCCATGACTGTTAAAAAATCTAAAATAAAATGAGAGGGGATGGGGAAGGGTATAAATTCGATTTGGAAGTACGAGGCACTATTACACTTAAAGAAAGGTTTATTTCAACCCGAACTTTCCATATTCAATCGAATGTTCCATTAGCTGTTTAAAAATATCTGGTCCAACTTTATCTTTATTGTTTTTCTTAGTTATCTTCACTATTATTGAACGATAAAAATGATTTACTGCAAATGTATTAAAAAATTGGACTGTTTTGAAATCCACTCTTCCCGCCTGAATAATTTATTGTCTCTCCCCACTTCCAATGAAGTTAATACGAACAATTATCCTTAATCGAAGAAAGAATCGAGAAGAAAAGCGCATTTGGAAAGAAATTGAGAAACTTCGAGCATTTCTCAGAAACTTCTTCATTAATTGGAGTCGTCTTATTGCTCTTTCCACGATTGAATTTGCAATTCATCATGTTTTACGATCGACCACCAGTAATGGCCACCAGTTCTGAGACAAAAATCTTTTAAAGAATCTTTTGGATCCTTTTATTTTTTTCCAATATATTCTGTTATGAAACGTTATGAATATCTCGTACAAGAGACGATAGTATTTCATAAACGAAGATATTAAATGGGTCACTCGAAGCTTATTTCTTTTCCCTAAAGATCTTTCCTCTCCATTGTAGAAGAATGGTTTTCCTATATTTTAATTGACATTGAATGGATGGACTTCACTGAAACTTTGAAATTGACAGAAAACAAAAGAGGACGAAAATGTGTTAACAACCATAGAAAGAGATGACATTGCGCAAAACATAAATGCAGAAGAATATTTTTATTCTTTTTATTTACTATTAAATCACTTGTGAATTTAATTAATATTAAGATATTTTAACCCCTTCATCACTAAATAAAAAGAATATTATCCTTTCTAAGTTTTCTAAATTTCAAATTTTTACCATAAAAAAAAAATACTATCTAGTTTTTATTTTTTAAAAATTGCTAAATTTTACATTCTAGTTGTCAAAGTTTCTTAAGCGAAAATAACAAACGATTTTAATCATCTTTATTTCAGTTTGGCTTAAATAAAACATCATTTTAGCTTTTGAATTAATGATCTACCTCAAAGAATGCACTTCAAAATTAATATTAAAAAAAACAAAAACTATATTTTAGTTTTTCTTTTGTATGTTTTTAATGCAGTATTTCAGTTCCATCGTAATTAACACAAAATCATTAAAGTTTTAACAACAATGGGGAGACCGAATTTAGAAGCAGTCACCAGTAAACAACGAGGTCTCTGTACTGAGGCTAATAGGAATAATCATCACAGTGGTGCCTCAAGTGCCATTGTGCTTCCGATGATACTAGCCTCAATACGGAGACCTTGTTGTTTAACTGGTGACTGCTCCTGGCTGATGATCGCCAAAGAGCGTGAAACAGCTGTTCCAGGATGTCACTTGGTAAACAATTTGATCTCATCCATTCTTGTTTATTAATAATTCAAATGCGTAGTTTGAATTTTTAAATTCATTGAGTCCGGCGAACGACTGGCACATGAATTTTCTCACTTACTTTTCATTAGTGAGTTTTTTTCATTTTTCTCTTGAGGCACCACTGCGCTTCCGATGATCTTTGACTAAAGTTTTCTTTGCTGAAATTCTAATTTAGTTGGTTACGTTTTCAATAAAAGAATCAATCATATAAAACATACAAAAGGGATGGATTTTCACTCGAACAAATTCCTTTTTGAATCCAATCATCTGCGATTTACGAATGGGGTTTGTTACATCAATAAAATTTAATCTTTCTGTTAATACTATGTATCAGGTGTCCAAGAAATAACGTGGGATGTTTGAAGCGCCATAAGTTGATAAATATTAGGCTCATCGAGATCAAACTTTGGATTGTAGGCTTATGGGTCATGGGGAGTACAATCGTGAGGAAAAGTCTCTAGTTCACATGGTCACCACCGAAGGACATGTGGCGCTGCTGTCGTCTATGCAGTATCTTCTGGTTTCCGTTGCTCCTTCGAATTTGGAATTGTGGAACAGAACGGTTGGTCACAGAAGATGTTGTGTCCTCAGAGACCATTTGCAGTCGATACATGCCGTGCTCTATAATATGTCTGAGAAATTCATCATACAGACACCCACATTCACTGTCTTATGGCGTTTTTTCCTGCACCCTATCTCGATAGATCTTATCCTTGAGATAACCTCAGAGTCAAAAGTCACAAGGATTAATGTCAGGGGATCGTGCGGGCCATGTATAAAGATAATGCTTGCTTATTACATGATCATTAGGGATGCAAACCTAGCAACTGTGATGTGTGCGGTGTAGCTCCATTTTGCATGAAGATTACTGTGTTTAGGGCAGCATGCTGCTGCAGGAAGGGAAACGCTTGGTTTCGCAATAAAGATACGTAGCGAATCCCTGTAACGGTGCAGGTGAACCATACATCGTAAATTTGTTAGCAATAGTAGTCTTCGATACCTTCTGATTCCTTTGATAAGCCTGTATTCACGTAAAGTCCTAGTGGCATTCAAATACAACTGCTAATAAAGCTTCACAAGTAAAGCGTGGTTAACAAGTGTTTAACAGCATTGCTGTGCTCTTGTTGAAGACTAGTGCATGAGTCATCGTGTCTGTTCAAGAAGAGCTCCAGTTGCATAGCCGGCAATAGCGCCACACGCATGTTGGTGACTATGTGAACTATGAACTTTTTTTGTCACAGAATATTAGCTGTGAAGGATCTGTTTTATCAGAGACCAACTTTTGAAATCCAATAAGCTTTTGAAACTGAATTTCAATAACTTGTTGATTTAAAGGATCGTTTATTTTTATCATTTCTATTTCGGGAGGCAAAGCAAACATGTTCCCAGAATGGATTTACTTCCTAATCATACTTTTTGGTTGAATTTAAATCGTGACAAACAAAGAAATGACGGCTCTGTTTTCAATTGAGCAAATTTCAATCAAGTAAAAGTTCAAGTATAAGATGTTCAATTCTAGTTCAGTACCAACAATTTCATAAAATTAGTTTTAAATAAAACAAAAAAGACGATGAAAAAAAAGATAAAGAAGATATTTCACTTAAATATTTAATAAATCACTAACAAATGTCTCATTTCAAAATATCATTTTTTATTTAAAAGATATTTTTCTCAAGAAATGAAAGGTTTGAGACAAATCGATGAATTTAAAAAAAAAAAAATGATTGAAGAACCTCGTCTTCAATGGTTTTAATTCCCGCATGCGCTTTTGTTCTTCTCTTTAGGTTTTCTGTTCCACACGGTTGTAATCTATAATAATTCAACAATGCAACGAAAGAGTGTCAAATAGAAAAAGAAAAATGGATCTTATTACGAAGAGATTAGATAGAAATTAAAGGATAAATCCCAAAAGACAAAAACAATAAAAAAATAACATTGTTGAAATTGAAATAATACAAATTTATAATATTTAAAATTGAAGATAAATTAAAAAAATTAGTTAGAAAATTTAATTAGGACTCTTCTCTTTTACGGATCTTTCCCTCGTTATCCAAATGAATCGATTCATTGCGTTTTTTTCCAACAGATTTTTAGTCAGTCTCTACAATAATAAAATAAAAACAAAGAATTTCTTTCTTCTACCAAGGACTCAAGAATAAACACACAATTAAGTGTTTGCATTTCGAATAACCTTTTTATAAAATACCTTTCTTTATAGAATTTAATGCTTTGAATTCGAATATGAAAGTAAAAAGTTCGAACTAATTAAATTAATTTTCATTGTAAATTTTAACTGCTGAAAGTGATTGGTTTAGCATCCAATCAGAAAACTTTACTAAAATGGAAACAATTATTTTAGTTAAAGATTTAAAAACTTTGAAATTGGATGAAGAATTGCCCAACATCTATTTTAATCCCTAAAGATGGCTAATTGCTCTTATCTAAAACTATAACTTAATTGATGTAGGTGGGTGGCGATAAATTAGAATAGTCAGTTTAAATAGGTTTTTAAAAAAATAAAAAGTAAATACAATTACTAATAGCAATATCGGTAATAGATTAGTTAAGAATAGAAATAGTTCGTTTTCAGAAATCAATGAAATCACTTTTTTCTGATTGTTCAGATGGTAAATGAAATAACAGAAACTTAGCATTGATTTTTGTTGGTTATAGAGGAAAAAAAAGGTAAATTTTAACCTCAGTATAATATACAATAGATTGATCTATCAGCTGATTGAGATTGTAATGAAAAAACTGCAACGTTAGAATCTAAATTATAACTAAGGCCCAGATTTTCATGAATTTCACATTTGTTTTTTTTCTTGATCTTCATTTTTAAGTTGATTGACATAGGTTTCCATGTATTCTATTTAAATAATATGGTTTTACTATTCAAATCCTAAAAAAATTCCAACATTTACACAATTCGTAACACCATCATAAATACCTTCAGACACTTAGAAACCTGGAGAGTTTCGAAACAAGTCCGTCTTTTAATTTTAATTTTTATTTCTTAAAGTTTTTTTTTAATAGTTTTATTGTTTGTGTGTTTGAAATTGTCTTCTATTTACAAGTTAAGTTACTTTTAGTTCACTCTATTTTTATAAGCAAAGTATAAGTCATTTTAAATTCGTGTTTTAACTTCTTTATCTAATTGATCAAAACATTTAACTGATAACTTGTTTATACAATTGAAGGTAAAATTATTTCCTTGCAGTTCATGACAGAATTGTACTTTATTTTTAAATTATGTTTTCGAATATTTTTAAGGTTAAAATTAAAGATGAGAAAGAGAATTCTACTTTTTTTTAACTGTTAAGTTTATTTCTATTTACATAAAATTAAATTTTTATTTATAATTTTGAGAATTTGTATGTAAATAAACTAAGTTGACCTTATTAATTAATTACCACTAAGCTATTATGAATCAGTCTGAAGTGAAAGTAATTGAAGAAATTATAAATGAAAGAAACTGAACCCTCTACTTAATCTTTAAAGATATATTTAAGAAAAAATTGATCAAAACAGAAAGAGAAAATGAGGCACTATTATTTCTTCATTTGCATTTTCATTGTTTTATGCAAATTCATTATAACTCCTCTTGGCAAATTTCCAATAAATCTTTAGACTATGAATTATATATTTACAAAATAAAATGTTTCTGACATTTAATGATGTTTTATGGCATTTTGAATGATATTTCTTTAAAATATTAAATACACAGTTTTACAAATTGTTGTTTTTTTTTTTTTTAAATGCATTAACGTTTGCTTGGTTTCAAATTTCAAGAACCTCATGAATTTTTGTAAAAGTGGCTTTAATAATTCATTATTTTCCTTTTATTTTTTATTTACTTTCTTGACATCAGCTGCAAATTTAAATTTATCTCCATTTAATTTCAAAGTATGATCAGTAACTGCAAGGCAATGTTTTTCTAAAATCGAATAATAAAGAAAAGCGAATGGCTGTCTTCTATTGATCTGTAGGTGGGTTAACATAGGTCACCACCTTAATGTCACAAAATGGTACGAGAAATGGATTTATCTGAAGCCCACAAGAGGCATATGGGTTGCTTTGAACCAGAAGGGACTCTGCTAAGTAGATCCACTTGTTCCTCGCTGTTCCCTGTCCACTCGTGCACTACGTGGAGAATATCTCGACTTACACAAACAGCTCTTCGATCCATTCTAGAATCTTAAACATTGATAGCTTTTGTCTCTTTTCCTTCCTATTATTTAGATGAAATAAGAATGGTATGGAGGTGTTTATCATCGTCAATACTTAGAAATGAACTCATCTCATCGTTATTGTAGAATTAAAAGACTTGATTCATTCAAATTCTCATCCAATATTATAGATGGGATTATCTCAAAAAATAATGCAGTTAGTTGTTACCGAAATAAGAAGATAATTCAAGTTCACTTGTATCCAATAATTTTTAAACAATTCGGAAAAATTCTAAATAAAAAGATAATAATTTACATTCAATTGTCAGGGGCATTTTTGTGTAAGATTCAGAGTTATTCTGTTATCAAGTGGTGTCTTTATAATATTGTTGACGATTTGAATCTAAAAATGGACTTTGTCTTTTGTATTATGTCACTTTTAGAAAGTGGGACTACCTTCTCTTGTGGCTCATGGATAAAATAAAATTTCTCTTTGAGTGTAAAAGAAAGAGAGACTAATTGTAAGACTAATTGCCAACATAATTAGAAAACGAACACTACATTTGTCTGAGTAAAACTGAACACTTGATGAAAAGAAATAATAGTTCGATGCTCATCTGTTCTCTATCCCAGAAGCACAGCAGTGGAAGATAGTGGAAATAAAAAGTACCGTTCTTTCTTCACGACTGTTTGGCTTCATCTTTTGAACTTAGACGGTTGTTTTTCATTCATTTCCGACTCTTTAGACAATTTTTCTCTACGGTTGAATTCTCATTTGTTGTATTTCCATTCCATACAATATTCGTTGAACGAAATAGTTTTTATCTTTTTGGTTTCGTAGTAAAACGAAAAACATAATAAACACCAAAAAAATAGTTCAGCAATTATTATAAAGGTCATTCTTTTATCTGAATTTTTATTTCATTTGAAAACTTATTTTAATTGAAAGCAAAATTATTTCTTGTAGGCCTAAAATAAAGCCTTTCAATTTCTTCTACTCTTTCATCAATCGATCATTTTTCTTTTTTAAATCCTTTATTCAATCGGGAATTTTCTGCGTCTCTTATTCTAATGTTATTTTTGTTAAAATTATTCTATGGTTGTTCATCAGCTGGTTGAAAATAAAATAAATAGTTTTGGAATCCCTGAATTTGAACCTAGATCTCGTATTTAACTTTGTCTGAAGTATTTCTTCAAAATTAAAGATGAAAGGAAAAATGGCTTCTCTAAATTAACTTCAATTCAACTTAAGTTAATGAAATTGGATCCGATTTGCTTTTGTAATAATCGATATTGTAAAAGGTATAACAAAATATATAGAATCGAAATTAAAGTGAAATTGATTTTCTAAGATTTTTCAGATGAGTTTGTAATTAATTAACTACAATTGTTAATCCACTTAGTTAAGCATAGTTTTTTTTTTTTAGCATCCGTTACTGATCAATATCTTGTCAAGAAACCACCAGTGGAAGATGAGAAAATCATTACAACAGAACCAACCATATTTAACAATGATTATAATTTTTTCAGCGAATCCCCCGCGTGCGGATCAAAGTCAAGAAGCGATTGAAGCAGATTATGAGGATAAAATTAATTTTTTTCTGTCTCCAGCAGATATTGGAATTGAAACGAACCTTTTATCATTTTTGTTATTTTTACGACTTAAAAACAAACAAACAAATAAGGGACGTATTTTAATTTCAATTCTAGTTTTTAATATCACAAAAAAAAGTCTAAATATTTTGGATTCTGCGAGGAAAGTAAGTTTCTCTTCCTTCCTTTTATCGAATTTGGCCAACTAGGGACCACGTAACTAGCTCAACCTGACAACGTCAGGGCGAGGCTAGTGAAAGTCAAGAAAGGGGGGACGAGAATTACACCCCGTCCAGGATAACCCTGAGATAGTAAGTCCCAGGTGGGAAACGGACGAAACACAGAAGAAGAAAGAAACAGCCATGCCACCACCGGGATTCGAACCCGGGTACTGGCGCATCGGCCACAACGGCAGCCCGCAGGCTAAACCGCAGCGCCACGCCAGCACGGCGTAAGTTTCTCTATTGTTATATAAATTACTTAATAAGAAATTCAACTAATTTCTTTTCTCTTCACTGGAATTTATTGATATTTTTGACTTTCATGAGAATTCTTGAGATTTAAAAGTTAATTCTATTGTATTTTGACTGCATTGTTAGTGATCTTGTATTGATACTTACCTACTATCGGGATCCATTTCTTATAATCGATTTCTAGCATTTTCTTTTCATTTATTTTCTTTCTTTTTTTTTTTTTTTAAACTTTAAGAAACTTCCTGGTCATTTCGAAATGGAAAGTATATTCCAATTCGTACAAACCCCGTGGTAAATACAAAGTAATTGTATATTAACATCGAGATCGGAGAAAATATGAATTCCCACCCCTTTCTCCCCTTTTCCACAACTCTATCACATCAAACCTTCCCCAGTTGGTAAGCAATCAAACGATCAGTACAAATTAATGTTCTATTCTTATTCTGCGACCCGAAAACCCCGTAGAAAGATCGTACCTTCAAAAAAGGTTGCCTTCTCTCCCATTTACACCTATTAGGATCCGAATATCGAAAATTCGTCTAATATGTATCGTTTCGATTTTGATAGAGAACACTCACGTCAATTTCGAGTTTCCTAAGGAGTGGATGCGGAAGAGACGTAGTTCTAGTTTTTGCCACCAGGTTACTATGCGGCGCTATTATACATAACAATATTTTCGTTCCAATTGTTGCACAACAATATTTGTGTAGTTCCCATTATCGCCACCAGGTGCGTATGGGGAACTATTTCAGGAATTTCATCCCTTTTCAGGGTGAGGGGGTGGCCTGTCGAGGTTCCAAAGTAAACTATATTTTCCGTAAGGTAGTAAAGAGTAAAATGGATAATAAAAATGGATAATAAAAAGTAGTAAAGAGTAACTATGCAAAATTTGATTCAGATCAAAGGATGTAAAACTGTGTAGAGAACGTACAAACAAACTTTGACTTTTATATATTTGTGAAGATAAATTAACAAAGAAACTCTATTGTTGTTAGTTTTTACATTTTCAATTAATTCGATTATAATATTGAGGAATTGAATGAAGTTCTGATTAAAATGAATATTTCATTACTTTCTTTGCTATCGAAATCATAATATTAGAATTCGACAAATAATTAACTTAGCTTTACTCCTCCTTTTTTTTAAATTGTTAACTTCCAATTTTGATAAATATTATTCAATAATTATTAGAAATTATTAGTAGTTAAATTTAGGGAATTAGCTGTGGAAGTCTCCTCTTGAATTCTAGCTCTTTCTGATTGTTTAGCTTCGGGAAAGGTTCTAGTGTTCATTAAACACACATTGAAAGCAGAAGTTTGTGGGCTTTCAAACAAAAAAGCCAAATAAAAGAAGAATAACAGCACCTTTCCAAAAATACAAATATAATAATTTGTTAATTACTTCTACAGTTTTGTTGAGTAGATCGACCTCCTTAATAGTATTTGATTCTTATGTAAAGACTTGATTAAGTAGAATTGTTTCGTTTAGCAAACAGAGTAATTGTACATATAAAAATAATCGACCGAGAGACTTTAGTCAATAGGATGACATTTTAGAAAAGCCCTCATTCGGGAGTGAATTTTAACCCCCCCCCCCCCATTCTGTTTTAAAGAAAAGACCTGAGTTTAAAGAAGTTTAGGCGGAAGAACAATCCAATTCAAATATATTACAAAAAAGAAAATAAATTCGGTAATTCACAAGAAAGATGTGACGTCAGAAGATTGTCATTAGACGGAACCAAATCACATTCCGTAGAAATGGATATTTAAACCAACGGTCTATTGGTATTAATTGAGAAAGAAACACGTTTAATTTGATTGGTAGAAAAGGGCCATCTCTTTAAAAATAGAAATATCATTTCTGTATCATTTGATAACTACAATAATAAGAAAAAAGAATCAGTTGAAGTTGATTCTTTTACGTTGATTGATTGAAATAAATACTCCGAGCGCAGTAATACATAAGGTCTATTTGTTTGTTTATAAATATACACTAAGTTAATAATTGTAACAATATTCAATAAGTTGTTTATTTGCTCTTTTTATAGACCATATTAAGAACTATAAGCGATTTGAATTTATGAAGTGGATTAATTATAAATGGATTTTATTTCCACTATAAGAGTCAATAGCATTTCATTACCATAGTTTCTATGTTATTAGAACAGCAACGTTTTTATCTATTTTAAAGCGATTAAGAATTCACCCGTATTTAAAATGAAGAAAGTATCATTCAAATGTTATTTTCAATTCCTTTCGCTTTCAAATTTAAGTCAACAACAATTAAAGACTCGGTTACAAGGTTTTTTTTTCTCCAAAGTATCGAATATGTTTGTCTTTTGTATTAATTAAATATTCATAAAATTTCTTTGGTTTTAGAAATCTGTTTCCGAGGCAAAATGCGCTCTTGTTCATCTGTTGGATATTTTGTTTCAATGGAAGATGTTTGATTTTCAGCCTAATTCTATAATTCATGATAATATTTTCCTGCAACTATTGGTTGTGTGTATTTGGAAGCAAATGAATAATTGAAGAGTGTGGAAACTTTTAGGCGAACCCTGGCGGCTGTTTCCGACCCGGGGAATCCATTACGCATGCGCATACAATTCTTGAAGGGTTTCTTTTGTTCTGTTCGTGTTCTTCTATCTGAAGCCCAAAGTGGAAGAAAAGAAAAGTCAAGCGATTTTTTTTCTATGTCTTAATATTCCGGCTTGAATTATAATTTCACTTATGATTAATTATTTAACTCACATAAGTTCACGTAATTTGATGAACGACAAAGTATTTTTTTTAATTAGAAATGCAGACATCAGAATTACTATTTCTATAAAATCAACTAAATTTATATTTCGTTTTAATACGAATGACTGAAATCTCAATTGATTTTGAACTCTTATGTTTTTTTTATTTATGTAAAACTGAATTGAGAAAATTAAAGCGAAATAGTTCTATGAAATTCTTCAATAGAATAGAAAAGTAAGTTCCCTAAATAGAAATAAGTTGGAATCATTACTGTTATTTAATATTAGTGAGAAAAAGCATAAAAGCGTTTGTCTTTGGAAGAAGGGCAGGGGGTGGTGGTGGGATTTAGTTTTCTTTTGTTTTTTCCTCAGATAATTTCTCTGTGAAAATCTTCTTCATCTAAAGAGAGAGATTTTCTCAACGGTTTCCTAATTTTGCTGATTAACTCAAAACAATTCCAAAGATTGAATAGTAATACGTATTTTCAGACAGAAATCCTGTAATAATAATAATAATTGTAATTTTAATGCCAGTTGATTCTAGAACTAGGTTTATTTTCTTCTGAAACTTGTACCTGACGGATTCTGATGTTTCCTCTTAGTTCCATTTACAAAATATGATGAAAGATGGGTTTTTTTTCATTCTCTTCATAAGCATTCATTGTCATAAAAAGGAAACAAAGCCACCACTGTTTTTATGGGAAACAATTTGGGTTATTTTTCATAATCATTTAAATGAATAAAATTTAGTTTAATTTTTCTCTTCCTGAGCATCACTGTTTTTTAGTTTTCATGTTGATATGAAATTTTTTAATCAGAAAATGCTTCTCTCGATGCACTTCAACACAAGGGAATTATTAACGAGACACGGCCTTAGTACTTGGAGCTTAATGAATTTTCAAACATAATTCATTATTTTTAGATGAAAGCGGCGATGGGAGGTTTAATCTTTTAAAAGCAGGTTTCATAAATCAAATCTTCCAATATTATGAAATGGAAGTTAAAAAGCAAAACTCATTTCTTCTTCATTATTTCTGAATTAAAAAGCTTTTTTCCTACATTCTTGTATAGGTATCTTCAGTGAAAAGTAATAAATAGTTAAAAAGGTATTTGTGATTTAGTTGTAAAGTATTATTAAATTCACTCATTGACATAAAAATGTGCTCACTGAGAAAAAAGTCGACTGTAAGTGAATAGCTACGGTGAGGATAGATATGCAAATGAATAGCGTTTGGTGCGATGGCCGCTCGTCCAGAGGCGTTGCAATCGCAAGCCGTGGGGCTTATAAGGCACACGCAGTGGAGTCCAAATGCACTGTAAGATCAAGATGCCGCTTTAGACGTCAGTACGAGAGAGAGCTACGATCATCGAGAGTCGTTCTGGTCTTACAGTCAGATAGTCTTGGGAGCAGTGGGCAAGTGATCGGTTCTGGACGAACCAGACAGACCACTAGGAGGGAGAATCGTCCGAGAGGCACGAACAGATCCAATGACTTCCTTTCCCCTAACCTGCGACAATCATGTCTCTGCAAGAAGCATTTTCAGATCCCTGAAAATCTGCATTCCAGACGCCCCCTCTGTTTTGGCCTCAACAGCGTCGGCTGCTTTTGCAGTGGTTACAGCAGAAGAGCAACGTGCAGTGCCACGGACTGGCGACATATTATCTTTAGCGACGAATCCTGCTTTTGTTTGAGAACGGATGACCACCGTGTCAGGGTTTTGAGGACCAAAGGTGAGCGCTACAATCCCAACCTCACTTTACAGTGGCATATAGCTTCACTGCAAGTTGGTGATAATTTGGACATTAACTTTAACAAATCAGCGGCACGTTCAGAAGATCCTAAGGCCCCATGTGCTGCCTTTCCTGGCTGGGTGCCCAGGAGCAATTCTCTAACAAGAAAGCGCTTTTCCGTACACATCTTAAGCAGGGCGCACACGATGCAGCTTTTGCTGTGCAACTCGTTGCAATTAAGTTGCACAAAAAAGGTTGCAAACGACAGTCAGGACGCACACGATGCAACATTCTTTGCGCCGCCGTTCGGACCAGGAGGCAATCCCATAATTCATTGCGAAGACTGCTTCCGAGGTGAAAAATTCAAAAAAATCTAGGTTTTTCAAACGCTCCGATACATTCTGCCGCATTAAATTACTGCATTTACATATAAACTGTATTTATGTGTGAAAGAAACTCGCAATACTCTGATATTTATTGAGTATACGCTATTTGCCCATCTCAAGCGAAGGAAATCTGTTTCGACGCCATGTTTTCCCCTTCGGGCCGACGTCATGACTGACGTATTCCAACGCTGCACTGTGATTGGGTAATTCCATGCAGCTTCCTTGCAGCTTGCGGAGCTGCACCGAGCAGATATCCTCGCCTTTGCAGCTTTTTCTCCATGCAACTCCGGTTGCAACTTTGGCCATGCAGCTCCAAAAACGCTCTAGGCCAAAAGTTGCACATGCAACTCGGCCCAAAGCTGCATCGTGTGCGGGCTGCTTAAGATTTCACAGGACTGTCTATTTCATGTTGCTACACTTCCTTGACCTACCCGCTCGCCTGATTGGTCTCCAATCCAGCATGACTGGGACCAGATAGGATGCCAACTATCGCAATGTAACAGTGTTCGTGATTTGGAGCGTTATTTGCACGTAGTTCTGGAATGACAAAAAAAAATATCCAAAAAGGATGAAGGATTAAATGGAAATCTTCAATTGACCTTCAGTAGATTTCACTAAAAAATAGTCAATGAAATCAAACAGATTGAAATGTTTATTACAAATGATGAGACACTTAAGTCTAGGATTCTTAATATTGGATCCCTTTATGGTTTAGTTGCTTCCCATCAGCAAAAGACTAAGTTTCTTTTGAGAAATTTAAGACAAATAAAGTTTTCTAAGGGAACAGATTTTTTTTTTTATTTAATGAAGGGTCTCAACTTTTTTCTCAACAATTTCTGAACCTCATGAGAAGTTTCTCATGAGTTCAAAACCTAGAGTTTTGAAGTTTTGTAGTCGAAGCTTTTTGTTCTTTCAATGCCTTGAAATGGTTTTTGAAGAAAAGGACATTGATTTATTAAGTAATTACACTGCCAACTAAGTCTGCACTTTTTGTTTAAAACAGTAATAAATTACGTATAAAATAATCACGTACGTATTCGGAGACTCCTTTGTACCAGTCTCCTTTATCTAGTGTGATTTAAAAAAGTTAAAAATTAAAAATAACTTTTAAAAAATCCCTTTTCTAAAGGAACGATGTTCCTAACACAGGGTTCGTCGAGTAAAGAGTAAACATCGTTCCTTTAGAAGGGGGATTTTTAAAAAGTTATTTTTAACTTTTTTAAATCACACTTGATAAAGGAGACTGGTACAAAGGAGTCTCCGAATACGTACGTGATTATTTTATATGTAATTTATTATTGTTTTAAACAAAAAGTGCAGACTTAGTTGGCAGTGTAATTAATGTTAAATACGTTAAAATTATTATCAGGACATTGATTTGTTTATTGACATTTCTGCTAAAAAAGAATCTTTGATCTGCTTTTAGACATCAATTTCGAGGAAAATTAAAAAAAAAAGCTAAAAAAAAAAGCATTTTTCATCAAACTATAAAATAACAAAAACCTTAGTTTAATGAATAATTAAATGCTCTCTTATAAAAGGACTTGTGATGAGCTTTTGAAAAGCTCAAATGAAATCTGAAAATGGGGAAGTTTATTTAAGTCTAAAAAATCGGTCTCCTTCG
Source organism: Thereuonema tuberculata (assembly GCA_023159025.1). Taxonomy (NCBI): domain Eukaryota; kingdom Metazoa; phylum Arthropoda; class Chilopoda; order Scutigeromorpha; family Scutigeridae; genus Thereuonema; species Thereuonema tuberculata. The sequence continues at coordinate 54,500,836 of JAFIDM010000179.1, forward strand.
AATGAATCTCCTAATTTCAGATAAAAAAGTCTTTATTTATAGAAAGACTCTAAAATTCTTGTCACTTTCCCGTAGATTATTATTTTTCCTTTTTAAAAAAAAAAATCCTCCCCAAACCTACTAAATGAAGAGGTTTCCAAATTATTCCGGTCCATTTTAAGATGTCGGAAACATTGATTTCCTTGCATTTGCTTCCGTTTCTACGAAATCAACGTCAAACTTGACAACTGCATTTGACCAAGAAATCGAAATGACCCTGATTCCAAGCAATACTCAGCTATCAAATATTTATTGAAGAGACTGAAAAAAGAGGTTTGAAACAGAAATTGTAATAGGAAATAATACAGAAAATATAGAGAAATATATGAAAATATAGAAAATAATATAAGAAATTTGGTGAATCAATAGCTGATATATTCTGCTAAAGTCAAAGTTAAGAAAATAATCTTCCTGATTTCATTTAATATGGCTTCATCTTAAAAATTTAAGATTTGAGGAATTTTCTGTCCAAACGGGTTATGAAGGATTGCTTATAAATCAAACAATCAATTAGATCAGAATTAGATCAGGGATAAAAATCGACTATGTTTATGAACAACAATATCTTGGTCTTCAAATTAACAACAAATCTACACGGGATTCTCATTTTAATTCAATTGTTAATAAACTACACTCTTATACTTATGTATTTACGCATATAAGAAATTTATTTCCCTTTAAACAAAAATTAATGCTTTTCAAATCTCTTGTTGATTCTGTTTTAAATTATGCTTTAAATTGTTGGATATTTTTAAATAAGTCTCAAATTAAGAATATAATAATTTATTAAATAGGATACTAAATAATATTTTTATCAATTTTAATACTATGTCACAAAGAGAAAAACAAAAAAATAGAATTAAATATAAAATATTAATGATCTAAGAGAAATTCATCTACAGGGTAATATTAACTAAGTTTTTCGAAATTAGAAATGCAAAATTTAATTATGATAATAGTACAAACACTATAAGCTATTGGCTAAATATTTTTAATATAGCTGGACCAAGAAATAATTTTGGCCTTAGATCTATAAATTTAATCAAATATAAGCTTTTTATACAACTTAAATGGGATAACTATAATTATGAAAAAATAAACCAAATTAAAAAACAATTATATCTAATGTCATCTCTACACTAAAATCTTTTATTTCTGTGTATGTCTGTCTGGCGCAATTGTTGTGATTTTTGAAAATAGAAATAATTTCTACAAGTTCGCTATGCGGGAATCGAACCTGCAACCTTCTGATCCGAAGTTAGCCGTCTAATCCATTAGGCCACGGGGACATGGGCGGATTTAGGTCTTGATATCTGGGGGTGCGAGTTCACCGAAAGGTATGAGGTATTTCTATACCAAATTCAAACACCAAAACCCAATTTAAATGGTCCGTTTTTAGGCCTAAAAAGGTAGCCTATTTCTTTTATCTAACAATAACCCTTTCGTATTTTATGTTACAGCTCATTACAATGGTTAAAAGTAACATTTCATTTGTATTATTATTAACCATAATAGACTAATAATGTCACCGCTAGAAAAACATTTTGAGAAATTTTTTGAACTTGACTCGTTTTTTGAAGTTTGTTAATAAAGAACTAAGGAATCTAAAAGCGTATATAACAAATCTGATTAAGTGAATTTATTAAAAATAAAAACTTCACAAGAAAACATTTGAATCAAAAGGCTACTTTTGAGTTTTTACTGCTTCATTAATATCTAATGTCTTATTATATTAAATGGTTTGTTCCAAGTTACCTTATTTTCGTCCACCTTTCGATAGAAACAAATTTGCAAGTTTGTCATAGTCCATGGCCTCCACAATATCACTTTCCGAAAACAGAACCATTTGATTGTGGTAAAAATAAGTATACAAATACAAGTATACATTGTAAATAAAAATAAGTATACAGATACAAAGCTGTTGGGTTTTATGAGGTTTCGCCTCGTCAACTAAAAGAGCATAAAATTTAGCAGTATTTACCTCTTGCACAATTTGTCTTAATACTTCTTCAGAAATAATATGAATTAATTTGACTGGTTCAAACACGCAAAATGAACTAAAATATTTCTCATATTTAGTCTTGAAAGAAGGGTCGTATTTAGAAGATAGATCACAAAGTTCTAAAAAGTTTCCTTTATTTTTCGAGTTAATAGATTCGTCATGGCCTCTCACAGCCAAACCTCGACGAGCCAAATAGAGCAATATGTCAATAATTTTTTTAACAAATACTTTCTTTTCACCTATTTGAGTTTTATGGCTTTCCGATACTTGCGCAAGAACATTTTCAGAGGGTGCTGCTATTGTAATTTTTCCATTTAGACATGCTAAACCTATGTGTATCACATTCAGAATGCTTATCTAGTTTCGCTGCTGTTTTTCTCCAATTTCTCATTCCCTTTTTACTAAACGTATCCTCTTTTCCGCTGGTTGAAGACGAAAACATTCTACATGGAAAGCAAAAAACAGCGTCCTTATTTATACTATACTCTAACCATTCCTAGGTTTCATAATATTGTTTATTAAAAAAACGCTTTGTACCAGAAAAATCTGTTGTCTGGTACTGTGCCAAAACAGGCCTACATGGACCGGAAGCAAGATTTCCTAAGTCATTTTCTTCAACGGGCCTACCTGTATTAAGCTGAAGCTCCCCTGATAAGTTATCACTCGGCTTAAAATATGTTGAGGTTGAAGCTTGGCTTGTTGACGGAACTGGTGTACATTCACTTGAAACATTAGGTACTTTTTTTTTCTTCATTAGGCTTTAAAAAGAAAGATCGTATGTCACGGCCACTTCCCCCGCCTCGCACTGGTTTACTAAAACTCATGTTATTTTTCTGACATAAAGCAATATGAATAGTATGTAGTAACTATCACTTGTAACACTTATAAAATTAAATACTGCACATTGCACAAAATAACATCGTCTAAAACTGGCCACTGATCAACTGAAACTACACCTGTATACACCCAATCAATCATCCACTATAAATAATAAGAACCAGATAGCGTATGCGCATCATATTCTGAGAAATAATCAAGTCGCCAGAGGCGAGGGGCGAGAGAGAGAGAG
>JAFIDM010000179.1:54504045-54545955 GCA_023159025.1 Thereuonema tuberculata
AATATTTTTTCAAACAAAATTTATAAAATTACTATAACAGAAAACATTTTTATTTATCTGGTAAAAAAAATTATCATCCCAAAAATCTGGGGATGCGGCGCACCCCCTAGCACCCCGTAAATCCGCCCATGCACGGGGACTACATTCTAATCTCTCTAAAAAATAAAAATATGTCATAGACGCACTCGCTGGTTGTAAAAGCAGTCGTGAGTTGGGAGAATCCATTTTTTTCGGGGAGTTGGGAGAAAACAGTCGCACATTGGGAGAATCCACTTTACCCGGGTTGCTAGTTAAGGAAAAAATAATTCTAAAATTTTAATTGAAATTAACGGATTTTTTTTTAATTTTTTTATTTGTATTGATTAAAATATCAGCACCTATATTACAGGTATTCATTTACTTTATAAATACACTAATAGGACTGTTAATATTAAAAAAAAGAAGAAAAAAAGAAACCGACGTAACAATACTAGATACAACAACACACAAAACCTTTAAGAAATTGATTTAAAGCTTTTTACTTTTTTTTTTTGTTAAGTTTGCTTTAAAACAATTCTACTTTGAAGATTTTTTTTTTTTTTTATTCTTTAAACTGCAGCCATCAGATTGCATCGATTTTAAGTAAAAAAGTATATAGAAATAGCATATGTTATAAAATATATTGACAGTAACAGAAAAGCAATTAGAATATTATTTTTAGCTTCATCTTCAGATAAATCATGAAGTAAAGAATTATATTTAGACTTCACAGCGAAAACTAAAAAAAAAATTAGGAAATATATAATTATAATATAATTTAATACATAATTCTTTTTTTTAATCGATTCTATTAATTTTGGGAGTTCATTTTTAAATGTAATCTTGTACAATTGCAGGACAAATTGGTCTCTTTAAATTTTTGTGTTCAAAATTAAACGTATCTGTTATAATAATTCATTTATCAGAAAATGTTATCAATTTAGTAACTTAGAGAAGATATTAGTAAAGATCTAGTAAAATTTGTCAAATCAGATAAATGAAAAAAAGAATGTCTTCATGAATTTCATAACAAAATTGCCCAAAAATCAACCAATAATTGCTTTATTTATTGTACAAATTTTAATCCCATATAATGTGAAAATTTACATTCAAGAATAAGCTTTGATAAATAAGATTGTTATTATTCGCCCTGTAGCATTTAACACTTGATAGCTGATGAATGGTTCTTCTGTGTTTCTTTCTTAGTTTCATGAACTGTGTCTGACGCCGAATGGTCAGTGTTTGTTCTTTAAATTCCAAATGAAAGAAACAATAAATCTCTCAAAACAACGTTGAAGCCGATTTGTTTGTAAAACAGTTTCTTTGTGAAAAAGATCAGTAAAATTCTTCTCAATATAAAGTTCATAAAATGAAGACTCGGGCTATTCTTAATAAATAAGTAAAGAAAAAAATGTAATGGAAATTTAAAGTATTTTAAGACAAAATTGCAACCAGTACATTGGAATAAAGAAACTTAACAAATGAAACCTAGATATTGTAATTTTATTTCCACTCAGACATCAACCAAACAGAATTGATAGATTTTTAAAAAAAATAATAAATTTAATAAAATAAAACATTGCTCTATAAATTTTATCTTTTTAAATTTGTCTTTTTTGTTAAAGGAATTCCTTGTTGGTTGTGAACGATGTCTTCCAGGTGAAATTGTTAGAGAAACAAGAAAGAAAAGGATCCTGATCTCATTTTTCGATGTCGGTCAGTTACTGAAGCCATCGATCTACGAGGGTGATTATTTCCCGAGTCGTTTTATGACTCGAGTGAGGGAGGATCTGGACATAGGAGACAACATCAAGTGACAAAGACAGGAAAAAAACAAAAAAGTTCTAAATAAAAGAGCATCCGAACGACCATTGGTTCCAGGGTTTTATAAGTTTTCAGTGGAATAAAACAGAGGAAAAAAAATCATTGTCTTATTCTATTCCGAAAATAATATCAACTATAATATTTCTATTTTATATTAAAGTACAAATTCTGTTTGGGATTTCTTTGTTAAATCTTTATAAGGTCAGTCATTTTACAAAAAATTAAAAATGGATTTGAATGTTCAAAGGATTTGCTACAGGATTTCTTTTGTTTTTAATTCTCTATTGTCAGAATCTGCCCTGAGGTATTTTAAATTGAAGTTAAATTAAACTACTTCTTTTTTTAACTATTTTTACATTTACGGTTTACAATTTCCAAAGCGCATTTAGTTTTCGCCAAACAGTTAAAATCTAAAAATACTTTTTTTTTTCAATACAAGAGAATTGGAATGTATTTGATTAATCATAAAAACTTGAATTTTCTTTTATTAAATCTCTCAATTTCCATTGTAAATAGAATTTTAAATCAGTTTGAGAAACCTATAAACACATCAACAAGTTCAAATCATCTAGAAGTATCTAGAAGTGAGATGAACTCTTTGACAAAATGGAGCTTCATTGGAAACTGATGATAGATTGATTTAGCTTTTTTTTTAATGAATTTCAAGAATAGATATTTCGAAGTATTCTTTTAAATGAAAGGTTTGTTCCTTTTTTTGTGCTCCATCTCCTCTAGATTTTATTCTAGGTTAAGAAAAAAGGGAATATTTTAGAAGGATAATAATTCTTTCCAAAGATATTTGACACATCGTCATTTCTTCCAGTTCTTATTCATTGACATCTGACAATGTTTTTAGGAGACACATCACAAGGAAAACAATGAAAATAAGGAAATAAGATTTGCTTTATTTTTAATGAAACTAAGCTTTCTTTAGTCACACGCTTTTATTTAAGAAAGAAAATAGTTTTTTTTTTTCTTTGAATCTTTAGAATTCTTAAGTTCTAATTGCTCAAACTTATTTGACTGAAGCTCATTTTGTAACTTAGTGAAATTTTATTATTTTTAATTCACATAAAATTGTAATTATTTTGTAATAATAAAAATAAAAATAACAAGAAAAATGTTTTTCATGCCGCAGTTCCATTGGAAAAAGCAACATTAAACTCTTTATTAATAAGATGTATCTCTGTTCAAAACAAATTTGTATTGAAAAGCTAATAATTGCTTCTTTGACATTCGCTAAATAAGTCCTATCTTTTCGTTCTCTCTTTGATACAGAAGTGGCGTCTCTGGGCTTTGTCAGTTTTCTGGAAGCGTTCCAAGATCTGCACTTGTTGCTAGAGAATGCCTGTTGCTTAGAGATATTCCACAGGTGGTTCTTAGAAAGAAATGAAAGCAAACGAAAACCTTACTTGAATCTGTTACAATCTGTAAATTATACTTTTAGATCTTAGATTAGATAAAGAAATAATCTTTCTTTTACTTCCCTAAAAATTTTCGATAATTACGTGAACCTTTTCAATATATAGTGAATGTATTTTCGTTATTTCCCTTTATTTATGTTATAAGACACACATTTAGGAGTAAGAGGATCCATATCTAGGATTAAAACACTAATACAACACTTCTCAGAACTGACTCTACTTATTTATTTATTTATTTATTTATTTATTTATTTATTTATTTATTTATTGGCAATTTATAATAGTCAAATTTAATGTGCGGGAAGGACATATAACAAGAAAAAGAAGCATAAAACCGCACACAATTAAAGGTTCACTGAGCTATTTTTGGATTTTTCGTGCCGGCACGAAATTTAAGACACGTATTAATATTAAGAAGAATTACTGAATAAGTAAATCGGATACAAAAAATATATAAAATCTATATATAAAGAACAAAACAATCGAAAAATTAAATCTCGAAGCACAATTAATTTTGTACTAAGTAATTAAAGTAAATTTTGTAGCTTCATAATTTCTGCCATTTTGATAACATTTATTTGTTTATCTCATCAGTTGGGCGTGTAATGATTTTGTTTTGTATTAAGATGATTCTTCAGATTAATCCCCTTAATCTCCCATTTAGATCCATGGAAACGTATCATTATTAGGAAGCTCTTCAAAGGATTACTCTTTGGGAACCATTGATTATGAATGTTACTTCTTGAATGATTTCCATCTTCACTAATAAATCAAACCGTAGATTTCTATAAGATCTTAAGAGCCGTTCAGGCACAAGGTTTTGGTCAAGGCGACGGCCTACCATGAGACTGTTACCTTACATGTATGTTCTGGGAAGTTATCCAAACGACAGCAGCATTGATACTTCTGTGACTGATGATTTGAGAATCAAACAACCACTAAAGAACTGTTGTAGCAGAATCTTTGACGGAACGGCTCATAAACTTCAAACGGGGTTTGGTCATGTATTTCATTATCATGGATTTCATTATCACAATTCCTTAAATTTAAAACAAAAAATTAATTACATTGTGAAATTAGCAAGTACTTTACAAAATGCTAATAACTTCTTCATTTAATATTTTTTTTTTCTTAATTAGCTTTTTTTAAAATAATATGTATTTCAATTACTATTAAATGATTTCCTTGTTGAACACTTTTGTTATGCTTCTTATAGCAAAATTCAATATAAAAATTCTTATAGCATAATTCAATATTAGATCAGAAAGTTCTACGACTTGTAGGGATTTACAGAACACAGGGAAAGCTTTGCATGGACAGATTTAAAAGAGATAAATCATGTCTCTCCTTCATCCCAAGTGGACGCTTAAAGAGAACCATCAATGTAGTCACGTGAAAGAGTTTGCAATGGAAAAATCGCTTTACCTGAAAGATCCACAAAAGGTCGCAGTTAAATTACTCCCCCCCCCCCCCACTCTGAAGAACTGAAAGAAAGATTTAATCCTAAAATTCACTTTATTATAAAGGAAAGTCTAGTGAAGGATTTGAGTTACAACAGGAAAAAAAAAGTATTTCCATATCAAAACTTATCTTTTTATACTTTTAATTATTTCACAAAATAATTAAAACCTAATTATTTGTATTTACCATTGATATACTGAGATATCTCTTTACTAGAGACACTTACGTGAGGAGAAGGAGTGTCTCATGTAAGTGGTTCTTTGCAACATTTGGTTTACGTATCAGATAGGAATAGAAAAATCAACAGAATGGAGGAAACTTTTGAACTTCCTCGATGGAGCATCTCTCAAACGGTTCTCAAAGCATCACAGAATTTATCAAGGATTTACCAAGAGTGGAATGAAAAATAATAAACTTCCAGTGATCGATGATCTTAATAAATATTCTTTTGTGTGCGAATTGTAACTTAATAAATAAACAAAAAAAAAACAGAACACAGAAGAATATTTAAAACGTTTATAAAATATTCCGTTGGCTCATCATTCACATTGAAAAAGATTTGTAAATAGAAAATCGAAACATGTCTGTGTTTTAATTTTGTATTTAAAAATATTCTTTTTAAGCCTGTGTATTTGGCCGTTTTATTTTGTGCATTTATAAAATTCTTAGCGTGAAGCCTTCGGGTTCCTTTGCGGAACCCCTCTTCAGCACCATAATTCAACCCTATCTGGTGTAGAAGAGGCTAAGGAACTGAACAGGCTCCACGTTAATCTTGTTTTGCAGAACATCATCATCTCTTTACGCATCTTACTTAAAACTGCTATTAAAGAATTGGTAGATTAACATAAAGTAAGTGTTAAAGAGAATATTGTTGTAATAATAATGACAGAGATATCATAAGTTAGAGGTTTCTTGATAGATTTCATGGTTTCCATAGGTTGTAAAGGCTTTTGTTTATTTGAAATTGTTGCTTGAGAAAGGAAGATCGAACTTACTTCCCAAAAAATACGGATGTACTTTTCTATGAATCAAAGTTCGCTTTGCATCAGTTGATAGAAAGCTCAGAATTTGGTAGAACCAACATTAATCCATACCGTCACACTGTTGATAGTAGAATAATGAAGTGGAGAATGTGTTTCTTGTACATACTCATAGAATCATTTCTGTATCTTTCGTACATCAGTATTGTCGATCAAGTTCATTCTTTCATGGTTATCATCACTCATATGTTGAATTCTCTCGTTGATATCTGGAACATTGTTTGGAAGAGTCTTACTTTTCTAATGATGATATTGTTTACAGATGAAGCTACATTCATCAGAGATGGCATTTTCAACAGCCATGTTTGGGCGGAAGAAAACCCCCATGTCAGTCTTACCAAGTCATTAAAGAACAGATCAGTCATTAATCTGTAGACTGACATCATCAGTGATTGTATGGTTGGGCCGTATCTTCTGCCAACCAGAACCACCGGTGGCATTTACAGAATATTCCTCAACAAAATTGAGGTCCGGATTTCAGAGGGTGTATCAGAACATGCCTCGCAAGTTGATGGCTGTCACTTCGAGGATCTCTAGTAAACATGATGCAATGAAATACAACAATAAGCTCCTATTAAACTTACTGGTTTCATGTAATCATTATGTGTGATTATGTGAACAACAATGATGTACGCAACAATCTACTGCCCTGCATTAAGTAAATATGTCAAACCGTTCTAAACTAAACACGAGGTGTAAAAGGGAATCTGTATGTTTCCGGACCCATGTTCTCTTTCAAAAAGTGCCCTATGTTTACAACCTTACACGGCCTAGAAGCTTGTTGCAAGCGTTTATTTACAAGCTGTATATTAAGGTATTTAAGTTACACAATTGGCAAAAACCTAGGTCTGTCTTTTACAATAATGCTTCTAAAGCACTCCATTAACCATGGCTGTAATAGTATTCTCAAATAAATTTTAAAGCTAAAACTATTATTAAATTTTGTATCAGTACGGACATAGTTGAACCACGAAAATACTTGTTGTTATTGAGAAAGATGATAAAAATAGAACTTACTTCCGAAAATTTGCATAATAAATATATATATATATATACATATATATATATATATATACATGAAAAGGTTACGGATTTATTTTTCTATGAATCAAAGTTCGCTTTGCATCAGTTGATGGAAAGCTCAGAATTTGGTAGAACCAACATTAATCCATACCGTCACACTGTTGATAGTAGAATAATGAAGTGGAGAACGTGTTTCTTGTACATACTCATAGAATCTTGTACATACTCATAGAAAGGCATGACAAAAACGAATGTGGAATAATCAGGTTAAGTTGGAGACACTCTCGTATAATATCAACAATGAGTAGGAAAATGAAACGAATATAGAATCTTCTTTAATGGGTTATTTTAGATTATGATATGGATGATGATTTTTAAAACAAAATATAGTGAAGATATAAAAAAATGTTAAAACGCAGAGATTATTGAAATGACCGGCAGGAATTTTGATAATATATTTGTAATACATCAGCATTTGTTAGAACTCCGTTTTTTTTTTTTTTCACTTCTTATTTAAAATGTCATGGTTCAACTACAATGTTTGATTCATTTTAAGGGATATATAAAATCCCCACTCTCGCAGCGTGGGGGTGGGGGGTTAATTCACGTGTCATTGGATAGCATTTTCATAAATATCACATACGTCTATATTTTTATTTCTCTGATTTCAAATGATTTTTTATTTCTTTAGATATCCCCAATTTTCAACGATGTTTTACCCATTTTGATTTTTGTCGATTACAGCGCCATCTGCAAGCAACCCCGACCTACAGTACATCAAATCAATGTGAAATTTTCTGGAGAATCCGAATTTGCAATAAAAAACGGGGTTTCCTATTTACGTTTTTCTTCCCAACCCCTCACCTCATAGGGGGTGGGGGGTCGAGTTTGGTATCATTGGATGTCCCCCTCCAAGACGAAAAAATTTTAATTATAAAGTTTTTTGATCCGATTTGTAGTTTTCGGCATATTTCAATGTCTTCAGATAAAATGAACACCCTGAATATACAGTTTAAAAAAAATGTTGCTACAAGGATAATGTCGATTTCTTTGGGAATTCTTCCAGTTCAATGGAATTAGTTAAGAAAATATTTAGAGAAATCGCGAATCTTGAAGGTCTAAAATTATATAGAAAGAAGTAAATGGACTTTGCAAAGAATCTCTTCAGAGCCACTCTATTTAGGTGAACCAAAAGAATTAAATTGTTAATTATAACTCATCTAAGATCATAGATGGCGAGGGAAGAGATGTCTTATCTTAAACTCGATTCCTTTACAAGAGATAACTGTCTAATATGAATGACAACGAGATGATTTCAGAAGATTTCCGATGATGTAAATCCAGTGTTTTCGACAAGTTGAAAGATGTCGAGACTGTCAACAAGGAAGAATAAATTTCAGTCGAGTTGCCTACTGTCAAGTTTATAAAATTCCACAGTACAGGAATACAGCTACAGTTATTTCAGTAATAATTCGTGATTTATTGTATAATCATGAATTTGCAATGAGTGGTAACCTGGATATAAAAAAAGAACATGTTGATTTCATCCTGAGAATGAAAACAAGTTATTTTAAGAAAAGGAAGCGTTACATTTAGATAGATAGTAGTTTCCTTAATTCTGGACTTTGTGGAGTTTCTTATTAAAATAGGATTCCTAATAAAGAACAACTGATACTTCTCATTGGAATCTGTTGATGTTTCATTATTTAAAACATTAGAGATTACAGATAAAAAGTAAGAAAAACAACTTTCATGTTGTGATAAAAATTGAAGATATGTTTTGTTTTAAGAAATTAACAAAAAAGCTGACAGAATTTCTAGAAGATTACAATTTTTAACGCAAAAAGCTTTTGAAACCCTTCCATTCCTATTTATTCGCTTTTAGTTTCGCCTGGAACTGGTCGGTCCCACTTCTCTCAACAAAAGAGCGAGCCGAGGGATGGGTTCACGATACCTCTTTTCGTCGCATTTTCTAATTTGCACACTCCTTCCATTCGGTGGGTCTGCCTGCGAGTGAAGGAGCTTTGGTTGGAAAAGATCAATGAAAAGGTGGGTGGAGAGAATGGTTGCAGTCACGTGATTAGCACATGTGACTTTGGCAGAGGAAGAACTTTAGAGGTTTCTAGACAGGTTTTGGAGAATAGAAGGAAATGAACTCAGAGCCTTAAGGAACGGCAGCATTTCGTATTCATTTATCGGATTGAACGGTTTTACAGATCAAATTATATTTAAAAAAAATAATATTCGAAGTTTTTAAAAAAAACAACATACGAACCGTTAACTATAAAGGTGAGATGTAAGTCACATTGTTTAAATCCTCTTAAAAATTAAAAACAACATGTTGAGGTTTTATTTGAATTTCATGAAGATTTCAAAAATAAATAAAATAGTTTTCGTGAGCAAGAATTTAAAGTTTTTGATTAATGAATTTGTTATTTCTGCCAATTCTTTACCAATTAAGAAATATCTTTCATGTAAAACTTCTCTTAATTCTAATCTTCTGCTGATCACAGATTTTACTAATCATCTTTTTGAACAATAGTTTTGATTTAGAATTCATTGAAAACGTTTTTCGATGTAATTTGTGCTCTTTAAAATAAATTTCATTTGATATTCATTTATATTTATTTTTAAAAAATAAATTGTTTCCATTTCTTTTTTTACTTTATTTATTTAAAATGAAAGTATTAAGGGTTAAAGAATTCTTCTTTCAATTTTTTTTGTGTAGAATTGTTAAATTGTGCTTGAAGGTGTAAAAATGGGCTTCCAAGTTAATTTGCGTGCATTGGGTTTGGCTTTGTTTTCTAGATCTGCTTTTTCGCAAACCTAATTTGTTGGGCGTTGATGATCCATTTGCCAGCCTTTCTTTCCAAACGCTGTCACTTTTTATCGTTGCCTTAGACTTTAGAAATTTATGAATACGTTGCTGGCATCTAATCGAATTGAGGCAACGGATATGTCGACTGACAAATCGAATTTGGTGCCACTGTTACAGACCTCTTCCCAACTGACAGAAAACAGCTCCTCTGCCTTTACCACAAAGCTTTGGCCCCCATCGGGTTTCAGGAATTTTCCCAGAATGTCTAAATGTCTTTCACAAGATAAAAAGAATGGAAGAGATTTTTTTTATTCTGTTTAAAATGATGTAATCCGGTTTTTTTCCCTAATTATATTTCCTTTTTAAAATTTGTCTAAAAAGAAACCTTAAAAATATTTTGATATTAAGATTGAAATCTATTACAATTACTCTGTAAGTGAGGGATTTTTGATCATATTAGTTAATAATTACTATTGTTAACGTTTTTGTTTGCTATTTATTGGTAGGTTTGAAAATGTTTGCATTGAGAAACTACTTGAATGGTGTCTGACTGCTTTTCACAAGGTTACTGAAAGAATGAATTCATTTCTTCAGAGTTCTATATTATTAAGAAACTTAATTTTTCCTCTTTAATTTTTATATAAAATTCGTTAGTTTTTTTTCTGACCAGCAAACATTAGAAAGCTAAAGATTTGCAGGATTTGTGAAAGATCCTTCAGTATCGAGTAAATGGAGTAGATTTTACATCTTCTCAAAGGATCCGATAATGAATTACAATGTAACTACCTATATATATATATATATATATATTGTATCCCAATTAATTGAACTGTTTCTGCTATTGGGGTTTTCTTTAAAAATATAAATATAAGTAGGAGAAATTTCATACTTCTCCTCCATTTGTTCAAATCGATCGCTGTAGCCTACACATCTGTTATGAACATATTTATTGAAAGATGGAGATGCAATGCTATAACCATGCTTTAGTTGTTTGCTTTCTTTATTTTCTGTGTTTGTTTTCTCTCTTTTTACCTTAACATATGATGCTGTTTTGCTGTGTTATTTATTACAGAGCTTGAACACATTGTTTTGATGTTGTTGGCACTTACACTCTATCATTGTTTAGAGATTACTGATCAGAATTGATGTAGTTAAGATCGATTGAAATAAGAGATGAAGAACAGAAAGTTATTCCGAAAATCCTCTACAGAAAACTCTTCAGTTACCATTTTTTATCATTGGATGGAAACCCATCTATTTGTCTGTTCCATGTTCGCCTAATTAGTTTTGGCTCATTACGGATCAAACCCTGTCGCATTGATGCTATCGGATTACGTTTGAGACAAGCTATTTGATCACTACTTTTTGGACAAACCTTGGGAAATCCACCGCAGGATCTAAGGTAATTTTCAGAGTAAACAGATTGACAGAGGAATTCCTACTGTTTTTAATTGGATTTTGAATTTGCGGGAGATTGTTTACGTTCGTCCCATTGTGGTTATTCCCATTATTGGGATCTTAGGACTCCTGGGAAAGTTTAGAGTTTCATTCTGGAAAATTATCATTAATTGCTAGACGATTTTTTTCCCCTGGATTTTTCAATAATAGAAAATGGTTTGTCTTTTCAGAATAACAGATATTTGTAAGAATTTCTTTAAAATTCTAGGATTTACAGCATGAACAGTAATGCAAGATCAAAATATATGATTATCCTTTTCAAAACAAATCAGGAAATGAATTCCTTTAAATTGTTTTCGCTTTTTTATTTTCATTGACTTATTTTGTTCTTTGGCTGATTTGATGTTATATTTTTCAAGTTTTTCCTGCAAAATAGTGTTTAAACTGGGTAGCCTATTATGAGAATCTCAATTATGTTTGTAGTAGCATTTTTCTTTTTTTTTTTTGACATCGTGTGATGAATGCATTTGTTTGAGAGAAACAGGTTAAGTTCCAGCAGTTTTTCCCCTGGCAAGATCGTAGGGTTCACTGAGTCTGAAACATTGGAGTATCGCAGTTAGTCTCCAATGAACCACAGGTAAGCGAAATAATGTTTATACTGTTTGGAAACAATATAAGCATTGGAAACATTATCGTTGGTGGATTACGAATCGAGATTTATTTTGTAATTGGTAGTTTTCTTTCTGTATACATTTAAAAAAATCAATAAAGAAATTTTGCTAATAAATGAACAATTTTGACTAATTAGATTGAATTAAAATTTAAATGAGGTAAAATTCAGTCAAATAATGAGGTAGGAAAAAAATTAAAGAATTTTGCTTATATACAATAATTTTCAGAAGTTTAATGTTGATGGTCAGTAAGAAAGGAGGCAATAAGAAAGAGATAATAAATTAATATACTGTTTAATATAATATTTATATACCAATATTAATATATTGGTATTGAACTTGGCGTAATGGAATTGTAGGATTTAATAATAGCATCAGTCTGTGGTCTCTTAAAGTTTGAATAAAAACCAAACCAACAATATTTTTTTTTATTCTGATCTTACATCTGTAGTAGATTATAAAGATAGGACAGTGATAGAAAGCAGACATTTCTTTAATTATTGTTTCAAAGTTTAATCATAAATAGACCACACATTAAAAAAAATAGGCTTTTTGTTCTTTACGAAGTAAGTTATGTGGAACTTATAACAGAAGGGTTATAAGTTCCACATAACTAACTTCGTAAAGAACAAAAAGCCTATTTTTAAATTTGTGGTTTATTTATGATTAAACGCAGCGGAAGTTAATCAACACTGTGGAAGTTTCATGGTTGTAAATGGTTTGCCATCTCGCATTAGAAAAGAATTTTCAATTAAACATTTTTGTCAGTAAATCTTATCACGTTTGTTAGAACTTTATGTTGTGAACTGGATATGAAAGTGACAATTGTAAGACCATCAAACATATACAGATATCAGTTTAGAGCAGGAGTTCTCAACCGGGGTCCACAGGATCTCATTGAATCATATTTATTTTAAAATGGTTTATTATGAATTATTTATCAGTGTGTAGAATATGTATCATTTACCACTGTAGAATAATTTATTTGCATTAAATTAGTTTTCATTCAAAATAAAGCACAATCATTTACTATTTCATTGATTATTAATATAATCTCTTTACTTTTTAGCTATGAGGGGGTCCACCAAAAAAAAAAAGAAGGGAAAAGGGGTCCATGGGTTAAAAAAAGGTTGAGAAATCCTGGTTTAGACAAAGCGTGGAATTAATTTGGTGCAATCTGGCTGCCTTCTTTCTTGGCAAAGGGTTGCTTTACACAGCCATTGAAACAAATTATAATGAATGTTTTTTGCAAACTTCGCATAAACTTTTTCAGTTAGTCTGTGGAACGGACTTTGCTGCAGTTAGCTCTTTCAGTTGCGGAAAGAAGTGAAAACTAGCGGGACCCATTCTCTCTCATTCGCTGCCAATACACAATGGTCAAGGCTTCAGAAGTAAAATAATTTTGATCTATGTTGCAGTCGGATTTTTAAATTTCTAAAGATAATAAATATTGCGATTTTATGTCATTATTTAGAAGGTTGTGCAAAGATACAGGATCGCCTCATTCAATTGATCCGGTCCCTAACAATTACAAGCTGTCTTTATGAGTTGTAGCCTATAGTAGCTGTGAGAAATATACAGTTCATGTATTAAATGATAAGTACACTTTCATAATTACATTTAGAGTTCTTACTTCAGTTGTTCAAACGTTCTTAACTTTCCACGTCACGAAGCACATCTTGCTCCGCCGATGGTTACTAAGGAACTGAGACTGGCTGCTCGGTCCCAACAATTGAATCACCTTATGTGTGCGAGATTGTGATGTCTCGCGCCTTCAATTGATGGCTTGTGTTCTTTGCAGCTACCACCAATCCTGTGTCATTTGTCAGACATGAAATCAGAGATTTAAAATAATATTTCACTTTTAAATTATTTCATCACAGTAGCGTAAGTGAAACCATAATTTCAAAGTTACAAAAACTTCTAACAGAGAAGGCGCAGGTGCTTCAACAAAAACAATTTGATTTCGTCAAGCAACGCACAAACAGAACCAATAACAAGAAATTAATATTAGGAGCATCAGTAGTACAATATTCCTGAGACAGTCCTTGTTCTTAGACTCTTGGTTGATTCTTTCTTGGATAGTTAAGCTTTGGATTAGAAGATATTTAATTGGCAGAACCGTTTCGTTTATGTTTTTAAGTTAAGAAATAAACGTTTATGTTCAAACCTTTGATTGGACTCAAACTCCGGCAAATTAGCAAAAAACGTTGGTTGTAGAAGTTAATTGAATTGAGTTCATTCGACCCTCAAAATACTGATTGGACTCTTCGTTACAAGTTTCAACCTGAAATTCCATGAAGTTAATGTATTTCTGTGAATTGAAAGTATTGATAAACCATTGAAATTACCTGAGTGAAATGTTTTTATTTGATGAAGACTTGTTCAATTGAAAAAAGAAATCAGTCGAGAAACAAAAATTGGTTTAAAAGAACTTCTATAAAGAAGCGAACTATCAAAGTATTTGATGCATTTGCTGCCACTCGACTGTATATATCCATCTATAATGTAATTATCGTAATAATTATATATTTATAGTTATTATTTATACGTAATAATCTCAATGGTTTGCAGTCGTCTGATAACAATTATCAGGATTGTTTATTTTGATGAAAAGAGAAAAAAAATGGTAAAATTTTACTTTTGAGTTGAAAAGATGGTAAATACAGAATTTATTTTTATAAAAATGAGGAAATTATTTTCTTATCAAAACTCAACAGATGCTAAATTATCTGTTTTGGTAAATTTCCGCGTTTGCTGAATTGAGAGAAAGAGAAGTGTTCAGGGCAAGATATAAATAGGCCTTTGTTTTCTTAGCTCTCAATGAAAAGCAGAGGGAAAAGTAAACAACCCCAAAACACCTCCTTTAAAAACCATTCGCAGCGAAGAAGAAAAGCGAAGAAGAAGAGAAGGGGAAGAAAAAAAAACTTTGAAAACTGAAAGAGCTAGCTAGCATTCAACAATCACATTTTCTCAGTTCCCAGGGAGACGCGGCGCAATCGCACTACAGGCGAACATCGTGAAAAGAGCGGGAAAAATCTAATTACGTAATTTCGCCGTCGCTTTCCTTTGTGCCACATAATTTGAACAGATCCCTTTGCCCTTTCACAGACACTAAATGGACGATAAGTTTACCAAACTTGGAGCGCGCACTCTTCTTTCTTTAGCTCTGGTACCTTAATAAGCTTTCGCAGGCAATGGATCTTCGAATTCACCCACTTTTCAGTCTTTCTTTCTATCAACTAATATTAGACTTTCAACCTTTTTTTTTTTTTTGTTTCACATTTCATGAAACCTTCTACAGAAGAAATAAAAAAGGTTATAAAAGGTATTTTTCTTTGTAAGGAGCAATAACTGGTTGCTTCTTCAATAGCCTTTATTTCTAAGGACCATTTTATTGAAGTCAATGAATGGTATTCCATGTCTTAAAGGTGAATTTAAATATTAATGCTTCAATTGAAATATAAAGTTCTATTTAATCGACTTAATCATGTTATTTTGTTGATTTCCATACATTGATCAGCTTTACGGTTCTATTTATCTTCTGTGTAATTCTAGTAAAACGACTCCTGTGGATAATAAAAAGGCCTTTTCATGGAATTAGAAAAGAAAAGGTTACAGTTGAAAGGTAGAAACAAAAAAACCTTTGGGATGAAAATTAGAACTGACATTAATAGTGAAAAAAGAATAATGTCTTTCTCTCAGAACAAACTTATCATTAGATCCCTCGTATCCAAAAGAAAGAGACGGAAAAAAACTGAAAAATTTGTGAGAAATTCAATTTTTCTTCATGGTAAAATTAAATTAAAATTAGCTTCAAGGCTTTGAAATATTTTTTATTTTGTTCATTGAAACTGAAAGTTAAAAGTATGTTCATTTGTTATGTGACGGCACGAACTGAAACAATGGATATCTTGAATACAGTACGAATGCGTGCGTTCAATTGTTTATAGAGGATTGCAAGAAATGGGGTTACGAAAACAAACTGGAGACTAGCAACGATGCTAAGTTTGTGTAATAGAAAATCGGATAAGTCCAAATCCGATATTGCAATGGATTAAATTTGAGTTAAAAGATTATCTTGCATTCAATTAAAAGGCAGATAGCCTTTAGTATTAAATGAGTGAGAATTACTTGTAGATTTAAGTTAATTCTTGATAACTGGCTAAACCTAAAACGATGGAATCCCAAAGAGAGATAATAACTTGGAAAGCGACCAATGCAACCGATGACTTGTTGACCAAAGGAAAATTCAGCAAGGCAGTATCATCGTAATTGACGTGAGTTGACGAATAAACTGACGAATCGGCGCTGGCAGTTATTGTAAGTAAATTTTCTATTTACCTCGTCCATCTCGGAATTTGGAAGAAGGCCAACTCATAAGATTCGAACACTTGAGATTAAGTTTTTCAAGAACAAACTCAAATAAATGTTAAAGAACTAGTGAGAGCCAAAGATTCGACACCTGGTCGCATATACAATGTTAAAACGTCTTAAAATATTTAAAAAACACTAAAAATAGTTCAAAACATCTTTAAAACATGTTACAGCACGACGTACGTTTCGATATCTCTACTTTATAGGTATCTTCTTCAAATGTATAAAAATAAAAAACAAAAATTTACCCCCCTGTCGTTGTAGCTTTTCTCCCTTCGGGAGTCGTCGTGTAAATAACATTTACACGACGACTCCCGAAAGGAGAAAAGCTACATACATTTTATAATAGATTATATTACATTTATATTACATTATAATACATTTTATAGATTATTTCTTTTGCCTTCCTTGGGACTTTCTTATCCCATATCAGGTGTCTCACTCCCTGGTATAGCTTTCCCCCTTTCTCCAACCGTCTTGTGATTTCATGCTCCACTCTACCATCACTTGTTATTTCGGTCCCTAGGTAAGTGAAACTATCTGTGATCTTCAATGCCCTGTTGTTTATGCAGATATCCCTTTCCAGGTTTTTGTCCCGTCCCACCACCATCACTTCACTTTTCTCTTCGCTAACTTCAAGATCCACTAGTTTCAGTTGTAGAGTCCATTCATCCAATTCCCTCTGTACGTCAACAATTTTCTCACCCCATATTACAATGTCATCTGCGAAGATCATATGCTTTGTGTCTTTACTCTGTTTTTGTAAGTTTTCCTTAACCTTTCTTCCTACCCATTCCATTATTACATTGAACAGCATTGGCGACAAAACACTCCCCTGCTTTAATCCTCTCTGGATTTCAAACCAACCAGTTGGCCCTTCTGTGGTTCTTACTCTACATCGGTTCACCCTATATATTTCTCTTATCCAGTTCACTATGTATGGATCCACTCCCAGTTCCTCTAGACTTTGCCATTCCAACATAATCCTGTTAACACACACATGGTGAATATGATAGACAACTATTACATACAAGTGTAATGACAAATAGAATACTAGAAAGTTCAGTGCATTAAAGTACTTATGCATTATATTGAATTTCAGTTAATTTCACATATGGTGGAAACCATTTTGTCAAATGTTTGTAACTTGGATAGTTAAAGATAAAGAAACTTTTGAATGAACTTCTAAGCATTAAAAGAAAAGAACTTTAGTTGATGGGGAATCCATTTAATTGAACTTTAAATCATTTGAAACAACTGTTTCGTGTTTTGTAGTTATTTGATTTTATAAAACATGTTAAGTCTATACCAGTTTACCGCTTCTTTATTTCTTACCTCATGTTGCCTAACGTTGCTCTGCTAAAACCAGTATATGCAAATAATTTAATTAAACGCTATTTGAAATTTGTTGTGAGGATCCAAGGTAACTCTTATTATTTATCCCATAATATTTTTGATTGGTTTAACTTTTAATACAAAAAAAAGTATCTAAAAATTGAACAGATTTATATAAAAAAAACTAAACTATGAAGAAAACTAAGTGAGAAAACGTTTAAAACATTAGCTGCATTAACGAAACACTTCCAATTTCAGCTCTATTACAAATTCATTTAATTTAGTTGTTACGATACTTTGCAATGATAGATTAGTTTAAAACATCTTTCGGATTCAATCCTTTTGATCAATAAATTCCTCTAAATCCCAGTTCGTAATCAATTTGGTTGGGTTTGTAAGGGAAAGGGAGCTCAATGAATCCAGAAAGACTATTTTTTTTCTCCCTCCCCACACAAAAGACGACCCTTCCTTTTGGAGGCAGGGTGAAATTTTCATTAGGGAAGACGCTGTGACGAATTCTTTTCTTAAGATGGGCGTTGGTGGCCGGGGCTGATAACCTCCCTCACATTCCGGGCCTCTATCGAAACGCCGCGGTATTTAATAATGCTTCCGACCCAAGAAAAGGGGAAAGCGCGTGGCTTCCCCATTGCCTATCTTTCAAACACGTCTCGTGTTGATGACCGGCACAATGGGTGAAGCCTCCCAACACCCTGTCCCTGTCACACATAAGGTGAATCTAACAAGGTACGCACAAAAAATAAGTAAATAAAAATATCTCGGTATTTCCGCAGTAGAATATTAGAGAACCAGTAGCAGAAAATGGAACTTTAAAGTAATAAAGCAGTAAAATACACTAGAATTAAAGGAAGAAGAAATAGCAGCAAAAAAAAAAAAGCAAATCTTAGCCAATAAATATGGAAAGTTTTTCGTTCCTTGTGGAGAAGAATAGAATATTAACATATAATACCAAAATATATTCAAAGATCTACTGTGAAGATTTGTACAAATATCGTTTTTTATGATTAATTTATTTTTATTTAGTTTTTGAAGGTTTTGTACCTAAGGCTTTTCCTTATTGAATGACTAATCTCTGTAGTGAAGATCTTAGCTGATGATGTTTAATAAAAGTAAAAAGAATTAAATTTAACTCCTGATGCAAAAAATATCAATAAAAATGTGAAGGAGATATTTTTTTGCTTCAGGAGTTAAATTTAAAAACAAACGTTCTCTACAATTTCGAAAAGTTTTGTCTTGGCAAGTAAACAACAAATGTTTTGCAAAATGTATTTTCAAAAGCTGCCCAAATGTAATCAAAGCTAACTCAAATGAATTTTCAGTGATATAAACAAAGTTGGATTTTAATGAAGTATGATCGTAATGAGAATTTATTATTTCTCTTTGTATTTAAATTTATTTTTAATGTTCTCATCACTAAATTTCACTTTAAGATTTCTGTATACAGTAGAACCTCATTATAATGGACCTCATTATAACGGACATCGCTTATTACGGACAGTTTTTTTAAAAAATATAATAATAATAAAGGATGCATATGTTTATCTGACGAGTTTTACATTTCCAAGCAAGCGATTAAACATCGATCATTTAATGAAAAAAAATTTTTGACGTGCCCGATGATTCAAAGAATTGAGTAAGCAAACGAAGGCACAACGCTACAAGAAAGGATTCGCAACTTTGTAGCGTTGTTTCTTCGTTTGCTTTCTCAATTCTATCGATCATTTAATTTCGTTATTGTCTGAAATTCCACAAATTGCCGCACACACTCATCAGTTTTTATTCAGTAACCTTTGAGTCATGTCGTTCAAAAAAAGCTAACTATTGTCCTTTCATTGATATACACCCTGATGCATTACACCGATATAGAATTATGTTATAAACCGGACTTTCATTAAAACGGACAACCTTCAGCCCCAATTAGTCCGTTATAATGAGGTTCTACTGTATTTGGGAGAAATTGAAGTAAATTAGTTGTATTAACATTAACAATGATATTTGGCAAAATTATACAAATATTAAATAAATAAAGGAAAAAAGAAACAGCACCTGAACAAAAGAAGAAGAAAAAATTGCCTTTCTGATTTTAGATTATGGGGAGGAGTCGGGAACGGCTGTTTCGTCCTGCAACGGACTCATCAGCCCAACCCTGCCTCACCCTAACCGAATCAGAAAGGCAAGATCTTCTTAGTGAGAACCTCTGTCAATCTGGCAGTGGTCCCACTCACAACAAAAAGCAAGAATAAATTGCTGCGTCTTCCGACGCCAGTAACACCTTTTCCTACGGAACTGTAGGCAAAAAGGATTTTAATGGAAGAATAGAAGATTCAAAAGAGAACTCATCGATATGAAAAAATAAATTTAACGAGCACGTTAAATTTATTTATTTATTTTTATACAAATATTCTTTACAAAAAATTAAATACTTTATTCATTACTTTGTACCATATTAACTACAACATTACCATGAAGACAAAAAAATTGTACTATATTATACATTCTTTGATAGCTATGCTGCTAATAGCTGGACAATTATTAAAAATATCAGTCTCATCAATGTTTTATTTCAATGTAAACGAAACGGTGTCATGTAAAATTCAGTGAAACAGTACAATTCACAACAATGACTGATAGCCTTGTTTGAGCAACTGATGTCATTACAATGTTTGCCTATTGTAACTTCAAAACAAACTTCTCCAATGGATTGAAACGAATAATATGCTCAGTTACCATATCTAGATTTAAACCATGAATATTCAGTAATACGATCACGAATATTTGATCATGTTATTGAATGCTGACGATGGTAATTGATTGTAAGGAAAGGATTGGAGCTTTATTATTCTCTTCCGGCTCTGAAGGGATTGATTGAAGACTGATAACAAAGACACGTCTTTTCACCAAATATTTCGATGTCTGTAACAAAAGACATTCAAAGGCTGCACAATAGGGATCCAGTGCGGAGGAATTTCCAAAACTGCTCATTTAATATCTTGAAATACTGCTGAATGAAGAATCGCATCTGTTTGATCTTTCCAACTGCCTAATATTAGAACGAAATCTTCCGTAACGACAGGCTTAATTAGTTTCGTTGAATTTTATCTCCAACTTCTTATACATTTTTCCTGATTTAAAGCAATCAATAACAACATTTGGACATAACTGCTTGATGGATTCAACTTCACGAGAAACGAAAGATTCAAATGATCCGAATGGTTCGTTTAAGCAGATAAAAACTTCAGCAATAATAATCCGTTCTTTGATGTACAATAATGAAGAGTATATGAGTGTATTGTAGCATTGATTGAATCCAACAGCTGAAATTGTTTCTCTAGTCAACATGGGGCAACGTACTTGCAGCTAATGTTAAATCCAGATTGGTTTGTAGTAAGAATTGCAGAATCTTGAAATGTTTGCAGCACTACATTGGCATTTAGTAAAATTTGTTTGTAATATTGTTGAGTTTTTAAATATTTATGTTATGTCGTCTAATGACTATCTTTGTGATTTTTTTCTTCTGGTAACTCGACTATTGCCTTTAAATTTGTTGATCCATTCCCTGTTTGAGGTTTAATTTGCTATTCCTTAAACTCCCGAAGCCTCAATTGCCATTCCTGTAAATCAACATCATGAATTGCTATTTACGAGCCGTTGAAAATTGCTGATATATATAGCTTTCAATGGATTGCATTTTCTGATGCTGGCTTCCCTCCACTTCAATTTGATCTTCTTCCATTTATGGATTACATATAGTTGAACCAGAGTATGTCTTAAGGCATCTGAACCTACTACATAGACTTGCCCAAGCTCGTTTTCTACGTTTAGGAGTAACACTATAATCAATGACTGCTTTGATTTGTTCCATTGTAGGTCCACATCCTTTACGAGACTTTTCTGGACTTGGTTCGTAATTGTCGTCGTTCTGTTGTTGACATTTGTCTTCATCTTCAGTCAAATCATCTCGTTAACATAATCATTGCAAAATTCAAGTGATTCATATTCACCTGTATCACACATTAGCAAACTTTCGAAATAATCAAAGAAAATTCAGCTTTTCGTTTTTCTAAATCGCTTATTAACTTTGAATTATCTCGAGGGTACTTTAGGAGACTTTGGATAAAACTGCACGAACAGCATTCGATGGCTCCATGATAGCAAATCAAATGACACTCGGTTTGCTGTGAGTATTTATTGCATTTCTAAAAATATAACACTACAGCCAGCTTGACCAAAATGAATAATTAAATGTTTTATAAATATGTATGTCATGCTTGCTACAGCACCAAAATAAACTAAAAACACATTATTAACAATACTTTAAATATCTAAAAAACGATTATAAATAATAAAATTACAAACATTTGCAACCTGTGTCTGCATCTGGAATCGACCCGGAGCCAATGGATTATGTTCGCACACCTTAGACCACTCGGACACTTCTATTTTTTTTGTAGTTCGTGTTTTGGTATTTATGTTTAATTTCAACTCTTTGGTTAGCTTTCACGCAGTGACCAGTGCACCAGTATATTGTGCAAAGGCAGGTCCCATTCTATGTAGCTGCCAAGTAGGAATGAAATCGCTACGTGAACGATTGGGGCCTTCCCTTGTGAGAAGAATTTAGGAAGAAATATCTTAGGAAGATATTATCTTAAAAAAATAACTAAAAGGAAGAAGTATCTTAAAGAATAAAGAGCGTTTAAAATCGTGCATTAAGAAAGATAAATATGTAACTTATTTAATCTTAATAATGAAATGTGAACAAACATATGTTTCCAAAAATCAAGTGATTCTAGCGTATATATAATAATCACTAGAATAATATAACAATGTAATTTGAAGTCGATGGCCTTTAAGTTCTGTAAATTCTTACTAAGATATGGTTTCTATTTCGTACTCGCACTATTCAGATTCTTTCATTCTTAGCCGCCAAACAGGCTTGTCTTGGTAATGTGAACGAAATAAGAAAAACAAGTGTTTAGAACAACAATTGCTTCTTATAAAAAAAAAAAAAATTACAAAATAAGTATTCATAAAATCTTAAAAGAACATGTTTTAGAAAGTGATTTAATTACAATGTTTTTTAATTGATATTCTCAAAAATAATTGCGAAAAATTGCAAAATTCACGTTTTTAAATTTAAATTGGTCAGTTTTGCTGTAAAAAATCTATGAAGTAGATATGTTTTTTTTGTTTTTGAAATATTCCCTGAATATATTAGTAATGTTTTTGTTTCGATGAGTAATGCGATTTCTGTCTCTATCGAATGCCTTTGCGATCATTTCTACTTGGGAATGTTGTGTTAAAACGCATTGTTTTAATGGAGAATCTGTAGGGGGTCTATTAAGGCTGGCTGCCAGGGGGTCTCTTTATTTTCCCTGATAGCTTCCCTATGTGATCGAATGTGATTGCATTTGCACCCGTTGACCAGCCTCTTTCTGAGTCCCTGCAGTGAGGTCTTATAGCCTTCGCTATGGGCCACCAAACCATTACCAACCCATCAACCCAGAACGGTGCGTGAGGGCGTCAAATCATGGTGCTAGAGGAGTCTTTATGACTGCCACATGCCTTAAATGGGAGAGACAAGAGGCACAAAGACAAAAATGAAAGCCGTGATCTTTGTGACCTTTAGTAACAAATCTGATTTAAAAATAAATAAAATATATTCGTTTATACTAACAAGAATTTTAAGGAATTTTAATGTGAATTTTAAAAGCAATAATTTAATACCAAGATGATAACACGTCATTTATTTAGTCCAGTTTCTTAAGGAAAATTAGACTCTTAGATCAACATATTTTAACAATGTTTGCACTGGAAACTTTTTATAACTTTGTATATAAATTTAAAGAATAAGAAACAATCTTTCCTTGTATTTGGCAATTTCTTCTGAAAAGAAACTGTAAAAAACAAAACAAAAAGAAAAACGTGCGAGTGAAAAGAAATACTAAAATACTTTAAGGAAAAAAAACAAAGAAGAATATAAAAAGAAACAATGGACTTTGTTTCTCATGAACTTTATGAATACTTGAATAAGAATTTTGGAGGCTTCACTGCGATTCTCACTGGAATAATAATACATTGAAATAAAAATGTACGTATTTCGAACGACATTGATCAGAATTCTTACTTAAAGATATATTCTGAAACCAACAGTTCATTGTGAAATAAGCAGCAGAGAGATTTTAACTGATTTATCACAAAATAACTAAATTATTAGAGTATTAGCTTAAAGTGAAGAAAATGTTTTGAAAAAAAAAATGCAATTCTTCAATTACTTTTTTTCTTGTGGCTGAGAATTCTGGTCAACAAAGGCTTTTCTTTGTCCGCTGTTTTAATGCGAAATAGTTGTCTTGAATCACTTACTGTAATTAGTCCAGGCAACGAAGACCAAAAAAGACCAAAAAAAAATTCATGTAAAAGCCAATTTTGGCACAGTTGTAGGGGAAGGTGTCCTGAACAACATACTAAAAGTACTGATGGGTGGGGTTGCAACTAAGGGATGGGTGGGGGTTTAAAGGTCCCTTTTTTCACTTTTTCGTGAGTAACTCGAAAACTGCGGCCTATAGCAAAAACAGGTCCATATACTAACTTAATCTACATAAAACTCTGAAAAAAAATGTCCTATACGCTTTTTCGTTGGGATTTATACATAAGGAGATATGGAGGGGGAAAAATGGACAATTTGTAACTATCTAACTATCATCGTTAAAATCAATGGTGAGACAGTTACTGTTAACCCTCTGACAATTTTCCAAAGAACTGTCATAGCAAAAAAAACAGCGATGAAGACGTGGCAGAGCTGTTGATCTATGAGTTAACTCCATTCCCTCTGGCTCTGTTCCTCGAGATTGGAATGCGAAAAGGGAAGATGTCATCCTTCTACGATGTTTTGCCAGTAGAGAACAACGTAACTCTCGATCTCACCCAAAGCACCAATATGGTAGATGATGGTTTCCTTCTTCAACGCATGAAGTGGAAACCGTCCTCTAACATTTCTTCAATTTGCCATCAGTATATTGCCTACATACAGAACATTACGGTCAACATTGTACGGTGGTTTTTGATGGTTACAGTGACGTCAACAGCACAAAACGAGCAGAGCAGAAGCGAAAAGGGCTGACAAAAACTTCGGTGGACATTAGCTGTAATGACAGCACTACCATCACAGTTCAACAGGAGTAGTTTTTCGCCAATGATAGGAACGAAAAAAGACTGATCCACTTGCTCACCGAGAAAATGACAGCAGCAGGGATTGAAACAACTGTTGCAACTGCTGATGCATGATGCTGATAGCACTATTGCTACTGTACATCCAACTATTGTAATAATTCGGGAGGATGTGGACTTGCTAGTCCTCCTCATAGGATTGGTTCTACCATCTACCAACGTGTTCTTTATGAATCCAGGCCGTGGGAAGGTGGATACCAAATTGTTTTCAGTGCCCCAACTTCAACAGCTCCCATTCACCAAGACGATCCTCCTTCTCCACAGCTTCTCCGGATGCGACACCACCTCGACGATCCATGGGAAGAGCAAAGTGGGAATTGCTAAGCTGTTCACAGCTAAACCTGAGCTGACACAATAAACCTCAGACATTTTCATTGAACATTACCTGAGGTATTGCACAGGCTGTCGAGAAGCTGTTTCTGGCGATTTACCAAGCGCCAGCCCACGAACAAAACTTCAACAAACTCCGGTACTCGGCTTTTTTGAGAGCATCGACGAAGCTCAAATCTGATATGGCCACTCTTCCTCCTACCAGAGGAGCTTCGAAGCAGCACTGGTTCAGAGTGTACCTACAGGTATATCTATTTACATATCGTTATCAAATACTGTTTTGTTTTCATTACAAATATCTATTTGAGCTAAATACTTACGTTGGTCTTATTAATTTCTTACAGCTACAACAATGGCTCGGTGTGGTAGAGAATAAATTTTTTTCGATACGGAATATTAACTAAATCATTAACCGTATGCGATAGGATTCGTAACCCTAATAACTTCGATGTATTCTGGAACTTTACTTTGGTCCTTAATCAGGGCGAAAAAACTTTACCTGTTTACTGTAAACTGCTACACGCCATAAAGTTGTAACCTTCTTGGTTGTTCTTCTGAGCCCTAAAATAACCCTGATTGAATAACTGTAATGCTTAACTACTTTAGCAGAGTAAATAAATACTTTTACACTCAACGTTAAATCAATAACAATTTATTTACAAAGCGAAGAATCAGTTCCTTTATACAGTATACATACAAATTCTTCTTCTGTTATTCTTATTTTTCCATTAACACTTGTATGGTATCAGCCTGAATATTAACTAACAGTTCTTTGTATTAATATCCACTTTATTAAAAGTTCGTTTACACTTGATCTTTCTTCTAAAATGAAAAACTTTACTTTAAACTTTTAATACTATGCTTGGACGTCTTCATAAGACTATGAACTTATCCTTTAAGTTCTAAACTAAATTCTTTAACATTTAACAAAGTCCTCGGAAAAGAATACGCTTGATCCTTTTACCTATCTATACTTTACATTAATAAGATTTCACCTTTTATTAATGAACGTACTTTATCATTAAACTTAGTCCGTATTATCTTGACTAAATCTTCTACTTATAAAAGCTTTATCATCTTGATAAATCCTTGCGCTTTGCTAGCTAAGAACTTTCTATGAATCTTTCAACTTTAGTTTTACTTGCTTGATTAATCTTTTAACAAATTACTTTAAAGCTTGGACTAGACTTTATCTTTCTTAAATTCTTGATTAATCTTTAAACGCCGTTAAATACAATCAGGAATAGACATTTCGATTCTTCCGAAAAAAAATATCTTTCTGCTGAATTAAAATGAAAATAAATTGACTTACATTATTTTCATCTTTGAAGATTTATCGTAATCAGAACCTCCTTCCATAAGCCTAATCTCGTCGTAAGTTGTGTTGCCTAGCGACAATAAAACAACTCCTGAAAAATATCACAAATTGAGATTAGTTCCTTTGGCATATGAATGTTGAAAATCCTATTTCAACTCTCGATAAATTCCTTGCATTAATTCGATACACAAATCCTTTTCTTTTGATCGAATAAAATTGCCAAAGATTCCATCGTTGATTGCTGAGCCTTAAGAGAACCAACGGCCTTCCGAAATGCATCTATTCATGGCGAACTCAGAACCGCAACTCTTCATGGCGAACTCAGAACAGCATCTGTTCAGTCATGGCGGCCTCCATTACAATGACACACCGTTCCACTGATCGCGAGTTTTCAATTGTTGCTTTGAACAATTGGTCTGAAGTCAAGATTCTTTGCCGTGAGCTTTTGGCTTGCGATTGTTGTAGCATCTGGATTCCTTCGATGCAATTGTTCCTTGTGATAATTGCTTATTTAAATTATATTTACACAACACTCGGCAACCCCCTACTACCCACCCAATGGGGTTGGGCCAGGGGAGACAATGGCATCCTACAGTCGGTGACAACCAACAATCCTGTGGTACCTGACTCCATTCTCAACACCATATTTTTCGATGCACGACTGGGTGTGGGCTGCGCTGCGGGGGCCGGAAAGCAGGCATTGCCTGCTTCAGTGTCTGTGGCGTATGCTTCGCCTCGTGCACTAACGATCCCCCATCGAAGACACCGTCGACGATGACGATAGTTTCGATTTCGAAGATAATTAGGACTTCGACAATTAATGTGAATTTCATATTGAGGAATATACATGCCATTTTTAACAACAAAACAAACATTTTTTTCTAAATTGTCCATCCCCCCCCCTCCTCCATATCTGGGATGTATACTTAAGTTCCCAGCAAAAAAGTATACAGGACCTTTTTTGTAGAGATGATGATCGAAGATGATTCCCAGCATGATGTACAATATCTCGTCCGCAGTATTCTTATTCTATAATGACGATATGTTAGTTGTTGAATAGAACGAATAATGTCTGCGAAAATAATGCCATTCTTTAAAGGGTACATCTATGCCCTTTCCGACGTTACAGGGTGATTGGAATAAAGTGCCACGACTTCAGTGGTCAGTGGTAGTAAGTGTGCCATTAGACACATAATCTGAATCTACACGTTAATGCGACATCAGGCCAAAGGTACTGTCAAAGCAGGAACCCAACGACGCAGATAAGTCATCCGATCGCCTGCTACCATACGACAGATCAGGGCAATGCCTATACGTCAGAACTCATCCATGCAAGTTGCACAGAACGGACAATGGGATGTGTTATTCCGAAACCACCTTGGTCCACAAAGCAGAGGATCCCAAACTCTCCGACATTCGGAACGCTTCACCAATGTACGAACGGCACCTTGCAAGTGACCGCTGTCATTATGTCGTCACATTGGACGAAGCATGAGTGTATCTGAACAATGCCAAACAACCCAGGGCGATTTGATACCGGAGAGAAAGGAAGAGCAGACTTCGTGAGGGGAAGCAAAGAGAAGTTCTCCAAGGCTTCGAGATTAATCGCAGGATAGTTTACTGTTCAAAGTAGCCACACGGTAAATGCAGCCTACTTCCAAGTGACAAAACCAGTCTTTAGTAACCATGTCCCACAATATTTTGGTAATGACGCTCCATTGGTGAACCTTCATATGGACAAGGCATCCAGCCATAATTTCACATTCCTCTGTTCAGTATTACTAGTGGAAGGCGCGTTAGACCCGGATTAATGTCATCGTGCATACCCAATGCCCCCCAATGGACATCTGTGGTTTGGATCTTCTCAAATCTGGGACTGCAAGACGCGCACTTCGACAGGTGACTGACTGACAGTGTCTGTTTAGATGTATGGAACACAATCCCCTAGGAATCCCCTTTCCAGAAGCCTCCTGCAAGGGAAACGACGATGTTGGGCGATTGTCCATAAGCGTGGTCGTCACAATGGGCAGCAACGTTGGTTGGGAAAGGCTTGAAATCTCCGTATCAAAGGGTTCTAAATTTGTTCAATTTTATTTTACGTCAATCCTCCGTAAAACAAAGGTTTAATGTTTGTGGGTGAAATTTGAAAAAAAAGAATAAAAATATGCATTTTCTTTGCAGAAGTTGAAGAAGGAAACTCTAGTTGTTTGATTTTAATTAATCAACTAATTACTAAATTATAACTACTTGTTTTTATATCTAAATGCCTTTTACGCCAAATAGTTGACTTCTTAGTCCAAGCTTGGAATCAGCAGTGAATTTAAGTTATTTTGATTTCAAGGAGAAGTTCCAGATCCTGTGCATCTTTTCAGCTATTTATTAACAAGTAATTCTGTATCTCTGTTATGTTTTTGAGAAAAACCACTTCTACAATGTAGAAGAGAATGTAAGACAGCAGCAATGTAAGACAGAAGCAATGTAAGACAGCAGCACAACTCACGCTGGAATCGGCCACAATCTGTTTCCCTCTTAAGAAGAAGAATTCGATTAACATAAAGGTAATTAGCATTGGAATTACAGATGATGAATCGATACAAGTCTTTGAATGCATTATTCTACCAATGGCCACAATAACCTTACGAAAATATTTTAAAAGGAACGACAGTGCTCTAAGATTAACTTAAAACTCTATATATTAAAACGTAATCAGTGATTTTGATGACATGCCTCTACAGATTCTTCAGTTTTAATGGGAAATTTCGATGGTTTTGAAGTTTTTGGAAAATTTTTATTATCTACTAGAAGTAAAAATCACCAAAAGAATCAAATTTGAATAACGATTAACAACTTAAATTTTAGATGATTCCACGATTTCAGATGCTTTTATTCAAACATCTCTTCCAATATGTGAAAAAACGCAAAAAAAAAAAAAAAAAAAAAAAAAAAAAAAAAAAAAAAAAAAAAAAACTAAAATTTCCAGGACTTTATTTTCTTTATCTAAGAATTCAAAATACTAGATGTGAAAATGATTTTAAGATATAATACATACAAGAGATTTAATATCTTTTATATACATTTTCAGTTAATTATTGCAATAGCTTGTTTTTAAAAATTAAAATTTCTGAAATACTATTTCAATTCACCCCCTGTTAACTATATTGGCATCTTAACCCCCTCTTTCTTAGTACAGAAGCAATGATGAAAACTTTTTTTTAAATAAAATAATTTAATTAAAAGAATACATTTTTTTTCACCAAAACTTTTTTATTTTTTTTATTTTGAGTTTTTAAATATTTTTTTCCGGTGACATAAGAGATGCAACAACTCTTTTGTCCAATTTTTAGCAACGCATTGAGATTTTAAGATTTTCTTAATAACAGTGTTTTTTTTTTTTCCAAGTAAATACATAATGGAATAAAATGCAAAGTTGAAAGTTACATAAAGACGTTTCATTCAAGAAGACCTGTTATGTCTTATTTCACTTGTATTAATCTCGAAACCTCACCCTATTAGCATCATAAATGACAACTTTACCATTAGGTAAGTTTTTAAGTTAACCAAAATATTTAACTTTCTAAAAAGAAACTCATCAAAATGACAGCTGTCCTCAGACATACAAAAGATTAAAACAACAAACTCATACTAATTCCAGTGATTAGATGATATGAACTATTTTAACTTACAATTAACAAGAAAATCATTCTTAATGAAAGAGTAATTGAAATTTAATTAATATCAATGAGGAAACTATCAATTAGAAGTAAGAAGGCGCTTGACTGGATTCAATCCCCGGTGTATGTCTGGGAGTTTTCCATCTGCTCCAGATGGGTCCTAGGGACCTCCCAGCCCTATATCGATTTCTTTCATGGGAAACAGATCTCACCACACCAAAGGTCACAACTAGAATTGGAATAGATTAACTTAATTAATTGAGCTATTTTTAATTAGTTTACTAATTCGATTCTTTCTTCGTGAGGCTTTTTTTGAGGATTTGTTTTATTTAATTTATTTTATATTTATTTGATAAGATTCTTTTGTCCTTTTCACTGTCTTCTTTCCACAGACCAAAAGAACTAAGAATCCTGTATTAATATTCTTAAAGAAAATTACGTTTGAAGGGTAAAAAAAATAAATTCTAAACCCAGGAAATGCGAAATTCCCCACATAAGAATTCGAGCGATCGAATTTAAAAATTTTACAAGTTTCAGAAAAGTGAAAAAAAAAAATAAAAAAATAAATATCATTTCACCATTCGTTACCGCAACAATTTATAATGTATATTCTTCTTCTTCTTACGAGTTTGGCCTACTATGGACCGCGGGAAACAATTGACTAGATGAATAGTCTTTTCCTCTCCTCCCAGTATTTCTTCATTCTCTCACTCTGCTTCCGCCTTCTATCATCTGACCAGATTACCTTGGTCCTCGTAGTTGCTTTACCCTGGAACCCCCTGAATCCATTAACTCTCATTCTAAACATTTTCCTATTCCAGATCTCTTCTGAATTAATCCCAACCTGTTGCATGTCTCTTCTAGTTTCCTCAACCCATTTAGTCGTCAGCTTTAAGTTGGTGATATAGTCGAAGATCTTCTTAGTTAATCTAGATTCGCTCATTCTTACGAGGTGACCATAAAATATCAGTCTTCTCTTACGTATCGTGTCTGTAATCTTTTCCACCCGTTTGTATAAATCCATATTTTTCCTCTTCCTCCATGTACCATCCTCTCTTTTTTCCGGTCCGAGTATCTTCCTTAAAATTTTTCTTTCTCTCTTTTCAAGTTCCTCTATTTCCCCTTTTTTGCTTAAAATTAGGCATTCTGAACTGTAGATCCCTTCCGGCTTGACAACCGTGGTATAGTGTCTGAATTTTGCGTTGTAGGAGAGAGCTTTTTTGTTATATATATTTTGCACTAACCTGTATGCCAGTTCCAACTTACTGATGCGTCCTTTGATTGCCTCTTTGTCAAGACCATTTGGCTGGATCCATTCTCCTAGATACTTAAATTTGTCAGTTCTTTTAACCTTTCCGTATCTTGTATTCAGGTGCGTTTCTCTGTTATGTTTGTATTCCATGTATTCAGTTTTCTCATGAGATCTTGAGTCCTGTTTTTTTCTGCGATCTCGTGCAGTTTTTCAAGCATTATCTTGGCATTTTCCCTCTTATCTGTTAACAACGCCAAATCATCAGCGAATGCTAGACACTCAACTTTTAAACCCTTCTTCTTCGCACCTAAACAGATTCCTTCAATTCCGCTTTCCGCCATGGCATTCTTCCATGTTCTCATAATTTTTTCCAGAACGATATTAAACAGAATTGGTGAAAGTCCATTCCCCTGCCTAACTCCTGTCTTAATCTGAAAGGGCTCTGAAATTTCCTCCTGAAATTTAACTTTAGAGACAGTATCTATTAATGTTTGTCTGATGATAGATCTTGTTTTTTTTATCCATGCCGAATTCCTCCAAGACATTGATCAGCGTCTGACGGTCTATCGAGTCATATGCTTTTTTGAAGTCGACAAACGAAATCACTGTGTTCCCTCAATGCTCTTATTCTCAGGATGCTTTTGAGACAGAAAATTTGTTCCACACAGGATCTTCCCTTTCTGAAGCCTCCCTGATATGATATTCTCCAATCTGATGATCCACCTGTTTTTCCACTATGTTAAGTAAGGTCTTGGAGAGTATTTTGTAAGAAACAGGTAACAGTGAAATTCCTCGGTAGTTGTTAGGGTCTGTGCGGTCACCTTTCTTGTGGAGCGGATGTATCAGAGCACATTTCCAATCACCTGGTATTGTTTCCTTTTCCCAGACATCGCAAATCAGATGATGTAGGCTTTCTACTGCCCTATCTCCTCCGAACTTCCACATTTCTGCAACAATACCATCCTCTCCTGGTGTTTTATTATTTTTCAGTTCTTTAATAATATTTTTTATCTCAATGAGGCT
This sequence comes from Thereuonema tuberculata, assembly GCA_023159025.1. Taxonomy (NCBI): domain Eukaryota; kingdom Metazoa; phylum Arthropoda; class Chilopoda; order Scutigeromorpha; family Scutigeridae; genus Thereuonema; species Thereuonema tuberculata. The sequence goes on from JAFIDM010000179.1 coordinate 54,536,271, forward strand.
TGGTGGTTTTGACAGTGGGTTTATGTCGGATGGCTTCTTGAAGTCCAGTCTTTCAGATGGTGCTTCGCAGTTTAGAAGGGTATCAAAATATTCCGCTAAAAGTTGGCAGTTCTCTTTGTTACCTAATGCAAGGGTACCGTCCTGTCTTTTAAAACAGAGACTTGGAGGCTGGTATTGTTGTAATTCTTCCTTAAATGTTTTATAGAATATTCTAGTGTTATTTCTTTTGAAATTCTCTTCCAAACTTTCCAGTCGGGTTTTATCATACTTTCTTTTTTCTCCTCTGATGATCTTTGCAGTAATTTTCCTTTGTTGACTGAAGTCATTCCATGTTTCCTCTCTTCGGTTAGAATACCACCTTTTCCAGGCCCTTAATCTATCGTTGAGGGTGTCGTCACACCTTTCGTTCCACCATCTGTGCCTCCGTTCCTTTTTCGGTTCCTGCAAGTTTTCGGCTGTTTTTGTTAAAGATTCCTTAATTTCTTCCCAGTTGTTCATATTACACTTTGATAAGCTTTCTCGATATGTATTTTCATTTCGTTTGAGACTTTCTATGTCGATCCTTCTTCTGCTTCCAGCTTTGTTACGGAGTCTATTCGGCTGAAATTTCGTTTTAATTTCCAAAAGATAGTGGTCTGTGTTGATGTTCGTACTTTTCCTCACTTTTACGTTCAGAATTTCACTTCTATTGGTAGTTGTTATTGCAACATGGTCTATCTATAATGTATATTATGTATGTGGTAAATACTGAGGATTTTGTTAATACTGCTGTTTTTGACGAGTTCAAAATCCCTGTGTCTTGAACCTTATTAAATAAATCTAATTGAAAGCCGTGATTTTCTAATCGATATATTATTTATGGTAGCGAAAAATAAGGCTTATAAAATAGATATCTGCGTTACAGTTTAAAATGGCTACGTTGTATTATTTTCGAATTTGATGGTAGATTTTATTCTTCTGATAAGGATTCCCGTTTTGTCTGTCTGTGGACAAGTATCATTAAAATGTCATTAGCAACAATCAGAACAATCAAACACCATAACACGTAGTTTATTTAAAAACTTTAAGAAATTTTCGGGATGATAATACGCCATCCCTTTTTCAAGCGAAATAAACAATAAAATAGTTCTATGAATAACCAAAAATACAAAATAGTGACAATTTTTACTGTAATGTTCCATTATAATCTTTTTATTTACATTTATCAATTTTAGATCTAAGAAATTTAACTCATTATTTACTTCCATTTCCTTTTTAAATTTAATATCTGTACTTCTTTTATTTAAATTTTCAAAAAATATGTCAAACTGACGCAATGTTCCAAACCAAATTATCAGAATATCATCAACATAACGATAATATTCGAACCTATGTTTATATTGGTTTTCATTTAAAAATGTATTTTCAAAGTGATTCATAAATAAATTACATAAACACCCCGACAGTGGAGACCCCATAGGAATACCTTTATTTTGTTTGAAAAATCTTTTATCATGTTTGAAATATATGTTTTGAGTAACAAATTCAACTAATTCTATAAAAGGATCCCTATTTAAATTATATTTTAATAAAATTTCTCTATTCTCAAACACATGTTTATCTAAAATTAACATAGTTTCTTCAACCGGAACGTTGTTGAACATGTTATCTATATCCAAAGACGCCAAATGGAACTTCCTCTTATTATTTTCATTAAATGCTTCCAATTTATTGACCAGTATTTTTGATAACTCTTTCATTAGGTAATTTGAAATCAGGCATCCAGTAATTTACCTTTCTTGCAAGGTTTTGTGTCGGGGAACCGTATGCATTAACGATAGGACGTATAGGAAAATTTTCTTTGTGCACTTTAACTCTGCTTTCCAAAATAGGTGAATGACATGACTCTTTTAGTATTTCATCTTTTTCATATTTAGTTATTATTTTATTATCCTCCAATTCCTTGGTCAATTTTTCCAATTTATTATATAATGTCAATGTGATATCCTTCTTCAATACTTCATAGTGCCCATCATTTACTAATTCATTTAATTTTCTTATATATTGTTCTTTGTCCATCACCACTAAATGGTTACCTTTATCTGATTTAGTAAATATCAACTTTTTGTCATTACCTATATGTTTTAAAATCTTAATTTTTTCTTCTTTAATATTTTTTTCTTTATCCAAAGGCCTATTTTTGAATTTGTTTAATTCTTTAAAAAACTCTTCTTTTTCTTTAGGATTCAGTTTCTTAGATGCTTTTTCCAATGTAACAATAGTATTTATATCTAAATTTGTCTGTTGGTCATAAACATAATCAAGACCTTTATTCAGTAATTTAATCTCTCTTTGATTAAATTTCCTGCTACTTAAATTTATCACATAATCTGAGTCAATCTTATTATTATTTAACCTGAAACTTAATTTATTTATCTTTCGTTTCCTATTATTTCTTTTAGTGTTAATATACTTTTTATGATTCCATGTCATGATCTGTAGATATAATTCTTTGGGTATTCACCTATATATCTTCTTGTTTATAATCTCCTCTTCATTTTGTGACTTGAATAGACGTACCTTTTTAACTGGTCCTCCAGTAACTTCTTTTCAGCTTCTCTTCTAATTTTATTTGTTTTATAGTTCTTACCAGAACAGGATTTCTTATTACTAATGGCTTTGGTATCCAATTTTCCAAAATACATGTTTTTAAAAAACGTTCATGTTCTTCCCATTTTGCAAGTTTAACTATTATCCTCTGATGTTTCACGATAAGTTTATATACAAAATTTCCAAATTCTTCTTTTAACTTCTTCCTTTTCATCTTAATATATTAAACAAAACACCATATCTCCATAATACGTAGTTTATTAAAAACTTTTCGGAGTTTTCGGAATGATAATACGCCATCCCTTCTTCAAGCGAAATGAATAATAAAATAGTTCTATGGAATAACCAAAAATACAAAATAGTGCTAAACATGTTGAAACAATTTACAATTGTTTTTACAATATGAAATAGCAAATATGCTCTTTCATTATTTTATAATTTTTGAAAAAGCAAATATTTAACAATAAATCCAAATGAACTAACAAACATAATAACACATTAGATAAATCAATTCTTGTTTTATTGCGTCAGTTTGACATATTTTTTGAAAATTTAAATAAAAGAAGTACAGATATTAAATTTAAAAAGGAAATGGAAGTAAATAATGAGTTAAATTTCTTAGATCTAAAATTAATAAATGTAAATACAAAGATTATAATGGAACATTACAGAAAAAATTGTCAGTGATCATCTTTTGAATTTTCGATCGGGACATAATATAGGTATTAAAAAGAATGTTGTTGAAAATTTTATAAGGAGAATTAAACAAGATACGTATTTGAAAAAAATTGATGATATGACTAACAAATTAATGATTATAATACTTTTAAAATAAAAGAGGTTGGAAAACTTACTAATAAAGTTATTATTCCATATATTAATGATAATAGCATGGTTTTGGTTCAGATACCAGTACAAAATTAAAAATTTGTTATGTAAAAAAATAAATAAAGGGGATGGGCAAAATGAAATGGGAATAGTATATAGGGTGGATTGTAGTACGTGTGGGGAATTTTATGTAGGGGAGACTAAAAAGAACTATGGCTGAGCGCATGTCTGAGCACGGTACTGCCTTAAAAAATGGCAATAAGGACGTGTCAGATATTGCAGAACACTGTATCAAAAAGGGACATGTTATGAAGGATTATGTCAAAATTTTATATAAGGAAACAGATTTAAGTCTTAGAAAAATATTAGAAAGTTGCATAATAAAATGTACAAGAGGATGTAATTTTAATAGATATGAAGGGGCTAAAGTAGACCCTTCTACGATTATATTAGTAAAAGACTTAATGAAAAAAGATGTGAAAAAAGTTGTAAATATTAATGAATTTAATTATTGAAATGTTTTTTGATTATTGGATTGTTGGTAAAATTAATTTATTCAAAATATCTGAGTTACCTTATTGTAAACAAGAATTGATTTATCTAATGTGTTATTATGTTTGTTAGTTCATTTGGATTTATTGTTAAATATTTGTTTTTCAAAAATTGTAAAGTAATGAAAGAGCATATTTGCTATTTCATATTGTAAAAACAATTGTAAATTGTTTCAACATGTTTTCATGTTTATCACCATTTTGTATTTTTGGTTATTCCATAGAAACTATTTTATTGTTCATTTCGCTTGAAGAAGGGATGGCGTATTATCATCCTGAAAATTCCGAAAAGTTTTTAAATAAACTACATGTTATGGAGATATGGTGTTTTTTTGTTTAATATATTAAGATGAAAAGGAAGAAATTAAAAGAAGAATTTGGAAATCAGAACAATCGCAACAATTGCGTCTTTTGCATGCGCAACAATCATAACAATCGCGCCTTTTGCATTCGCAAAAATCACATTTATAATAATAAGGAAATTAAAGCATTATCAATTATATTGTTTTATATGTATCAAAAGACGTTGCGAAGCATTGTGATTGGTTTACTAATCGCTATCCCTACCTTGTTTTACTGCTTAAAAGATTATAAGATTTATTACAGGATTATAAATTTTTATAATTACACAACTTACAAATTGTTTATGGAATAAAATATTAATTTTGTATTAGGGTATAGAAGCAAATGCTTTTATTGTTAAAAAGTATAATTGTGTATGTTTGAAAAAAAAATCATTTACAGCAATTTGTAAAACTTTAAAATAATTTTGTCAGTTAATATAATAATACATAAACGTTAAGTTTAAGTCGGAGGGAAAAAAAAGGAGAAAAGGAGTGAAATAAAACGGAAGGTTAGTTGCCGTCTCGCCCTCGCAGGTTGCTCGTGGGATAAATGATGCCATTTTCACAAATGCACCAGAAGTGGTTCAGCAGGGCCTCGAAGAAAATAACAAAAACGCTGGAGTAATAGGGGATGCAAGACAAACGGCCTCAGGTGCACAAAGAACCCTCGGTGTATTTCAGTCCATTCAATTTGCACTGCTAAGGTTTTCCAATGGGAGAAACCAGGCTTTGTATTTACTTTCCACCAAATGTGACAAAATGAAATCTTATAGTTTTATAACTAAGAAATCAAAGAAAGTTCTTATTAACACATAAACAATTGATGATGCACTTACATTTTATGCTAAAAACAATTATAAAAAATTACAGGCCTGTAATTTTTCAGCATTAATGGGTAAAATGATTAAAATTTTAAAAATAGGACGTTTCAGCCTAACCAGTAGGCTATTTCAACTGTGCTGTTGGTTTGGATAAGGTGAGCTTAAATAGTTTTTTATGATAGCATTTGATGATAACATTCTCACCATCAACCATGAACTATGTGCCAAGACTCTCAATGTGAGGGAAAAGGTGTTCGGGGCTTCATCTATTATCTGAATATTGTCGAAGTTAGGAGTATGAGTTGTACTTTTGTTGTGCTGACACAAAATGGATTTGAATTCATCTTTGTTATTGTAATTGAACTGGTGCTGCTTTAGTCTTTTATTAAAGGTTTGGGTAGTATATATTCTTATTGCAGGGATGGCATATACAACTTTTGTTTTTGTTTGAATGTCCTCTTCATTGTTAGTTTTGCGATAAGTTAATTTATTATTAGTTCCCTTAAGTAACTGAATATTATGCTTTTTGAGACATTTTTTGATATTGTTATTAATGTTCTTTACATATGGAATGATGGCACAATTATTAGTTTGTTGTTGTTTATTAGGCGTGGAGGAGGGTTTGTGATTATACTATTTGGCTTAATTATAGTTTTTATTAATATATTTTATTGGATAGTAGGTTGATACAGATAGGTAATTTATTTTGGAAGCAATTCTTTGGGGAGATCCTAAATGCCCTAGTGAAATAATTAAATATATGTTATTTTTTTTATGTACTTAGATATGTTGGAATTGTGGTCGACTATTAGCAAGCACACTACAAAAAGAAATACATTTTGTCGAGCTCCTCCAATATACGGCTAACATAGGCTTAGTAACCCAGCAGTGCAACAGGGATAGACATCTTAGAAAACGAGACTTACTTTATCAATTACATATGCAAGTAATCATAACGCGCAAATAACCCATACCAATATAATTAATATAATGCAGTATCTATTCAGCGAGCAACAAAGAACCTATTAGAAAAAGGATTAAAATACAGTAGAACCTCATTATAACGGACTAATAGGGGCTGAAGGTTGTCCGTTTTAATGAAAGTCCGGTTTATAACAAATAATTCTTATAGAGGTGTAATGCAGCAGGGTGTACATCAATGAAAGTACAATAATTAGCTATAAAAAGTATTTATTATATATCAAATAAAAAACAGTCTTCAACATAGTAAATTGATTTGAAAAAGATGTGTACGTATAGACTGCATTAATCTTTAGAACAAGAAGGTCCTGGTACATGTTGATTGCTTACATTCATTGGTTTGAAAAAATAATTTATTTTCTGCTGGGTTTGTTTGCTGCTTATTTCTTCAGTTAATAACTGACGGAAGTGCCGGAAGTGTTCGTAATATGCAAACACATTTTCATTTGCCTATTGTTCAACATGTTGAATACAAAATTTAAATGGTCTTTCACTTCGCTCACCTTAATTGTAGGCTGTCAATTTTTTTTAAAGCTGTCCGTTATAAGCGACGTCCGTTATAATAAGGTTCTACTGTATATTAAAGGATTCAAAACTGCCCAAATTATTGACGGGATCGAATCTGCTTCAACAAGAAATAAGAACATAACTCAGAGAAAGAAACTATAAAGAAGGAAATAAAAAAATATCCTCCATTATAATCCTAATTAGCAATTAACCCCTGAAGAAAAATTGGTATATAAAGAAATAAACAACTTAAGGATATAATAATTACTGAAGGCCAAAAAAAATATCTTTTGAACCGATGAACTCATGTGACTATGGAATATATTCATAAATTATGGGACGGGATTCAAAAAATTAAAATATTAGCAATCGGCGTCATCGAAACCAAAATGAACGGAAAAACAAGTGAATATAATTTTGTGCTAAAGCCTATATTTAAGTACGACCCATAATAATAAAAAAAAATTGAAAAATAATAATAAAAAAAAGGGAAGTACATTAATGTAACAAAAAAAAAAAGTTATGAAAAAAAAATAAAAAAACGTTAGAAAACAAATAAAATAAATGTTTTTTCCTTTAGTGAGTTTTTCTTTGTGTAATTTATTCCTTGAGGCACCACTGCGCTTCCGATGGCCAATATCAACAAGTGTTTAATGGGATAGTGTGTTATTATGGGAAGTATCACTTAGGTTTGCATTTGTTGTACCTCTATTGTACAGACACCACGTAAAGTCCCATTACGTCTACATGACAGATTAAACATTGAGTTAGATGATATGGTTAAGAACAATATAATAAGTCCGGTTGAGTCTCCCACTGATTGGCTTGTTAATTATATAGAAGCCTAATGGTAAATTGTACATTGATCCTCTGATTTAAATAAGGTGCTTAAGAGAGAGCATTAGAAAATATCCACTCCACAAGATATTTTAACACGTTTTACAGGAGGTTCTTGAAGTAAAGTGAGGTTTCTGGAACGTAGTTAGATAGTAAAAGTGAACATTTTGACTAAATTTAATACCCCGTTTGGTAGGTATAGGTTTAACAGATTCGGGTTAAACGTGTCCCTGAAATTTACAGGGGAAGGATCTCTTGTTTAGTCAAGTATCGGAATCTGTTGATGGTTTTGTAATTGCAAATAAAACAAGAAATATTTGCAAATCTCATAAATGTACTTAACACAGCTGATTCGGTGAACCCTAGGATCTTTTGGGAGGAAATATAAATCCTCGACCTCCATCGGAATAGATCCCGGCTCTGACATTCCGCACTACGGATCCACGACGTTATCGGTATCTTTAAAAAAAACACCTGTATATATTTTACTGGAGTGTTTAATTTTAAAAACAAAATCCGGAGGTTAATTCGTTCTTCTGTAGGAAAACATGTGATTTCAATGACCCAAAAAATTTTATTATATAAGATAAGTAAATTAAATTAATGAAAATTGTCATTAAATTTAATTAAATACAAAAAAAATAATAAAGTTTGTGAACATTGAAGTCTGCCACTCCTTACAAATTCAGGTAAAGAAAAAAAATAATAATATCAATTATCCTAACATGATTATTCTCGTCTGTTATAAGTAATTATTATTATTTTCTTTTATTCCTAGTTCTGTTAATTCATGTCAGATACATGATAATAGTTAATTTCTTGAAGAATTAATTTATTTTAAGAAAAGAAAAGTTGATTTTTTCTGGTCCTATCTCCTGCGAAACTATAAGACTCAGAAATACAAATAAGGTAGCAAATGCTATTGAGGACGATCAGATTTTCATTTTTATCTAAATGGGGTCAACCGGAAGTCACGTGACTTACGATCAAACATGAGGTGTCCGAGACGCGGTCACGGGTGGTGAGAAATTTATCTCAGAATTTAAGATCACATGATCACAGGTTTGCTAGTGTCTTTAGAATATGAAATTATTTATTATTTTCAGGACTTAATAATTATTCTCAATTTTCTTAATAATCATTCGATTACTTGTTATTAAGCTAAACAGTTTCTTTTACCAAATAACATATACCTATTGTTTTGTGGCTTTTCGAAATTTACGTTTCAATTTTATTTTTAAAGAAAATTGCCTCAAGTTGAAAAATGAAAATTTACATAGAGAAGGTTTTTTTTTTTTTTTATGTGAATATTCTTATAAATTAATTTGTTAAAGAAATGTAATTTCTACTTTGATATATATACTTCTTTGCAATTTATGAAGAAACTTATTTGGAAAACATTTAAAAAATGAAAAATTAAACAAAGTAAACAATCTTTACTAAAAGATATTCTTCTTCCATAAGGAGACACAAAACAACAAACACTTCTTCATCCTATATTCCTCTATTTAATCAAAAAAACTTATATAAAAACAATAAGAAAATCCATCGTTCTCTTTCTTAATAATCAATAAAATTTGAAAACAAAACAATCATAAACTTAAACGTGAAAAACAAACAATCATGAACTTAAACAACAAAATACAATATAACATTTTATATAATCAAACAAGAAGGAAACTCTACTCCTAGAAACAAAACTCTTTATTCATCTATGATATTTCGTTCCTTCTGTTCGAAGGAACTTAATCAGTTAAAATATTTACACATAATAATTCCTGTTTATCGAATTCATATACAAATGAACTAACAATCTCTAAGATACAGAATTGATAAATTAACGCAACAATTATTTAGTATATATAATGCAATAATTTTTAGTGTGCAAAAACAATACTGATATCGTAATGCAACAGTTTTCATTAACTAAATTACGTTATTGTCAATTACATGAAAAGTAATTTAAAGTAAATAGTGTCAGCAATCTAACTAACAAACCAATTACATAAACATCTCTAAATATATTTTTTAAATTTATTCAGGATATATCCACTAACTTTAAGGTATTTTTCCTTATTAATACAATTAAAAGAATTATTAACAGAGGATTCCACCATGAACCAATCTTTTTCATTTTGGATTCGGAGTAATATAGTAATTAATGTATCCGGAGAATGATTATTAAGCAGGCAGTGGTCTGCCCAGTCAGAAATTCCTTGTTTTTTGT
>JAFIDM010000179.1:54545965-54558741 GCA_023159025.1 Thereuonema tuberculata
TCGAATACTCTTTCCTTTAAAGCTCGTCCTGTGCTACCAAAATAATTAACATTACAATCTATGCATTTTAGTTTGTATACAACTCCCATTCTATTTATAATATTTAAGAGGAATTCGTTCCTATTCTTCTTGATCAATTGATTATCCTTATAAAATATTATTTGGATGTCATTTCTTTTAAATAACTCTTTTGGTTGTTTATCTAATTTTATATCTAACGTAATTTTAAGATATTTTTCTAATTTCCTTTCTGAATTTTTGGTATCTTTACAATCTTTTCTTTTGAAAAAATTGTAAACCACTTTACTTATTGGGTAAGTGTATTGGGTAATCGTTTAGCATGAAGGTATTTTTCATTTTGTTTATTTTTATTTTCCACAATCTTTTATTTTCTGTGATATCTGTAAAATTCTTTTCAAATAATATTGAATAATAGCTTTGTTATTATTTAATTTTATTTTTATATTTATAAATAAAGTGGGTAATATTTTTTCCAAAAGAAAAGGTTGTAAAGATACCAAAATTCACAAAGAAAATTACAAAAATATCTTAAAATTACCGTTAGGTGTAAAACTAAAGTTCATTTCCATTTTCAAAATCAAGGTGTGTATTACTAAGATTGTAAGAAGGATCATCAGTTGAGTCTTTATTTCCGTTGTCTTTCATAAAAAATACTAAAAGCGTTCGTTGGTGTTTTTTAATTTTTAACTATTAAGCCATTTAAATTGAAAGGGAACATGACTGGCATCTAGCGGCCGCTCGACGAAGCGCATTCCGACGGATAATTAAATTATGCATTCACACTATAAATTAAACTGCCCGCTCCATTTGATGGATCTGAAGCGAGAATTTCCGTGGATCCCACTTGGGTTGAGAGTACTATTAGTGCTTTGCTCCTTTGGGCTAAAAGGCCAAAGCCTCAGGAAACAATATAGGAAAGAAAATCATCCACAAGAAATTCATAAATAAGGCAATGACACGTAGAGATAAAAACAAAAAGGGAAGGGCCTTGGATGAACCAACGAAACAGTTGAGGAATATTTCAAAAATATAAAATAAAATTCAATCCATTAAAAATGTTCCTTTTTATGTGATCTTAAAAGATTAATAAATACTGACATAAGGTTTTGATATTAATGATTGGAAATTGAAATGTACAATAGTTTCCTGTACTTTTCTGAAACCTTAATATCGAAAAAAAATTTAAAATCGAAACCTTATTTCAATATTTGTTGAACTTTTTTGAGACAATAACTATTTATTTATATCAAAGTTAGTTTTAAATCAAGATTAAAAGCCGATTTCCATTCCAATGAAGCTTGTCAGTGTTTTTGATTCTGTGACATTTATTTCTATAATTGTATTTCGTTGAAGGTGAACGAAAAATGATATACGGTAAAGTCGCCTAATTTGGGGAGGTTCCCCAATTTGGGGAGGTCATGTATTCTGGGAATTAGGTGGTGCCATCATGCGATGAACATTGGAACTAGAGGGGGGACATGGACTGACCTTGGAAGCCCACGTTTTCAATAGAACGCCATTGTATTGTGTTGCTACAAGCAGGAAAGCATTGTTGACGTTCCTGAAGATTTTGTTCGTCGTTAGAAAGCTGGAAATATATTCTAAGAGTTGAGTACATGATTAAATAATTATACATGCATTAAATCTATACCGTTTTAGGATTGCAATGACATAAATAGTTTCGTTGTTCACGAACTTCGCAGTGCACAAATGGAGCACGTTGTTAGTACGTGCAGGTGCCCCAATTTGGGGAGGTCTGAGAGTCCTAATTTGGGGCTCCCCAAATTGGGATCTCAAATTATTCGTTGTAACATTAAGTTCGTCTATATGTATGTTTAATCACATTTGCTTCCTATAAGGGGTCGTCCATTAATCACGTGATGTTTTTTAGCAACTTTTTAACCGATGCAGTTCCCGAACCACTGGAATCTGAAGAAAGTGCTGTTCCTCAAACTGTAAGATCCAAATTTGTCTTGGCAGCTGACATCAGCCCTCTTCCAACAATTAGAAGCCAAATTGGTTCCAGACGATCCCGCACTTGTTCTGCTGAGCTGATCACTGGGTCTCCTTATAATCATCAGTTAGTGAACTCAAAACAAAGGGTGGCAACACCGAAACAAGTTGGGAATGCAGGACGTGGAAAGCGCGGAGCATCAAACCAGGCACCTGGACGTGGCAAACCCACTGGCAAGAAACGGAGGATCATTGAAGTTTCATCGGAGTCCGAAACAGATGAAATTGACCTGTTTGATGAAAGCGAAGATAGCGACGACAATGAAGACGCGGAGTGCATCTATTGTGCAGGGCTCTTCTCAGACGACCACAATGGAGAGAACTGGATTCAGTGCTACAAATGCATGAACTGGGCACAAACAGCATGTGCTGGCTCTACACTCAAGAGATATGTTTGTGATAGGTGTCATTAAAGGTGCTGCAGGTGCCAAATATCTAATTACTTGGTTTATATACAATGGTCATAAGACCTCCCCAAATTAGGAACCCATTATCAAGAGAGACAGTTTTGCAACATTATTTGTTTTGCAGCATATCTAATGTAAATATATAACAAGAGCAGAAATTGAACATGCATCATCATTCTAACGTATTAAATAAAGTATATTTAATGTTTTTGCTAACATTCATGGTTTTCATTTTTTTCTATAAGCTACTTAAAAAAACCTCCTCAAATTAGGCGACATTCCTATACTACTAGATTAATTCCTTGAGATTCTTTTATTCCGTTTAATTGGTTAATCATGGTTAGATGCTCAAAAATAGGTGGCTTTGAATGGATCTTCTCAAGATGGAAACGCTTTCGAAGACGGTATTTGTTATTTGGTCAATTGATTTAATGAATGAAATATTTCTAGTAGGTTGTATGTTCGTATAAAGTTTTCATAGATTGTTACTCTGAATTACTTTATAATTTATGACTATTTATTTTATTTATTTTTTCTGTTTGATGTATCTCATCTCAAACTTTTAGCCTAAATAGATTTTATTGCAAAATTTTTAACAGATGCAATGGAAATTTGTACTTCTAGTTAATTCTAATGTATGCTAACTTAAAGTTGTCAGTCAAATAAAATTTAGGAACAATTAAACCAAGATGAAGAAGCCTTAAAGAAATCAAAGATCGGGATCTCATTTAAAGGCTGGTTTAAAATGGTCTGATTGCGATCCAAAGTACTTCAGAAAATTGTAGTCGATCGACAGCAAAGTTCTCTGACTGCTGTGATGTTTAATAATTTTATATTAAATTTGTTTTTAAATAGTCTCCTTTCTTAGACCCTGCTGAATTTTTTTGGATGTTGTTTCATTGATTTCTTACGTTCCGACTTAAATACCAAGGAATACAGAATCACTTGACAATGTGCTGACGAAGATGCACTGGATAAATTGCTGTGATATCTCAAGCAATAATCCGAATATTCTACTGGTGTGATTTCTAGTTGAGTCCTGTGTGACTTGTAAATGATCCAACTGAGACAAGCGTTTGCAACTCGTAATCGTTGATACCTGATAATGGCCCACTTTGTTTTTGAGGTTCTCATCTCTACCTTCGAATCCAGTAGTTTTAATGTAGGGTTTTTGGTTACTGTTCAGAAGGAGTGTTGATGATACGTCGTTCGCTGAATTTCACTCACAATCGACATTAGATATTATTCTATTCGTATTAATGACTTCAGGAATAACAGATATCTGTACATAATCATGCTTACATGCTTTGCAAATGTTGTAAACTCTGCTCACCATTCGGGTTCAAGAAATAACCTATTTTACAGGCAACAACAACACAATAAATGAGTGAGAATTTGTTTTTATTGAGTAACAACTTTTACTTTTCTGCATTAATGTAATCATAAGAAAGATACATAAAAAAAATCGTTTACAAATAATAAGTTTCTTTTTTCCAGATTTTAATTGGGGGTCTTCGTTTTTTCAGGAGATAGGAAAGCATCTTTATTGTTGGTGATCTACGAAAGACAACTCAAAATTTGGTAGAAATTTTAAGATGTAGTTTTTTAATTAATAAATTATTTCTCAAATACTTCTATGAATAAAGAAAATAATCCCTCAAATCCTAATATCATTTATGACGATAATTAATAGACAACTAAGTTAAATACTGAAGTGTACAAGGTCGTTAAGTATTTGAGGAACTTGTATTTTTATATATTTATTGTATTTTGAAGTAAACGTCTAATAGGTAATCTCTTTTATAAATAGGTTATTAAAGAACAGAAATGAAAATAAATTAAATGAAATAACATTTTCAGAAAGCTCCCGACTTTCCCATTTCATAAATGCGAATTAAAATCTAAATTAATGAGAAATCAAGGAATCGAAAGGTATAAAATGAATTGGAGGAAGCGCTATTGAAACTGATGCTAACTAATGACAATTAGCCTAGGGTGCTTCAAAGTTTTGAAAAGACTAAATTTTTTTCGAGACTTAATTAATATAGATTAACAATAATCACGGAAGATCCTTAGGAAGAATAAAAATTGTACATTTATCTCTTGATTTTAATCTTGAATGGAAATAGAAAGATGTTCTTATCATATAACAAATTCATAATGATACAAGCTACTAACACTGACATCAAAATTCCAAAGACTTCTTCAGGACTACTACAAACATTTTTAGGAGGGAGAACAACGCTCCCTTACCTAACACCATCCAACAATAACAACAACCTAACACTATTGAAATAAAAAACAAGACAAGAACGCTAAAAATCTTAAACAAATACAAAAATATGAAACGTGAAATTAACCAACGTTCACTCATTAGGTTTACTTATACAACCGAATTTTTTATTTTTAAATTTTTCTAATTTCCAAACTTATATTGTTCATATTGTTGTATCTATTTAAGTTTTTTAGCATTCTTATCTTGTTTTTTATTTCAATGGTGTTAGGTAAGGGAGCGATGTTCTCCCTCCTAAAAATGTTTGTTGTAGTCCTGAAGAAGTCTTTGGAATGTAGAATAAAGACGAAATATTGATGTCAGTGGAAGTAGCTTGTATCATTATGAATTTGTTATAAGTTTGACATTTAAAGTTGTAGAAGATTTTATGTCATTATCATGTTTCCATGTATCTTTAAAACGACTAAATTCAATTCCTAATGAAAACGTTTTTTAAGAATTCCTAAAAATGTAATCAATAATTAACATAAATTTGATTAGTGATTAAAGAAACCTTTTATTTGAAAGATTTTCTTTATAGATATGTATAAATTTCTACATTTGATTTATAATATTTAAAATTTAGCACATTTTTTTGTTAATATTTATTAAAAACTTAGAATTAAGAACCTGAAATATTTGGAAAGGAAAATGAAAATGTGAAGATGACATAGAATGAATGTTGTTGATTTCTGAATTGAATCTACAAATAATTTCAGTTCCATCTAGCGAAGATCTAGTTTTTCTTGGTTTCCATTGTTAGTCATTCAGAAACATTCATGTGCGTGACCGACAATTGACGCCGAGATGCTACCAAAGTCCATCGTTCTTAAGTGAAAGGCATTGTGAGGAAAATCGATGTTGTGAAGAGGCCGATTGAAGTGGTCAGCAAATCAGTGTTGGCTGTTTGATGTCCAATATTGACACAGCCTCGGGTTCGGTGCTGATTAAATCCGGCCGCCCTCGGTCCGCCCCTACTTCAGCTTCTAGGATGGGTCACTTGGGAGAGGTGGAGGCGCTAGTTGATAGTCACCACTTGAACGGTTTGTGGACTCTAGAATTATACTGTATTCACGTAATGTAAATCTCCACAAAGAATCCATTTGCGCAAAGAGTAATATTGATCAACCGCGTATAGAATACTTCACACTAGGAAAGTGCGAGTGTGTACATTGTCCTCTACAATTGTCTGATGGTCGACAATTACACACAATATTTACATCGAAGTCTCGTCTCCAATGCCAATAAGACCGCTTAAGATTAGAGAAAGTTTTCTATAATTTTTCAGAACAACATATCATTGTCTGGTTTTCTCATAAATTATATTTTTGTAACTTAAAGTTAAACGATTTTGTATTACTAACTAACTTGAAAATATCTTTTTCTAATAATTAAATAATGTTTGGAAAACAAATTGTAATTTATTGACGAACTTAAAATCAGTAACTTTCAATAATTCTTCATAATCATTGTATAAAAAAATTCCATCTTAATTTCACTCAGAACAAAGTATCCTACAAATGGCAAGAGATGACCAATAATGTTGCAAAGCAGTGAATTCTTTCCATGTGTTTGGATAAATAAACAACACTTAATTTATATTAATAATATCTTGAAAGAAAATATTAATTTTATTCAGAAATTCCAGAGCAAAAACGACAATTAAGTATAATCTTACAATGATTCTAATGTTAGGCTTTTATTTTTCTTTTATAAACATCGTTAAGAGACGTAATTTATTTTGGGAAAAATAATTACATTTGTTAAGAATAATCTGAAATATTATTGTTGTAATTAAAATGCTGTTACATTTTACAAAGAACTAATAGTTAACGACCGCTGGATCCTTGTACTTCATGGCAATTATAAAAATGACCAAATAGTTATAAAAATTTGAAAACTCAGAGGAAACATTTGGAAACGATCAAATATTCAGTAATTTTATAGTTTTAAAGTATAATAGTGGATGGAATAGATATCTGATCATTAAATAAAGTTGTTACTCCTTCCAGTATCATTCTGATTAATTTAAAGTCACCTATTGAAGATTGTACAGAAGACGACCATAATTAACTGGTCCAATTATTGGATTGTAGATAACTCCAACTACTAGTTTAATTCTCTGAATGTTGTATTTTTTTTGGTTGACTTAGTATATAATGTTTTTCTGTGATTTCACTTTTAAAGTTAAAGTAACTTTGATAATTAAAAAAGGACAAAAACTAGTTTACCATTGACTTTGTTGTCATGAAGATCAGCAAAGGATAACAAAATTCGCTCTGAAATCGATTGATTTCGATCACAAAGCTTTAAGAAATAGACGTTGACATACGGAGGATTTCACGTAATTAACCCCTCAGTCCCCCACAAAACGGATTAACAATTCATTACAACCAAAGCAAACGCATTCATCCAAGAGGAACAAAGGAAGACTCTGAACTGCCATCTTCAAAGATTATTGAATAGTTATTGAATATGGGAAGGACATTCATCTTTGTGTCATTTAATGAGGTCTTGTGGAAAATTCCAAAGCTGTTTTGAACAGAAAGTATTATTAAATTCTATTTCCAGTCCTCTGTGAGTCCAGGTTTCTATTTAAAGTCAGCTTGGATATTGAAGCAGTGACTGAATAAGCCAGGCTGAATTTCACAAAACAACAAAAACTTCTTTCTAGGCTGTTTATCTATGGTTTCCATTGAATAACCAGCTCGACAAATCCACACAAGTTGCGTCTGTATGTTCTAACTTAGTTGGTTTCATTAAACCAACAATTAAATACAAAGAACAAATCAATGCAAACATTTTCTATTAATTATAACTTCTGTTTCATTTTGCTGCTATCTTAAAAATATGAGGCTTATAAAATCAGCGTGTCTGCGAGTAGGTTCTCTTCTAGTAAATTCTGAACTAATAATTGTCTTTTTTTACGGACAAAGACATTAATGTTTGAGTGTTTTGTCTGGGACATTATTGAGAAATCAGCACATGAAGATGACAGGAAACAGTCGATTTCTAACGATCGCCTAACAGTCAGGGGCAGTAATCCAGTAGTAATTTGAGCAAGCTTTGATGTGTTTACACTAATTAGTCAGTTAAGTGTGCTTAAATGAATTTAGAGAAACAAATAAACGGAGACTTTTATTTTCACCATTTTAAAAACAAACAAAAAAAAATTGTTATAAATAAACGTAATCTTTCTTGTTCTGTATCAAGTTGACTAATTATACTTTAAGTATTGCTTTAAACACTTTTCTTTCATTGGTCTAAATTACCAATGCACTCATATTGTCTGTAACCGAATTTGCATAAATGAACCAGTTATTTCTCCAAATACTTTGTAAATAACTTAATAAGCGGACTTCCAGCATATTTACTTTCCAGACTTTTACATTTTTGTAATTTCATACAAGAATGATGATTGATGATTCCTAGGCTCAAAGGAACGTCAAGTGCTGCTATCTCAAGTCATTTCTGCCACATTCTCTAGTCGGGCTCGGGAGAGTCGAAAGAGTAGCTTAGAACGAGAATTATACTTGCCTAGAACGAGAATTATACTTGGAACAACAAATACGTAATCTGCGAGTGAGTCTGTTTCCCATAGAACTGAGCGACTGAATGAGCAATATAGAAAATAGACACAATAGAACTTCCTTTACTTGACATTCTATATTTCGTTCTTACGATGGACTTCCTCAGGAATCTCAAATGAATGTCAAGAAAAGAATATAGAATGTCAAATAAAGGAGTTGTAAGTTCTATTGTGTCTATTTTATATATATGTTAAGAAGAAGTATGAAAATTATGATTGAGCAATGCTTCCACATGGCGGAGAACCGGGAACGGGAATTCAGTAGGAACGAACATTTTGACTATTTTATAATACCATTTCTTCAAAACTACTGTATCGATTTTAATAATTTTTTGGTTGAATTTTGTATTTAGGAAGACTTTTCTCCACTCAAAGAGGATTTTTTTTTTTACATGATATAAGCAACCCGATATCCACCCGAAAGGAAATTTTAATAATAAAAAGAATTTTTATAATAAAATAGTTCTGCATGACGTTGTTTCCCGATTTCTGATTTGATCAGCAGTAATTAACCATCGGTTGCAAATAGATAGGGTGTAGGATAATCTTTTTATTTAAAGCTATGATAAACCTATTGTGACCGCCTTTATTCCTAAGAATGCATTGAAGTTTGCATTGGAGTAGATCTTTCTGCAGAGAAACAAATTCCCCTCCTCTTGTCTCATTGTCCAGAGGCCTGCAATGGTCTTGCGCCGACATTTTAGAAGTCCAAAGCTGTAGGGGACTAGCATCCAGGGACTTAACTGGGATATGGGTAAAGGGGATGGGCTTGAATTCCGGGTTTTGGTTTATTCGAAGAAATTGCCATCGATGGCTTGAAGCCTTATCCTGATGGATAAAGATTTGTGATGGAAAAAGACAATAAAATAAAAAACAAGAACAAAATGTGGAATACAAAATGCTTGGGCAGCCTTACGCTACTTCAAACGGTATTTAACCACCAGACATTAAGTTAATAAAAAAAAAAAAACTCATTAAAGGGAAAAAGAAAACCTAATCAATTCATAATGATAAAAAAATGCACGTATTCCACATACTGTTTTTTTTTTTTTGTCTTTAGCTTTGATAGGTCACTTTTTCCATCACAACTACAGTGTTCTTTCACTCATTTGCGTTTGGGTTTTCGCTAGCTGAGTAGCCTTGGCTGAGGAGAGCCCAGTAAGCGTCCCAGGGTCTCAGCTTAACTCAAAAGGCTTCCCATTTTTCATTACGGTGGATGAAGACGTTATCTGAATAGTTTTGATGGAGGTTTGGAATTTCTGTGCGTTAAATTGGTTGCAAGATCTTAGCCTGATAATAAACAGCATAGACTTTAGTATTGAAAGCAATACAACCTTTACGATAAAACCAGTGACAACCATGAAGTCTTTAGTAAAACTCTCTTTGGATTGCTGTACTAAGTTAGAGCGTCTTTGTTTCGTCACGAGGCGATATGAAATGGCTAGTGGCTTGTCACAATCACTTAAATAAAACCAAACTTCATCAAGAGTAACAACAAATTTCACCAGAAAGGTACCTTTCATAAAACTTAGAAGTGGTGATCCGTGGAATATGTCGACGTGGAAACTGTGCCTTGTGATATTTTTTTCATATCGAGTCCTTCGTTTGTGCACTTATTGATAGTTTTGTATTGGTGGGTTTCCCACAGGCCACAAATCTGATGCAGTACCAAAGAGTTACATATGACTCTTTTGTCTTTTTGTGGCAAATTCTTGTCTTATACGTCGCCATTACTACACCGATGGACAATCTTCAAAATTGTTTTCTTGTAGCCGTTTCCTTTCAGGATCATAGAATAACTGAACTGAGCATGGAAAACTGATTCTGTCTTAGCCCTCCTAATAGGTGGAGTCATAATGAACGAAGAACACAGTGTATATGAGAAGGAGTTATCTCTGCTTTGGCACGTGCTTTTCTTTGTGCTTTTCTCGCCTAAGGTTCAAGTGTTTGTTATCATATAAAGTGAATGACCATGATTTGCAAATAGACTAATGCAGCTCTTCTTATTTGCATATACCTTTTATTTCTGAGATTACAAATTTCGATGATATGGACTGTTCTCTTGGTTTTCATTTTAAAAGTTTTTTATTTTGTTTCTTCCAAATTTTGTTGTTAGAAGTCAAAGCTAATCTGTTCTTTGTAATTGTAGCTGAGAGGAATTTAATCTGAAATAAAAAGCTCTGTTGTAGAGTCAGTAAATAAAAATGACAGAATAAGATGTGTTTTAATTTCGTTTTAATTTCTAATGTTTTGCACTGACATAATTTTTTTTTTTTAGTAAAATGTATGTTTATTGAATTTGTCGTCTTTATGATACATGTATAGGTTAATAATTTTTTTTACCAATTAACACATTAATCAGGTAGTTCTAGAAACTTAAATGAATTTTTTTTTGACTACCATGTATTCGCGAGAGTAAAAGAATAATTTTCTTCTCCTGGAAATCTGTGAAGAAATTCTATCAAACAAATCTTCTATAAATTTAGAAACATAAGAAATTAATTTTAACTCAACTGCATTTTTCTCCGTGACTATTTGTTTGTTTCTTATTTTTTAGAGGACGAATTTGAGGTCTTTCAAGAAATTGACCAAGTGCTTAGCATTTGTAGCGAAACGTTTACATTTTACTATACAGTGTTGGGTTCAAGGAAAATATATATTTTTTTTGTATTTAAATAGCATTGTTTTCTTGCTCTTAGCAACGCATTGTAGCATTTTTTTTTAATGATAGCTGTAATGTTAGTCATTTTCTGTTTTTAGTTGGATAGATTAAAATTGACAGTCATAAAATTTTAATTGAACAAATTGACTCTTGCGAATGGCTTTGCAATGAATGGTGCTATGAATTTTTTATTTCGCCATTAGGACCTAATTATTTCGTAATTTCATTATTTTACATTTACTGCTTTACATAAAACAGATTTTAGTTATCAATCATTCGGTAAAAATGTAGCGTTAAATTCTCTCTAAAAGGTTCAATTCCTCCAATTGAGCATCGTTGTTTATTTATTACTAAACAGAGCCCATGAAAATTCGTCTTTTACATCAGACCCTGTCTGTCCAATGGTTGCCGAAACATGTCACAGGCGTTGGTTGTAAAAATAAAAATAAATAAAAGTTGGTGTTTTTTTTTTTCTTTGCTTCGATCCGTTGTCAAACACTTGGTCATAAAAAAAGAAAGAGAGAAAAAAAAAGCTGAAAAATGAGCCATAAAAAGAGTCTACTGTTGTTATATCCCTAGAAAGGGTTATTTTCGACTCATTACCCATCTCTTTACCTTTGATCTACGAAGGACCAATGAGAAGCAACGATTATAAAATTATTAATGACCATTTGGAAGGGATTATAGAGTAGTAGTCCTTCCTCGAAATCCCTCGAATGGTTAAGGCTCCCGATTGGTTAAAGATAGTTTCATTTTATTACATTTCACATCAATTAATTTGTTACGAAACGATTTTACAAAGAAACAGGTGTTGAATGTTAAAAGGGATTCTTCGTTTTCTTCACAAATCCATGGAGACAAAATAAAGCACAGGAAACATTTATTTCAATTATAAAATGATCAAAGAAAACAAGAAAAATCGGCAAAATTGCAGTAGAAATAAAAATATTAGAATGTCAATTTAAAATATGTAAGTACAGAGAGGATCATCGTGAAGCAATGAAGAAAAAAATCAAACTTCCATTTTGACATTGTTTTACAACTTTGCAATGTAATTTGGTCTATGATTCAACAATAGTTCGGTTTCCTATTCAATTTTTCATTTATTGGATTTTCTGATGAGGATTAAAATCTTAATAAATCATTAAGATTTCTGTTTGTGAGTTATTTCTTTTTTTATATTTATTGAATCTCAAAATGAAAGAAAACATTGTTTAATATAATTTGAATATTTTCCAGTCAAAGGATCTACATAAGATTCTTACAACTTATTCAAGTGAATTATTCTCTTTTGGACCTTCCTTTTGAATGTCACTTTCCTCATGAATGGACGATAGAAATATTTTTGTCGTAAATATATATATAAAAACCATCTGACTTATCAAATGAAAACCCTCCAAATGGTCGCCCATTTCTGTAATACGAAATGGATAAATAACAATTCCTTGTTCTAATTCGCTTAAATCATTCTTTCTGTTAATTGTTAAATAACTGAATGTCTGTCTGAATGTGGTGGATTGCTAAAGACAATTTTTGTTTCGAATTCATGTTTCATTGTTCCGACACTTCATTAGAAATAGAATGGCGGAGATCAAAGGCATCTAAATGAGTTACTGACTAAACTATTTGAATATCACTGTGAGTTCCTCGTTTTTCATTCGCTCATCAATTCAGTCCTAGAATTTATCTGAAAAATTGGGAACACAAAAATAAAAGTTCAGTAATTTATTATTTTTAAAACTAATTAATTTACTATTTTTATTTATAAATTAATAATTTTTAATTTATGTAATTTATTAATTTATAATTTTA
>JAFIDM010000179.1:54558841-54574036 GCA_023159025.1 Thereuonema tuberculata
TAAATTAATAATTTTTAATTTATGTAATTTATTAATTTATAATTTTATAAATTATAATTCATTAGAAGTTTTTAATTAATATGAGATTAAAAAATTAATTAAAATAAAATCATCTAATGAAACTTTGCTTAATAAACAAATATTTACGGATGAAATCAGAATTTGAAATTTTAAAATTATACAAGAATCAAATTTAAAAGTAAAATATTTTTTCAAAATATTATTTTTATATATTTTTCTAAGTATTTTGATATTTACTTTCAATTTCCCAGCAAAAAAAGAATAATTCGTATAATTTAAAAGTATAATGGCGGTGTGCACCAAACTTCAGTTAACTTGAAGGACTGCTATTTGGACGGAGCTAAAATTAGTGGGGGGTGCTGCTCCACAAAAATTTTAGCCTTTGTTTTAAAATTGTGTGAAAGGAAACATGTATGAAAAAAAAAATTTTTAAAAAAATTTAAAAATTTCTTTTTTTTCATGTTTGTTTCCTTTCACACAATTTTAAAACAAAGGCTAAAATTTTTGTGGAGCAGCACCCCCCACTAACTTTAGCTCCGTCCAAATAGCAGTCCTTCAAGTTAACTGAAGGTTGGTGCACACCGCCATAAGCATAATATTGTAAAAATATTTATATTTTTCTCTCCTGAGTTGATTTTTGTATTAATTATTATTATTACTGTTATTATTTTTTCAATTTACTTTCAGGAATTTGAGAGTTGGCATTGCAATTGCAATTTTTTTATAACAAAATCGTATAAATCAACAAAATTTAACGCATGTGAATTAATCAGGTTGCAAATAAAAAAGCCAACACGAATCCTTTATAATACTTATTTTACTTAAAAAGAATGGAGTTTTTGTCTTTTCCTTTATTTTTTTTTTTTTTTCTTTTTGTTTTGTTTTGTTTTGTTTTTCCTCCAGATTATTCTAGTGACGACGATGTTGACGTCATGAATGGAGCTTAATCCGGGCAGAAACAGATCCTTTCCGGGTGGCCTGCGCATTCACGCCGACGACATCTCTCATTGGTCCAATATCATCTTATGTTAATTTGTTGTAGCCAAATTTTTTGTATTTAAGAACATGTTTTTCAATTTCTAATTCAGTTGAGAAAGCTCCGTAAAAAGAGCGAAACCGGTACTTTGTACTTTTTAATGTGTTAAATGTTTTTTAAACTACATTTGTGTGTCGGCGTCTAATTTCATTCACACACAAATCCTTTATGAAAAACAAAATTTAACCTCCATAATAATTTATAAATAGAGAGAAAAACCACAACTGGACAGTAAATCGAGGGCTCTATGACATAAAGGCCTAAATGACAAAATCTCCATTCCGAGTTATTAAGGGTTTTATGTTTGTATTGCCTTGCCAGTTCTATGGAAGTAGAATTCTACCAGTTGCAATGAAATTTTCAGTTAGGTCTCTTTTTCATATGAAAGATATGGTTCTCGGATTTCACTTAAGACATGTAACTCAATTTTTACAAAAATGTCACTTAGGCCTTTATGTCATAGAGCCCTCGAAATATGCCTTCTCACACTGAGCCAACATCAACTGGAATTCTGAATAGTTGTTTCATTCTTATTAGGAATCATCAACAGAATTTACTCTTGATGTTTGGCTCAGACTGCGCGAAAGTTAAGGGAAAAACCATTTTCGATCTTGGGAATGACCGCCGAGATAAAAAACAATCAAATAAAAAAAATAATCCCCTGTGAAATCCACAGTATTACACTCTTGTCCTTTCACTGAAAGGCTTTAAGGAATTTAATTACAATAAGAAACATCATAAGTGCAATGAAAAGCAAAATTTAACGTCCATAATATTTCATAAATTAACAAAAAAAACATAACTGGACAGTAAATATGCCTTGGCTCATTCCCGGGAACGTGATTGCTTTCCCTTAGCTTTCGCGCAGACTGAGCTAAACATCAAGGGTAAATTTTGCTGATGATTCCTAATAAGGATGAAACAGTTCAGGTTCCCCTTGATGTTGGCTCAGTGTGCGAAGGCATATTTGTTGTCGAGTTGTTTTTTTTTTTTTCTTGATTTACAAATTGTTTAATGGAAATGAATTTGTTTATTCGTGTATCTGGGGGCACGGCAGTGCCCCCGCCAAGACGAGCCGAAGGCAGGAAGGGCACTACGTACCTTTTCTGGAAGTGTTTCGCCGTATTTTCGAACCCTCATAGCTTCGGCCTAGATAATACTAGAGAGCTCAAATTTTCAGGATATGATGCAGTTACCAGACTAATGAAATACGCTAAGTTTCATTTATTTAGCTTTTATACTTTGGATTTTATTAATATCTAAAATACGTCGATTCCGTCACTGACTGACTGACTGACTGACTGACTGACTCATGATCATCAAAACCTCTAGGGTACTTCCTGAAGTCCTAGAAAGCTGAAATTTGGTATGCAGGTTAGGATTAGCACACAAACAACAAAAAAATTAAGAAATCCGTAACTTTCACATTCCAACCCCTCATAAAGGGGGGGGGGGTCTGGTTATGTATTATCCAACCCTCATAGCTTCGGCCTGGATAATACTAGAGAGCTCAAATTTTCAGGATAAGATGCAGTTACCATACAAATGAAATACGCTAAGTTTCATTTACCTAGCTTTTATACTTTGGATTTTATTAAGATCTGAAATACGTCGTACCCTCAATGCTTCGGCCTAAATAATACTGTGTAATAATGTGATTTCTTCCAAAGTGCAAACAGCTTGTATATACAAGTTGACCAATAGAAAAACAGAAAAGTAGGGTATTGAAAAAAAATCCATTTTCTAAATAATCTTAAAACTAAATTTAGTTGTAATAGATAATCCCACCCAAAACATTTCATGTAAAATAAGTTGCCAAGATTCACATGCTCATAACGCTTTCACTGTTAAAAAGTTATCAGATCTCATCTTATAAAAAGAAATGAAATCCCACCCAAAACATTTCATGTAAAATAAGGGGTTGCCAAGACTCGCATGCTCATCACGCTTTCACTGTTAAAAAGTTATCAGATCTCATCCTACAAAAAGAAATGAAATCCCACCCAAAACACTTCGTGTAAAATAAGTTGCCAAGACTCACATGTCATAATGCTTTCACTGTTAAAAAGATATGAGGTCTCATGTAGAGCCAAGCCCCTAACTCAACGAGGCCTAACTCTACAAGCCCCAACTCTAAAAACCCTATATCTCTGTCAAAAAGTACGGCTTGGCCGTTTCATCGAACTATTTCATCTCACCCAAAACATTTCATGTAAAAAACGTTGCCAAGATGCTCATAACGCTTTCACTGTTAAAAAGTTATCAGATCTCATCTAGAGCCAAGCCCCTCACTCTACAAGGGGGCCTAACTCTAAAAACCCTACTATCTTGGTCAAAAAGTGTGCCTTGGCATACTCCATATCCTTTACTCCATGGGATTGTCTGTGTGACAGCCACGAAACTGCCAAGGCATACTTTTTGACCAAGATATAGGGTTTTTAGAGTTAGGGCTTGTAGAGTTAGGCCTCGTTGAGTTAGGGGCTTGGCTCTACATGAGATCTCGTATCTTTTTAACAGTGAAAGCATTATGACATGTGAGTCTTGGCAACTTACTTTACACGAAGTGTTGGTGGGATTGTTTTTTATTTGCAATCTTATAAATCACTTTTGACTTTTTCATCCGTAGCAAATATAGTAGATAAAATTTGTTAGAAAGAATTTACTACAAACTTGAAAAAGTAAGACCAACAAAAAAAAAAAAAAAAAGCAATCCGTTTTCTATTCAAAGAACGTATCATCGGAATGAAGGTCTCATTAAATAAAAACCCTA
The DNA here is from genome assembly GCA_023159025.1 of Thereuonema tuberculata. Lineage (NCBI taxonomy): Eukaryota > Metazoa > Arthropoda > Chilopoda > Scutigeromorpha > Scutigeridae > Thereuonema > Thereuonema tuberculata. Next base: position 54,562,669 of record JAFIDM010000179.1, read on the forward strand.
CTCCTACAATATCCCTTGAATAAATGAAGGATAGGATCTTTATTTAATAATAAAGTAATGACTAAAATTTCTTTTTTAATCCCTTCAATTACTGACATTTACTTTTTGAGGTTCATTTTTTGACTAATTTCGTTGAACTTATTTTAACTTTTATTTGCTTTGAATCACAAAGAAAAATAAAATGTTAAAATACGAAAGTAATTTATTCCAACCAGTTATGTTATTAAATTGCTGTGCAATTTTACATTAATTTACACCAATTTATAATAAATCAATCTACAAGGCTAAAAAAATATTCGAAATCCGAGATTAAATTATGATTTCAAGGACATTCATTCATTAAAGACTTAGGCTCAATTCAAATGGTAAGAAAATGTTGGTTCAATAATAAATGTAGCTTCAATATAAAAGGCCCATTGTTAAACAGTGAGACATGTATATCAGGTGGCCATTGTATAATTAGGAAATGTTAATTATAATTTCCTAATTAAGGGCAAATTGATTGGGCCTTCCTTCAGGCTTTATAACTTTAACTTTTGTTGGTATCTTAATGTAGTCCTGCCTTTTCTTATTACTTTTTGTCTTAAAGTTCGTTATTTCTGACCAGTGCCTTTAGTAAGTCTCAGTGATGCTTGAGATTTATTATTGTTCTTATAAAGTAAAATTTTGATTAAGGAATGTGTTGCTAATTTCAAGTCATACTAACAAATACTCTTAGTTAAAAAATCTAAAAAATAAATTTTCCAAGAACTAATATAAATTGGTTGCTTTGGAAATTCCCTATCTCTGAAATGTAAGGTGATTGGTAAACAGCCGCTGAAATACAATTAGTAGTGAATGCTGTGAGGATCCCAACACTCCATCACCGGCAGATTAAAGCTACAGCCTCTGACCCCCAACCCTAACCCCTGTGCGTGTTGAGAATGGCGAAGAATCAATCTCCAGAAACAACTGCAACCAGTTCACTAGGAAAAGGACATTCGAGGTAATTTAAAGAAAGAACGAATCACTGTAGGAGTTTTGCTTTTTATCCTTTTTGTCATTTAAAAGCTGCTCTTCTTTCATTTCATCAAATTGTTTTTAACTAACGCAACAACAAAAATAAAGGAAACAAAAACAATGAAACTAGTAGATGTTCTTAAATGAAGTGATTGCGCATAGATTTACTGGTTTCACTAAAATAAATTTACATTTATTCAATCATCCTATTAATAGGCAAAAGTTGTACGATCTTTGTAAATTTGTAATTTGAAATAACCAATCACAGTGCAGCGTTGGAACACGTCAGGCATGACGTCATGCCCATGTTTAAAGATGGCGTCTCTACTATATTCTCTACTTCACCACGATGGATCGCGATTACACAATTATTTTCAGTGTATTGAGATTTTCTTCATGCATTTCAGTGTAAACTTCATTTATGTGGGAAGTTCAAGCGTCAAAATTTGCCAGAGAGTTTGTAAAATCTCGGTTTTTACATAATTTTGCCTGTGTCGCCACTCTCTCAATAATCAACGAAGAAGGGAATAATGTCGATGCACGTGCCCTCATTGTTGCCCAGACAGGATTATTGGTATTGGCTGTTGGACATTCGTTATTGTTATTGTTGAAACTGGTAAATCAATTTTTTATTTTCTTTTATTTTAACAAAATTTGGCTTAGTCATTCAAATTACGGAAGTCTTGGCTTTTAAAAATGAGCTTAGAACATCTTTTTCAACCTTGTGTTTTTCAAAAATTTCAGGTTATTTCAAAAATGTGGCATTTGGTTTACTTCCGTTAATATTGCCTCAATTTTGACGAACCTATTCTTTTAGGACCGCAGGTTGCCATTATGTTTCATAATGAGAAACCGCAGCGCTGGCTACTATGAAAGTGGTAAATCAATTTTTTATTTTTTTTTTTATTTTAACAATATTATAATATTATTTTAACAAATAAGCCGATATTCAAATTACATATGGGCTGTTGTGGAAGTCATGGCTTCTAATAAAATGAGCTTAGAACATATTTTTCAATCCTGTGTTTTTCAAAAATGTGGAATTTGTTTTACTTCCGTGAGTATTTCACGGGTCACAACTAGTAATTAATTAATTGACTACACATAGTAATTACAAATTTTACAACTGTTTTTGTTATAATTGTTTCTATAACTAATATCTGTACATAGACGATATTAGTAATGATTGCACTTGACGTTCTTTATTTAATCTGGTTGTTTTATTTAATTTGTTGTTGTTGGTCCTAAGCAATTAGGTTTCTATTTTATTTTATATATTTTCAATTAGTTACTAGCATAATAATGACGTAAATATTATATTTTTACCTATATTGACAAAAGGTAAACACTTTTCGCGATTGTTAGGAAATTATAAAAAAATACACAAGAACTTCAGCATTTAAAACAGATTAAGAAAAGTGAACACTTTTGCTAAATGAATAAGAAAAATAATTAAGTGCAACTTAGTTTGTTAAAAAAGAAAAAGAATTAATATGATAGAAGTTCTGTTGTATTGAGGTGAGAATTTTGTAGGTTCCAAACTAAGGTGTTTTACGGAATGAATATCTTTCTCCATAAATAATAAATTGGAGAAAATGGAAATATGTTTATTTACGATGAATAGACGTGAATGGATGAAAAGAATTGAGAAGTTTAAGATCCATTCAGCAGAGGTTATCAATGTTTTGATATAGTAGTGAGTTCAGTTGGACCATTCTCGGATAAAATATATTAGGATGGTTTACAACGATTTTCAAGTAATAACCTCAACTAATAGAATTCCTCATCAAAAGCAGAGATTAAGTTACTCAGGTGAAGTAAAAAGAACGGTGATATTTACTGAGAACATATTCCGATGACAAAAGGTATTTAAAGTATAGCTTGTCATTGTGGATCCAGAATGTTCGAAGATAAATTCGAGAAGAAGATGGATTTAATATCTAAGATGAGAAATATTCGTAACAAATCCTGTTCGTATTTTCAGTTATAAGTAGTTAATTCAATATAGTTACTGAAACATTGTAATTAATGTACTGAAAGTTAATAAATTCAACTGTAATTCATTTTAACAGAAGATGCATCGTAATATTATTAAATTTAAATTTAGAAGACTTGGAATATGCTTATTTTATATTTTTATCATTCATGAAACATTTATTCCTTTGAATGATTATCTGTTTAAGTAATTACTAATTTCGTTGAAGAGAAATAAACACAACTATATTTAATAAATTTATTTCAACAATTTTTGATTTTTATATATCCCAACAATTGTGCCTTTTACAGTTCAACCGATAATACACTAATATTCCGTACTTTGAAGTACATTGAACTTATGATTGTTTAGCTTACATTTATCAAAATCTATTTTGTTTAGGAAGAAAATTTGCGTAATTTAAATTTAATGAAAAACAATAATGAAATATTTAAGATCTGATTTATACATCAATGAATTGAGGAAGATTTAGAATGAGATCCTTATAATTTTCTTTAGGATATTCTGTTGAAGCATTTTCAATTGGGATTTGAGATGAAGTTTACTTACTTATTTATTTATTTTTTTGCTGATTTTAGTAAAATCAAAAAAGATCCTCCTTCTCTTAGTGGAGATCTTGAGTTTTTTCAATCGTGATGAATGTAATGATTTTTTTTTAGCGGCAGAAGCACCTATTTGAATTGGAATTCTCTTAATAAAGGTTGTAGTTTGTTTATTTTTGCTTCATTTCCTCTTGGTAGGACATTTGCATTCGCACTCTTGCCATCCACTTGGGGGCGTCAAAGTCTTTCCGATCGCCACTGAGGAGACATGCATATTTAAAACGACGATTTCCATTACAATTCAAGAAGGAATTTTGCCCAGAAAACAATCAGGATGGACGAAGCCTCACAAGATTCTAAAGCATTCTAAAGAAAAAGAGTTAAAAAGATTAGAATTTAATGGATTATACGATTTAAAAGGAAATAATTGATTTCTTAAAAATTAAATAGAAATTAATGATTACTTTTTTTTTTACTTAATAGATACAAGACTTAGAAGTAATTGCCAACGGGATTAAAAATAATAATATGATTAAGAATTATAAAAAACAAAATCAACAACTTTATTCCGTGGTATCTTACAGCTAAGTTTAGCTGATTTGAATTAATGATAAGTTGTTTTGAAGAGAAGATCAGAAAACGTGTCACTGAGCTTTTGCATTTGTTTTGCTTTTCCATGTTGGTTTAAGGAACTCATTCAGAGATGGCTTCAATCTTACAAAACAATGTTTACAAGTTTATCACATTTAAGGACACAGATGCTAAACGGATGTTAAACAACAAATGCATAGTGGAATCTACAAACGAAATTAGTCACACTCGAAGGTATTCAGTAGAAAAATTAGCTGCAGGTGCTTCAATTGCATTTTTTAATAGTCGAGATTGTCATTTTTTTTTTAAAAATGAATAGAAGACATCGTTTACGTGAAGGACTAAGAAGGAGAAGAATAAGACGATTGGAGGCTGGATAATGTCAATCGTAAACGGCCTCTGGAATCAAACACTCTCGACCGTCTACAGGACGTCCGAGGGTCAATCTACAATTGAAGACAGTTCAAAAACTTAACTGCAGTTAGTGTTCTCTCCGAGGATACACCCTTGTAACAAAATATCATCTTTGAACTTTTTATTTCTCAGCGACAAATCCTTTAACCACCAGTGGTATTATTGACCCAAATTTGAAAACGTCCTGTTGAAGCGCTGTCTGTGAGATTCTAACTGAAATCTAAAATTTAGGCAAATTTACAGTAGAACAACGCGTTTTTTTTAAATCAAAATCTTATGTTGTCTCGTTTAGTTTTTAACAAAACTAAACGCGAAAAGTAAATTGACTTGTTCATTGAATTAGAAACTGTTGATCTTCTTTGACATCTGCCTTCTTTAGAGAATTAAAAATTGAGGCCAACACACAAATTAACAGGTTAAAAAAAATTAAGCATATTTAAAATTACAATTAGTTTCAGCTGGATTGGTTAGTCATTTTCAAACTCTTAAAAACTTTACAATTTTCTTCCTCGTAGATTAGTTATAGTTATAGATCTAATATTCACCTTAGATTTAAAATCTGTCATTCTCATCGAACAAAAACCTTTTTAAATAAGTTATCTTGACTTCGTTCGAATCCATACGTGACCCTCAGGATGCTTAATCTTCAGTATGCTTAATCCCTGATGTCTTCTCTTGCCGTTTTGGATCTAATCCAGTTAGGTTAATTCCTGATGGACGCTCTTCTTTTCTGCTGCTCATAATTATACCTTATCTTATTTTGTAAGACGTTCTTCGAATAGGATTTTGACTTTTTACCTCGTTTCGAATGTATTCTACAAATAAATCAAAGACATTCAACAGACGCCTATTTTCCATGTCCGTCTGTCTGTAACTCTCTCTCTGAATTGTTCAAGATTCTAACATTTTTATTATTAATCTCTTTATCTCTCCTTTTCATTGTTACGCATAGACATAAGAATCCATTGTATTAAAACTCAAATTTACCAAATCGAACAAATTTAAGTAAAAATTAGAACTATTAATTTAAAAAAATTAATAATTGAAAAATAATACTTTTTCTTCTATTTCAAAATAAATAAAATTATACATAAAAATATTTTACAACAAAAATACTAATGTCAAATTTTTATATTACTTACTATTTTCACAAAAATAACGATAGTAAACATTAGAATAAATAATTTATTTTTGTTTTACATTTTGAATTAAACAATAATTAATGAAAAAAAAACCAAAAGAAAACAAACAACAATAATAAAATCTAAACAAGAATGAAACATCCTGACTATTTAGCAAAACACGACACGTTAATTACAAGATGTTTCACTGTGTAATATGGATAAAAACGTTTGTTTCCATTTTGCCTAAATCATCTGTACAAATATTGCGTCATATCAGGTTTTTAATACCAAGACTCAAACATTTGTTCTTGAGACTGAATTATTTGAGGCTGAATTACTTCAATGATTTTAAACGGATTTTTTTACCAAATGTTGATGACACATTTAAACAGTTGCACTAAGATTAAATGCCAAAGCAATCTCTAAAATTTGAATGTTATTTGCTTCTTAATAGAAATGAAAACAGAAAAAGCTTTTTTTGAAAATTGATAATGAAAAACTTTTCTATTAATTTCCTTATTTTCAATTATTATTCGTTAAATCAGTTTGGAGTTATTACGACAAAAAGGAATACTTAACTTCCATTTGGTTTTCATCAAGTGCCTATTCAAAGACTACTTCTTAATACAAGATAGAAACTGAGGTGGAGAAATGGCTGTCATCCACCGATGATAAAATATTAATAAAATTGTTCAATGGATCTTGATTTAATGTGATCCAGCGATAATAGAAAGAGACTATTAACAGCGCTGATATCCGCATCACGGTGACGGCACCATAAACAGCTCGTTATACCATATTTCACCCCCGCACTTAGATATTTCCATTACCAGACCACGAGAGACAAAAGGACATCAAATGGCAGCCTCCACAAAAACCTAACTCCAGCTATAACTGTAAAAATTGACAATAATATATACATCTTCCAGAGACCTGTTCTAGCACAAAACGTACGTGGTCGTTTGCGTAAATAACTCCCTCACTTCACGACCGTTAAGAAACTCGCTTCGAATGACCCAGGCCACGACATAGACTATAAATATAAATCTTGTGGTGTCTTTTGGCTCAATTGCCTTTTTTTTGTGTGTCTATACAACGTTGCACCTCCTCATCTTTTTTTTTCTGGTAACTAACCATTATTTCAGCCAAGACTACGTTTTCTCGAAAAGCAATAGGATACTTTAAAATGCGTAATAAAAAAATAATGTTAGAGGTTAAAAATTTGATCAATAAATCATTCCTCGTAAAATTAAATTTTCCGTTTGAAGTTTCTCTGCACAACTAAGCTGTGCTGCAGGGAAGCCACAATTATTAATTGAGGGGTTGCTTTTTATCAAACCTTGGTTCTGATGGCTTTGAAAAAATGAACACAAGGATATAAGCAACGGCAATTCGATTGTGACTGTTTCACAAGTCTTTGTAGAACATCTTTAGTAAAAAAGTTACGTCAATTGGACTTTTATTTCTGGAGAAAATACAGCCAGTGGGTGAGAATGAAAATCAAAAAATGTGCTGTAAAGTGTTGATTTTTTTTGTTTAGAATGAACTTATTAATATAAAACTTACATTAATCTCTCATTTATTTAATGCATTTCTCTTCCTACATTTACTTTTGTAAGACATAAATTTTGATACAATTAAAAAAACTTAAAAGTTGTTGTTTCTAATGTTAGAAACTCTTTTCCTCATGAGAATATTTCTCTTCTGATGAGAGCGGACATCATTAAACGAACATTGCTCTGCCAGAAAGGAAGTAATTTACAATAATAAGAGAATGAAAACGAAAAGCAACAACTATTATTACACAAAATATCTGAATTTGCAGTTGAATGGGACTTTTAAAACAAAATCCCTCAACATCTGTCAAGCATAATCCCTACATAAAATAATTTCTAATAACAGCTAATTATATGATAAATTGATTTTAATTTTTGTAAAAATAAAATCCTCAACTCATACATGAAGCAAATTTTCATATTTTTTTTTAACATTATCTCATTTATTATTCATGTTTTAACGTGCAAATATATAAATTATTAACAACCATCATTGCAAATATAAACGTTAAAAATATTTTAAATTATAAAACATTTAAAAAACTTGTAGTAGACGTTTCGAAGCTCATAATCTTATCGAGACTTCATTTTCAATAAAACAAAGGAGTATTAGTTATTCAAACGACAAAGTAATTGGTTATCACGTATTTGTTGCAGGTTAAGTTGTATCCCCATCTGTTACTATGTTTGTTGAACAATTGAAGCTTTTTTAACAAACGGCGTTAAATAAATAAGCACCATTAATAATGAAATGTAGTCACAAATGTCAAAAGATATCATACTGCACTGCATTGCCGATAGAGATGTCTTGGTCATAACTTTTTTTGTTTTTTATGACTAAGGATTCATAAAATTTTCTAAGATATGCATCTTGATGCATTCCGTGTATGATGGGATTTGTGGTGTCAATGCTATGTCCACTGTCACAATGTTCAGCTGTGGCATATTGCTCTTTTTTATAGCATATTTATGTTTCTTGAGTTGTTTTTGTAATATTCTTTTCGATTCTCTTATGTAAAGACCCTTGTTTTGACATTTAATTCCATAAATGCCTCCTTGTACCTCTAATTTGGATTTATTTTTGGTGCTTTTTGAATTTCATAGGTCAGCATAACTTTTAATGCTTTATTGACCTTACTTGCTATTCTTATTTTACGCTGGAATAAAATCGGTTTTAGTTTTTGAAGCAAGGGCTCATGATGAATAATGGAGATGTATTTGATGTTGTTATCCTGAATAATATTTTTATTGGTATTGTTGTTACTTATGGCTTTTCGTTTTTGTTCTATAAATTTTGTAGATCGTTTTATTTGTTTGTTTATATATTCCATTGGAATATTAACTTTGAAGATCTTTGAAGAAATCATTAACTTTGAAGATCGCTTGAATAGTTTTAATTTCATGTTCTAAGACAAATTTTGTTGAACATACATCATAGGCTCTTGGGATAGCAATGTGTATGGCATTCCTTTAGTACGTAATGGGAACTGCGCTGTCATAATTAATAGTGATGTGAGCATCTGTATTTTCTACTGTTTACCATTGTGTGGTATTTATAATTGTCTTTGCGGATCCTAATGTCCAGAAAAGGCATGGTGCCATTAGTCTCTTCTTCTTTAGTATATTGTATGTGTTTGCTGATGGAGTTAAATTCTTGGATAACCTGTTGGATGCAATCTTGTTTGATAACCAGGAAGGAATCATCAACGTAGCGATATATATATATATATATAAGATTATTAGCAATAATGTCTTTCTTAAATGCTGTGTCCTCTATGTATTTCATTACGTACTCTGCAATAGATACTGAGGAAGGAAGGCCGTTAATAAAGCTGATGTTTGGGCATATACTTTGTTGTCAAACACAAATCTCTGCATCTCGAACATGATATTCAATGATATTGGATATGTTGAATTTAGAATTTTTTCCTTTTTGTATATCTGGATCCTGATTAGCTACATAATTAATGGCTTGTTCTATAAGCTCAGAGGTGATGGAAGTATATAGGTTGGCAACATCAAGTGAAACCATTTTAGTATTATACTCATATTTGTTGTTATATAAGTACATTGTAATAGAGGATATCTGTTATAAATACTAAAACGAGATCTATATTGTATGGATTTTAATTCTTGATCTATATCCATAGAAAGGACCATGATAGCTTGATACGACAAGCTACAATAGGTCTTACTTTGTATAGACCCTGTTCTTTAACCTTATGAATTTTGGGAAGCGCTTTCCTCCTGGGAAGAAATCTGTTGGCGTTAATCATGTGGTTCATATTTTCTTTATCATACAAATGTGCATTTTTATTTTTTGGATGACTTTTTGAAGCTTTTTAATGCTTTTTTTTCGTCTACTGTAAGTTTTTTAAATGTTTTATAATTGAAAATCTTTTTAATTTTGTGCAATGAGGGTTGTTAATACGAGGTAAATTATCTCATTTATCTAATTAGCTTCCAATACCTACATTCTGGGAAATCCTAACAACAAAAAAATACAAAATTTTTAATTTTTAGCAATAACTCCTTATCCTTGACAAGAAAATCAATTGGATTAATTAATAATAAATTAAAATTTCTTCTCTGATAAATATAATACAAAAATAATTTATTTTTAATTGATTCATGGTCTTCCTTTACGAAGTTTTCAGGTGAAGGTTACTTCTGTAAGTTTCTTTTGAAATATCTGTTAATTACTGGTCTCTGCTTTCTTTGTTCATTTACTAAATTGAAGTTTGATCATGTGTTGATTTCTGTAATTTTTTTTATTTTGTAATTCTGCATTATCAATTTTTAATTTTCCGTATAAAATATTACATCTGAAATAACATTTGGCTTTGTTTTTTTCTTTTCTCATGGTTACATTTATATTAGGTGTAATCCCTTTATAACTTTACAAAAATTAGTGAATTGACAGTTTGTAAGAAATCCAATATGAATTAGGACTTGTTTTTCATGAAATTGATGAATATATTGCTCATTGTATCAGAAACTTGTGAATACTTAGAAAATATACTTGGTTCAGCTTATCATTACGTTCATTATATTACAATATCATATATCGCTATAATATGGTTCTAGCAAGTTGACTTTATTTTATTTTCTTGCAGTTCTTTTCCCATTTTCAGTCATATATTTTCTACAATCTTCAATGTATTTTCAGTCTTTCCTTTAATAACTCAACCATTAAATTTTAAATATAGTTAAATTATAAAAGATCTGAATTAGATTTTTGATTGATTTAGTATTAAGGGGTTAAAATGGTTAGGCGCAATGTCTTGTGATCAAAACTATACAAGTTGTAAATGTTTCTGTAATTAATTGAGAATATTTCAATGATTGTATTTCTATTTATTGTTTGCTTAATATCTTCAAGTGTTATTTTATTATTGAAAATATGTTATTTTGAAAAAGTGATAAAGAAGTTAAGACATTCCTTAAATTGATTTCATTAGAATTTCAATTATTCCTTGAGGAAAGAAAGGTTATAAAATGTAACTCTTTGGTTAGTAATATTGTTAGTAATATAACAAATATGGGTTTTGATATTCTACCATATTCTAGCTTTGGGATTAATAAAATAAATGATTCACAAAATAACTGATCTAACAATAATGTAGGTAAGGACATTTATTTAAATATTAGTCTAGGCAATTTGTTGCGGAACCTCAAACTAATTGCAATGCAATTTCTGTGAGTGGATTCTTATTGAAAATTTTCCGTAGAAAACGATGGTGAAAAGTCTACCACTCTACGATGACGCGTTAATCCAATATGGCGGATTTTTCAAAATGGCTGTCCATTATTTGAGGTATAGAGTATAAATGTTTATATGCCCATGTGTGGTATCATTTTATATGTTTTTTGGGACGGGAAAGTCAAAACTACCATCAAACATTGTTTCTGAAGACAATAATATCAAATAATCGGGATTAATACAATAAACAACGATAACTATATGTAAATATGCCAAACATAGTTTTGACATTATATTTTATTTACATTTTTTTTTTGTTTTACATTATTTGAAAAGGATGAAAAATTTCAAAAAGATAATATAGCACTCCTAAGTACAAGAATAGTACATCATTTCAATCATCGTCCATGTCCACTTCCATAAAATTGCAACAGCTTATTCCT
>JAFIDM010000179.1:54575890-54604508 GCA_023159025.1 Thereuonema tuberculata
AAGTTATCCTAAAGACACTTATCGTTTCTTCATTGAATTTATTTATTTTGACTCGAGAACTTAACTTAGCCATGAATTCAAGTTATTTAATACATCATCTTACTTAAAATAAAATTAATAGTTAAGCTAATGATAAAATAGAAAAATAAATTAAAGTAAACTGAAATTAAGTTAAAATAAGTTGTATAAAGTCCTGTTAAATAAATAAGTCAGTTTTAGAAAGCTGACTGTACTTGTATTATTTTTATAATAAAAGATAATAACGAAAAAGAAGGAACTTAAATATTTAAAGGTACTTTATGTATTTAAAATATTTCGAACAGAATATTTCATTGTTCGATTTATTTGGTAAAATAATGAAAAAGCAAATATAATTTTGGCTTATTCAGGTAATAGAAATATTTTTTTTTCATTTAACTATTTATAACAAAATACTTTTTGCTTGAATGTTAAAAAACTAACCTCGCTTTAGCTGCTGATTATAGCTCATAATAATGTTCTGCTGCAAATTTTGCCATTAATCGTGGATTTTAAAAGAGATGAAAAAGTAGATGATGGTGACCTTTAGCACAATATTACTGCGATCCATCATATCTCATTACAAGTGTCACACAGAACGATGCATCTCCACATTAATATTTAGAATGAGCTCATTTAACCGAAACACAAGATTAAATGATTAGATTCCATTCTCCCAATTTAATTGCAGTTATAATCACACAAAAAATGCTGAAATATAATTTAAAAAATCAATCTTAAGTTAATCCATTATTAATTTTTCTTTTATTTTAATCAATTAATGATTTTTTTTGTAATTAATAATATCTATTTGTTATTTTATATCAATATCTTTTTCGCAGTTTGATTTAACTTCTTTTCTTACATTCAATTACTTGAGAACTAAGGATTTCTAGCACAAGGGGAAGATCAAACCCTAAGAAAATAAATAAGAGAAGTGAGAAGAGATTAAGGGACCTCCCTTGGCAATTCTCACTCAGTCCGACCTTATTTTTTTCTCTCGCTGATCATGGTTGTTACTATTATTATTTATTTTTCCTTCAATCTAGTTTTCGTTACCTTTTTATCCTTCGGGATTTCCATGGATTCTGTGGGCAACGATTTTCCTTTCTTTCTTTCTTTCTTTCTTTCTTTCCCTGCCAGCAGATACTTGTGCTTCTTTGCTTAATCGGCTTACCTGCACTGAAATCGAAGGTTTGAGTTTAGAATCAGATGTAAGGTCACGTTCCCATTGAGTTTCCATGTCCTTACAGAAATAAGCTTGCTTTAATTCTGTGCCAATCCTTCATTGCTTTTGAATAACTCTGCTATTTGTGTTCTCTGGATGGCTTAAGAAGGATTACTCAACTTATTTTTTTTTTCTTTTCTTAAAGCCGATTAGAAAATGTGGAAGTGAAACTAGACTCATAAATATTTGACCTTCTTTCCTACACTTTACATTTGATTTTATTAAAGAAAATATTTATTGTTCACTAATTCCACCAAATGTGGACTTTGTTGCCTGGAGGGTTCACTTACAAAATCACTCTCATCTCCGCTATTCTTTTTTATCGGCTCCTTTGTCAGGTCATGAATCTTTATACCTCGCTTTTTATCTTCGCTCTGAGACGAAAATGGCGATGCCTTCGGCTGTTATAAAAAAACCAAACAAACCCTGATAGTTTGTTTGAAGTAATTTTGGCCTGAGAATAGACAATAGATTTAGTAACAATTTTCAAAAATATTAAGAATCTCATCAAAGACCTCATTGATTTTATAATGTTATAATAAATTTTACTGAAATTCAATAGGCTGTAGTTTTTTCTCGTACAATTTTTTTTTTCACATTTTTAATTATACAACATTGAATGTGGAATACTTCATATTTCTGCAAATTTGCTGTATTCTAATTACTTTCTCGCATTTTCTTTACAACTGTTATTAAATACAGCTCACTTTGATCGCTCACTTTTTTAATAGCATCTTTAATCTCCTATTTATACTTAAGAAATTATTAAATTTCATTTTAGTTTATTGTTGTGAAAGAATTCTTTCTTTCTTTCTTTTTTTTTTTTTTTTTTGTATTTTTAGGTTTTACTTTTAGCCTAAAGAGATAAATCCTGAAATTTCTTTTTCTACTCCAATTTCACATCCAATAAATCATTCTTATTTTTCAAAAGTCACTGCAGATATTTTCTAAAAATCCTCAGTTGATTTCCATGACACATTTTGTTATTTAATGTTATTCATTTAATTTTATTTCTTACGTTTGTGCTTTGTTTGAATTAGTTGTTACTAGTGATTGGTTAAATTTAGGTTTATTTGTAGAATTCAGTTTTAGTGATCATGTTAATCCATGTTAAATTAAAATCCTTTACCAGATCGTTTGTTTTCATACTTAAAGTGATAATATCTATTCTGAAATATTGATGCTTCCGTCGTAGTTGATGTGTTTGAATGGAACAGTTCGATATTAGCTTAACAATCTCCCCATTGTTTGATTTCCATCTGATTGCTAACCAAAGTAAGCTATGGGCATTCCGTGACCAATGAGGACCAGATGAGTCTTAAGTCAGTCTGCTCAGGAAAACAATTCCTGTGCCCATAAGATAAGCCTAAACAGGGCCTCCACTGGCTTAATTTTTTGTCTTCCTACCTCTACTGCAAACAAACTATTCCTCTGAATAGTTACATTACTTTCATTGGCAAATTAACTATTTGAACTGCACTTTTAAAAGTGATGAGCTGATATAATGACTTGGAATAAACATAAGACATCAATGCAAACATTATATTTCTATGCAAACATTGTATGAAACTCCAGAAAACTCTTGGGCCCCTTTGACCTCTAATGCCCTTGGGCAACGAACCGGCTCAACTCTTCATCTCTTAGGGTCTGTGAAATCCTGAAGGAAGAAGAACCAAGGGAAGAAATCGCCGACTAAGAAAAGAAGCCGCCCCTCGGGCTCAGAAGAAAGTGAAGAAGACAGAAATTGTTCTGGATACTTCAAGTCTTGTAATTACCACTTAAATATTCAGTGCAATTGTTCATGATAATGTTTTACCGTTTGAGTTATCAATTAAATAGTGCCAAATTGTTCTTGTTAAAGAAGTCGTCTAAGACTTTTCGCCTAAAAGCTTTAAAAGATGTCATCGAAGCTGCTAGTACATCTTGGAATAGAATACAACAAGGAATATTTTCAAATGTCTTTTTGGTCTCCTTCGCTGAGCAGATCAATGCCAACTGAGTTCTTTGACAGTCTTTCTTTTATACCATGTCTGAGAATCTTGTGTTTACTCCGGATATTCTAAGACGCAATCATCACTTCTATCACTCATTGCTGCCTAATATGGACCCACATCATTCAAGGGACCTTTGAAACATTTCAAATTATTCTTTGGAAAGATTATCTTAAATTCCTCACTTAAAAAATTTATCTCAAGTACACTCCCATCGAGCAGCAACTTCTTAGGAAATTTTCTTAATATATTCGTGACTTCAGTTGATGTCGTAGTACAATTGAGATAATTGTTTTGTAATTTAACACTTTTAAAGAACATTTACTGTTAATGGTTAATGAATTGCAAATAGTCAAATGTAGAAAAGTTTCTAATTTCGTATCAACAAAGAAGAAAATATCAGTTTCTCCCTTTTTATTAATTTAATTTTTTGATCATTTCTAAAATTCTGAATAAGTGATCATTGTGCAATGAAATAAGTTCTCGAACCACTTCTTATTTAAAAAGGAAGCAAGAAATTTTTGTGTTTGTTTTTCATCATTAGAAATGAAGTTTTAAATGTTATTCAATAATTGTTGTACTAATTAGATGAATCAGAAGTGTTAGTCATCAGTTTATTTTGCACCATATTTATTTTGTTGCTACATTTTGTCAGGAATTTTAACTTTAACTTTATATTTATAAAAACAATCTATATTAGAGATTTATTAATATAATTCTATTTTATAAATATGGAGTTCAATTATCTTAATTCTGTAGACCAGTTCGCTCCAATAAATATCAAACTTCAATTGTTTTATCAAAGACCTGGAAGGATATTTTGTTGATTCGTGTCCATTTGAAAGAAATTATTTCATCTTCTTTAGATTAAAATAGATTGTTTCATGGAACTTCTACAACGATTGAGGTCCAAGTAAGAATGTGATTAAGTCTTTGATCATTAATAATATTCATTATGTTTTATCTAATTTGTAAAAAATTATGAAAGGAAACTTTTCACAAAAAAAATGAAAATGAACTTAATTAGTATAGAAATTGAGTTCAGAAGATAATGAGGAGGATAATATTTTGATTTTGTCAGTTCAAAGATGTACTTCATAGATAGACTTCCATCTGGTTTTTGTTTTCTTCCATCTGTGATAGAAAAAAAGAGAGCATATTTTAATTGGAAAAAAGAGAAATTCTACTAGGATTTTGAAGAGTGCTCTTCCTTCCCTTTTGAACAAAATGGGAATTTTCCGCATCTCTTGGTAGAACGTTGATATTATAAAAGTGTTGACCTTTCAGACCCTCGCAAAATGATGAGCTTCTTGTTGATTGTAAAACAATTTTTCAATACAATTTTCATAATGTTTTTGAATTTTATAAAATTGTTTTTCTTATTACACAATGTTAATTCTTTGAATCTTCCCCAACGTTTAGTTTCTTTAGATTTTATACAATCAAACACAATTTCTTGTTTTTCAATGCCATGATATAATGAATTCTCTGAATAAAAGATAAAAAATTTTGATTTAATTTTTCCATACAATAGCAGTAATGGAAAATGAATACAAAACTATATCTAATCTTTTAATTTCCTAAAAGTATTAGATAATGTACGACTGAATTCAAAGAAAATTCACGTCTTTGCCCCCTAAAATAAATGTAGACTTTTTTAAAAAGTTTATTTTCTACTGCTGCTTATGAATAGACATCTGTCTGTTACTGAATACACAATAACTGAAAAAGTTAATGAATCACTTTAACCAAACTTATATTTGCCAGTTGATTATTATTAGCTGATTAGATTTGGGTTATCTTTTTGTGGGCCACTTCGTAGTGTGTCAAATAACTTTCCTTTAAAGCGAATCAACAAATTATTTATTAGTCATCACTTCAAGTTATCTTCATTCATTTATTTTGAATTATCTCATCTTTTTATTCACAAACATTATTTCGTCAAGAGAATTTCTTGACTTCAATCAAGCTAGTATTTAGTAATTTAGTTTCCATTTTTTTATATTTCACAATAATCATAAACAAATTGTTAGATTGTAATATTAGTAAGCTCAACTTATAGACTGCTACATTAAATGGGCCAAAATACTAGGCCCTTGTATGAATTCCAATAAATAACTCATTAATTTACATCAAACTTCTAATCCAGGATCTTTCGATCATGGATTGTTAAGGGAACTCAGTTTGGAAGTCTTAAGTTCAAATTGTTCTGTAAGTGTTAAAGTACAACTAAAAATCTGAAGATTTAAAATATGACAATTTAAATATGAATGAATCATTTAAAAATCAATAATAGAAGAATAACTGAATTAATTACATTTAAGCTCAAAACAGGCTAAAGTTTCGAAAGAATTCCCGTTCTATTAAATTATTTTAACTTAGAAAGCTCCCATTTCTGATTCTATTAATAAATAATATAATAATCATATAGTAACTGAACATTTCATTTACTTTCACAGTAGTTGAATATTAAAAAAATAAAAATCATAAATTTGATAATTTCGAACTAAAATTAAATTTTAATATTTGCAGTGTCGTTTTATAAGACGAAAAAAGACTTACAATAAAAGATTAAAAAAAAGTGTGATCTTAAGTAAGAAAATAATACTTTAAAAAATAGTAAAAATAGTATACTTGTAGTAAAAATAGTAAAGTACTTCAGGACTTATAGTATTAAAAGGGTGAATCCGACGTCGTACTTTGAGTTCACTAAAAGTCACATAAAACAATAAAAATATAAAAACTTATAAAAAGTAAACACAAGCTTTCGACTTCTGAAAAATCGAAGTCATCATCGGGTGAAAGAATAAAAAATAGAAATGGGTTAAATAATCTCGGAGTTCTCATTTCTCAAAGCATGATGGTATGGTGACGTATGTAGTAGGGGAAGGTATGGGAAGGGAGCATTGGCTCTGGGGTGTGCGTGGAGAGGCTTGTCGGTTGGATGGTATTGTAATTTTTCTTTTTCTTTTTACGAAACTTGTATTGCTCAATTGTTTGTATGGATAAACAGTCATTGTATGCATTGGGTTCAGTTGATATGTAAATGGATTCTTTGCACTTTCGTAAAAAAGCGTTGTTCTCGATGCACATTAGAGTAACTCCTTCAAAATTGAGGGAATGTCCTGTTTTTAAAGAATGTGTCACTGTGTTGTAATTAAAGTCACGTTTTTGCAGCGCATACTGATGCTGATATAATCTTTTAGCGAGCTTTTGACCCGTTTCTCCAAAATAACGGCAAGCGTTGTCATTGCCACAGGGTATTGCGTACACTACTCCTCTAGTTTCCATGGGGTCACGTGCCTCTCTGGTAATTTGGTTTTGTTGCATTGAATAGCTAACGTATTTCTACTAGGCGAGGTGAGAACAATGTTGTATGGTCTTAAAATACGTGATAGTTGCTGATGAAGCCTAGGGTGGTATGGTATTGAGATATATTTTTTGATGGTGTTGGTATTGGTTGCTTCTTTCAAATTTTGGTAGTAAGATCTTGTGGCTATGGCAATGTATTTGTTGAGAAAGGGCACAGGATAGTCATTAGCAATAAAGTTATTTTTTATTATGGCTATTTCGCTTAGAAAAAAGGAGAGCGAGCTGGATATACGAAAAGCTCTATGGATAGCCATTTTCAAATTGTTGATTTTGAACGTCATTGGACACGAGGATGCATAGTTGAGTGTGATAGGTAGAGAAGTCGGTTTATGGTAAACAGAGGTAGGAAACCTATTATCAAGCCTCCATATTAACATATATAGAAAAGGAATTGTGTGAGTCTCGCAATCTTCTGTTTCTATTGTAAATCTAATGTTAGGATGAACTTGGCTCATGCATTGGAAAATGTCTTCCTGGTGGGTTTCGTGTGCATAAAAAATTAAGTCATCAACATATCTACGATACAATATGTTGTGTAATCCTATGTTTTCGTATTGTATGAGAGCCATGTCTTCTATGTAACTCATGGTTATCTCTGCTAGTAAGGCTGACGCTGACAAACCCATGAATAGGCCAGCTGTCTGTTGATAGAAGGAATTATTGAATTGAAAGAATTGCATATTAAATAATGCTTCGATGAGGGGGATAATGTCACCATATAAAGGACTTAAAGGACTTATAGTAAAAATAGTAAAGGACTTTAAATAGTACTTTATATAAAATTCATATTTAAAAGTTTTATTTTATAGATTTACTGTTTGCATTTACTCATCAGCTTCTTTGCAGATCTTAAAAAGCAATATCTTAATTGTTTTTATGTGATTTGTCAAATTTGATTCTCTATTTCATCTACAATTGTTTGATAAAAATATGATATTAAGCGTAAGTAGGATTAAGTATATTTCAAGAGTAAATATAAAGTAAATTTTTCATTCTAAATTCAAAACAGATTCTACTTCATATCAAAACTGAATTCACTAACGTCATTAGAGTTGATTCGTGTATTAATTTGCACTTCATAATAGATCAGTGAAGTAATCAATCATGGATCGACCACAAGTGATAAAATGGCTTTCACGTAACGAAAGAGCTGCATCAACGCCGTCTGCCTCTCAAAATGAAATACAACACAAGTAAATAATAAAAATGCATTTGTGTAAACGCTACTCACAAAAACACTCGTTCAGAATATAGCGAGAAGAAACTAAGCTAATTTTACTTCATCAACTGCTGAATGAAGTGAAAAATCACGTTATTTTTCAACCAAAAAAAAAAACAAAATTTAAAGATTGATTACGAATTCAGAAGCACGGTTCTAAAAGAAAGGATATGGATTGAAGGATTAAATGTTATGCTGAAGACAATATGATATCTCTATGTTCTTTGGTCGCTGAAAATGATGCTGAAATTGCCTGATTAGCTGTTGTTTTCGCGATAAAAGCACTTTCAGTTATTTGTACAATAAAACATGAATACAAAATTAGTTACCTTAACTGCGTCTCCTTTTGGCCTCTCTATAGAATTCTGTTTCAGAAGCATCCAAATTTTCATCATCCAGCAATAATCACCTAACACGGCCATTTCCCTTTGTGTTCCACCACCGAAATGTCTTAATGGAAGCGTTCACCAGGACTTGTCTTTGAAGCATCGCCACTGATCAGGACTCATCGGACCATCAGTGTCTTTGCAGTAAGTGAAATCTCCTTCGGTTTTAAAGAATTGCTTGAATTCTTTATTTCTAAACGGAAATGTTGTCACTTTAGCAGGGTGGTTTAGGAAATTCCACTGTTGTAACCTTAAATATCAAAAGTTCTGTCTTATTTTCGGGAGTTCGAGATTCCTGATGAGGTCAATGAGCACGCCTTCCGTGATCTTATGATTGGAGGAGTGTGTGATTGGCAAGCAGTCTGTATCTCTTTGAAGTTGATGGCTGCTGTTCTTACAGTTACCTTCGCCATAGAAAAATTGTCTGGAGGTTCAGGAACAGGAAATCCTTCGCCTTGAGGCACATGTTGAAATGCAGGTGGTATTTTAGGGTGTACAAGTGATGATTTTTTTCTTCATGGACATACCTTTTTAAGAAGTGATGACCATACAGAAATAATAGTCAGTACTGTGATTCTTAGGTTCCATTCAAACCTTGAGCACTCCAGACGACATACGACGTCCTTCCATTCAGTCACGCATTGAATTTGGATGAACACGTATACAGCACACATTTGGTGCTCATTATTTTGTTCTGGTTCCCAACTTACAACCGAAATACAAGAAATATGTCTTTTTTTTTAGTTGGAGTAATCGAACATTCCATCGAAGCAAATATCACTTCTCGACAAATATAACAAAAGTTGTCCCGGAGGTGTGTAAATAATCCAGATATATCTATAAATATACTATTTTTCAATGTATAAAAGTCGAATGCCAGCTGAAACTACATGGAAAGAACTTGGGGACACATCGACAATTAGACTACTTTAGTACAACACTGAACTAAAATTTTGTACTAAAGATCTGAAAACTGTTACCAGGCAATAATTTTACTGATCACGTGCTCCGACAACAGCCGTTCACGTGATGACATCGTATTATGAGAATTTGGGTCCCACTTGCAGTGTTGCCAGCTGTTATGGATCGGGACTCAATGTTTAGTAGAATAATATCGTAATTTCGGGTTGTAATTCGAAAAATAGAGCTAAACTGAAAATGTTAATATCATTTTAAATTCAGTGAATTAGGAAAGATTAACTAATCTTATTTCCATAACATTGTGTCTGTTGAACAATGTAATAGATTGAAAGACAGAAAAATAGATAAAAAAATTGAAAAGCAATTTGTATAGTAAAGTGTCTCGTCAATTGCTGTAATACTTGTATATAATGAAGAGTACTCGGTGTATCAAGTGAATTGGATGGAGAAAAAGGATTAGCGTGGAAGCTTTCATATTTATTACTGCTACTTAAATGTTGGCAGTAACAATTTAGAGTTATAGAACTATTTATAAAATGGAGTGCAAAATGTCTCCATGAAATGTAGTTCCCAAATCCAAGTACTGTGAACTGTCCATTATTTTTACAAAAAGCTCGAAAATAGGTGAATTAAGAATTAATTTGTTCAATTAAAAATTTGTAATTTTTAAAAATAAATGACTTTTCGTGAAAAACGTTTTTGTTCAAAATAAAGAAAATTTTGATCATTGCTTGAATTTTATTATAAATCAGCAAAACAACGTCTGATGGAAAATGAACAAGGAAATAAGTATCCAACCATTAGTATTTGGGCCATTTCTGTTAAATTTCCGATCAATTTGGACATTCTTGTTTGTTTGTTTGTTTTTCTCATTCAATTAGTTATTTTGCTCTTTGAACGATGATAATTACAACAGGTGATTTTGGACACTGGGAGAAAATAACTTAACTTAACTTTTATCCTAACCATTCGGCTAAGTTCAGGCGACCTAACGATAATAAAGAGTTGAATTGCTCAGCAAATATTTGATGGCAACGTAATATTTCTTCTGTTTTTTTTTGTTTTTACTTTATTTTACGGTAGAAATCTTTTCTAATGTTGGAATTAGTATTTCTTTAGATTATTTTACACTTTGGATTGAAAAAAAATCGAAGTTATTTCCTGAGAATATTTGTTTATTTTAAATTTCCATATTTTAATATTTCTGGTATTGAATAATTTTATTTAAAATTAGATGTACAAAAAAGTGTTATTAAAATTATTATGAATAGATGCTTAAGGCAGGAATAGATGCTTATGAATAGATACTTAAAGAAGGCATTGAAAATAGAAATTGACAGTAATAAAATTTAAATGAAATTCACTTACATTTATAAACCATAATTATAAACCAGATATGCAAAATATAAAGTAATGTAATATTTTGATTGTTAGATCCGTCATTCTGTGAATATTTTTAAATTTGTATTTTTTTTCTGTGTTTTGAGGATATTTTAATTAGATCCAATTAACGATTGTTTCTTTTTCTTTTATTCTTATTATTTTTTTATGATTAATTTATGAATAACGTTAAATAAATGCTTATAAAAATTAATATTTATAAATAATAAATGAGTGAAATTGATATAACATTAAGCAACAGGTGTGTTCGTACAACATAGATCGTGCACTGTTTATTCTCCTGAATAATATAATGAAAGAAATAAAGTTGAAGAGCAACTTCACATAATAAGGCATTGGAATTAGCGAAAGAATTTTTATGATGATCCAATTAGAAATAATGAAATTATCATGTTGATTGATTTCTTATCTCTTGAATTTTCGATTGTTTCTTAAGTGATTTGAGTTTTACGTTTGATAAAAAAAAAAAAATCTTTCATCATAATTTCAACAGTAGAAGCCGTTGTGGAGCTGAAGCTTGGGTTGACAATACTTAATTTATTTTGAAATTATTAATTTCAATTTTAAGAATTTAATTGGTTATATGTTATTTTCTGGATTGATTTGGATAAGTATTTGTAGATTTTATTATTTCACTCTATCTTTTCAAGTGAAGGCCTTCTTTTGAGTCATTGGTGAATGTAGTCTCTTAGGATCAAAGCCAGTGACAGCCTCTCCTTCTGCTGCCAATTCGTGTGTTGCTCGCCTTGTTGCCGCTGACTTCGTCTACTAAAAATACCGCCTGTCGCTCCTCTACGTCAAGCGCGAAATTAGATGCATGTAAATTTTAAAATCACATCAACAGCCACGATCTGTTGAAAGGGGAATAAGGATGAAGAGACATCAGTTGAACTTCATCAAGACACTCCACAGGAATAAATGTATCAAAGAATATTAAAACAAAGAAATAGACCTAAAAGGAAATCATGGAAGGTTGTTTTATTTTTATTCTTTCTCCTTCAATCTAATTAGGCACAAGTAAATTATTTCTTGGGCTTTATTTAGAAAAGTCTAAAATTAACCACAGCAGATCTATTTTTACAATAAATGATGGAATTTCAAACGAAATAGATGATTTAATATCCTTGTATTCGAACTCCCTCATTTTGTAGTTCATAATTGAAACATGAAATTCTCAATGAAGATAATTCTAGATAATTTTACAGTAAAAATAGAAAATAAAATTTATAAATCCTTAAGGTCTTAAATGATTATTTACTTTTTACAAAGACTGAAAACAAGCCATTGTTATTTAACCTTTTTTTTATTTTACAACAATGAAAACCATTTGAAAATTTCCTCCATTAGACCTTTCTAAAAACCATGAAGACTTTTTTGCTTTTCTTTTTATTTGAAAACTCTCCTACAGCAAAAAAGTAATCCGTGTTTGTTTGTTTGTTTTCCCCAAGTATCGTTTGATTTTAAATTTACTTTTTTATTTTAATTAACAAAAATATTAAAAAAAAAGTTTAATAAATTTTTCTTAAAGCTAGGAGATATTCCAGTTCATTGTACAGAAATATTTAATTGTACAGATAATGATCTATTCTTTCTTTGTTTTGATTCTAATGTGATATTAAAATGCTTTTCCAATAATAAACAACAGATTCCGTTTCCTTTCCATTAGGCCTTCAACGAAGATATTCTTAAATTCAGTCAAATTCTGTTTCAATACTTAATAAAAGTTCTTAAGCATTTGTTTTAATTTTTTTAATATATAAACTTATATTTATATTCAAGTATGTTTAATAAAATAAAAAGTAATAAATTTATATATATTTTTAACGAACATCAAAAAAAAAATCTTATAAATATGTTATTTTTACTGATACGATATATTTGGTAATAATTGTTGTCTGAGCATGAGACGTCTCTTCCCGTCCCACTAGAATAAGTTTATTTCCGTTTGTTTGTCGTTGAATCGTTAAATAAAGGCTTACGACTTGATTCATTTCTTATTTAAGGTAAAATCAAAGATCTATTTAGTTTGGTTTCCCATCTTTTAAAATTGATCTTTAGAAATCCCTGTAAAAAGAGCCGGACTGATTTCTTGAAGACTTATTGCGATACTTACTTAGGTGTAATTTTGGTTTTTAATCTCCCCTTGTCAGTTGATGCGCAGTTGATGGCTTCTCTAGAATAATCTGATCGTAATGAAGTGAATCTTCATGACTTGATAATTAAAACTAACATTTCTTTCTGGGCCTCACCATTTTTTCACTTGATAATTTGTAGATTTCTTTGCTAATTTATTATTAGGTATAAAAAATGGATGGTAATCATCTTTTTATCAAATTCATTGTTATTATCAATATGTACCAAGTCACCAAAGCATCTACGTCCATCCTTCAAACAAATTACAGATTCCAGCTCGATAGAAAGATTACTTGCGATCAAATCATCAGGTCATTTTTCCTTTTTTCAATTTTTCAATATTTCTAAAATGTGTATCAGAATATGTCAAGTGACAATCGAAGGTGCTACATCAGGCGAATATGCAGGATAGAGTAAGTCATCCCAGGCCAAGTTGCAACAGTACGGTATGTCCTTTCACCATATGATATCCACTGTCACTGAGTTCATGTGAAACATGCTTTATTTGTTTTTTACTTTTACCATTTTGTTTAATCGATTATTGAGTTCAAGTCTTTTTCAATTTGAATTGTTTTCATCCATGAGCTCTTGGAAATCACCGTTTTCATACATTACTGTCAATTCTTAAGATCAAAATCACAATCTTCAAATTCAAATCAAAATTTTTATAGATCATATAATACAATAATGTATAACAACAACAACAATAATAAATATAGGAAAAAAGAGCAAATGAATTCATAAATTTTGTAATTTTTTCCTTTTTGAATTGGATACAAAGTTGAGTGACGATTGAACTCATGTGTTTATCTTAATTTTGTTCATTGTCTCGATAGGTTAATGTTATTTTTAACAAACCTCTGTCAGCAACTTCACATCAAAGAAAGACCGTAAAATACTTTGAATTTAATTTATTGAACACCTAATATTTGTAGCTTCCTCTGTTAAATTATTATTCAAAGCTTAGTATTGTAGTAAAAATTAATCTGGTATTGATTTGTTTTAAGTAAATGCTTTGAAAAAATCAGTCTTGTTCTTTCTTCATTAAAATAAATATCGGAAAATAATTCCTTGGCTTTTCTTTGTGGTTTTTGACTAAAAGGCAATTGTATCTTTGAGTTTGACTCCTAATCCGACTCCGTCATTGATACATTCCTAAGTCAATATTTTATTTCGGCGAACTGCCATCGGATTATGCATATGGATCCACTGACACGGTGTTTAACATTATTAATGTGTCTAATCTGAAGCTAAACAGGCCGTGCTCTTACAGATAGATGGCACCACTTGTAGGATCACCGAGTGATTTACACATTTGATGGACCTTTCATTGGACAAGCGAAGAAGAAGTATTGATTTTCAGAGAGTGGTGGTGAGTGAAAATGACTTAGATTGAAATTGATTTTTAATCCCATCTATTTCATGAAAGTTTGGATGAATTAAAAGAAAAATCAATAAAATAATTGAAGTAGAAGTTTTATTTATTATTTATTTATAGACTACATTTCTTCTTATTATGTTTTCGCAAGATTTCAGTACCTCAAAGGAATAGTTAAATATAAAACAGCAACAAAAAATAGAGGAAGCTTTTGCTTAAATAACTGATTTTTTATTTTTATTTTTAGTTAAGATAATTTGTCGAAGAAATTTTAATTTGCATGGAAGATCATAACGATGAACTCATGAAAATTCATTGGTTAGCAATTGAGAAAAATATTTTTTTTTTTAATTTCATCTGATTACGAAGAAATTTGGTTTGATTAATAAAAACTGAATATTAAAAAATATAGGCAATTTTCAAGAATATACAATTGCTCAGCTTCCTAGAAATCAGTTCCTGTGAACAAATGGATTCCTTCCAATACTGAAATATTAGTAACAGAAATGAATAAATACAATTAAAGGTTAATTTAGACACGTTCGTAAGGTTTAAAATTATCTTTTTTTTTTTAATGGTGATCTAAAAACAAAGGAAAACGATAAAAAATTATTCTTATTGAAAACAGCCATCATCCAAATCATCCTCATCCCTCGATAGGTATTCAAATGGACAAAGATTATTCTAAATTATTATAAGATTATTATAAGTTGAGGCTATTCCTTTTTTTGTGGATGCTTTCCTTAAATTTTGTTAGCATAACTAGTTAATCCATAATATGCAAAAATTTCCAAATATTTTAAAGTAGAATATAAGCAATTTGGTTCTATAATATTCATATCACCCAAATAATTATATTTTTATATATTTTATATGGCAAAGATTACAATGTTTATAATTTAAAACAAAGATGGTCGTGGACAATAATTAATGAAAGATTTCATGTATTTACAATTGTTAATGGATAACAATCATTGAAATAGGTAAAGTTTTAAAACAATCTAAATATGGCAAAGATTACAATGTTTATAATTGTCAATGGATAACAATCATTGAAAGATTTCATGATTTTTACAATTTTCTTTAACCCATTATTATTAGATAAATTTAATTTCTACACCTTTTTGTTTATTGAAGCAATTAAATCTATTAATGACGCATGCTTCAATCATAAATCTTGTATTCTTATCATATATATTTTTTTATATAATACATTTACTAATGGATCCGGATTGTGTCCTAATGTTATGCAATGGTTTGCCCAATCCCAAACTTCAGGCTGTCGATTCCTAAAAGCGCTAATGTGTTCCTGGACACGTTCATCTAAAGTCCGTCTGGTATTCCCAAGATATATCCCACAACAACACTTCAATTTGTAAACATTAGCCATCATTTGCATTATATTACTTATTTTGTTTGAATTTTGCATTAAGGATCTTAAATTGTTATTGGCCACTCTTGTAATGGAAATATTATTAGATTTACAGATTTTACTTATTTCTCTAGAAATTTTGATATTATAAGGTGTGTGAATTATATTCTTAAATTCTTTGTCCATTTTGGGTTTATCTTTTTTCTTGTTTAGAAAAAAGATTTACACAATATGTTAATCAGTTTTCTCGGGTATTCATTGTTTTGCAAGATTTTTTTTGAAATCGTCAATTTTACGTTATATTTATGCCATATTTATATTATTTAAAACTTTGCTTGTTTTTCTGTTTGTTATATTATTCTATGTTTCTCTGTACTTAAGCCTGAGGAAGCAAGATAAGAAATTTCCTGCGAAATATAGTAATGAGTGATGAAGAGTTTGTGATTCAACTATTTTATTCCTAATAATTCATCTTCAATAGAATTTATTTTATTGAGTGTTTTATCTTCTCAATTGTGGTAATTTGTTTGCTTAAAGTCTTTATTGGATTTTCATTTGACTTGAGTTTTTCAAAGTCTGATATGGTCCATACTTTAATACTTTGAATTCATATTTAATTTCATTGATCTGTTCTAGTCCTTTATTTATTTTCCAAATATCTGTCTTTATTTCTCGTTTTTCAGGTAGAATGTCATTATTTATGTCACAAGTTGGTGGTGCGTTCACATTCTTTAGTAGGGATGCCTCCATCTTGTCTTCCCTTAATTTCACGTCATTTCTATCCTTTTTGTATTTTTCTTCCTTTATAACTGAAACGTTATTATAGCCCTTACATTTCCAGTTTATTTTCTTTTATAGTGTAAGATTTACTTGGTATTTCTCTTAAGTCAGCACATTTATCATGATATTTACGTCCACATCCGACAATCTCATTTCTTGCTTCATTAAAAGTTTTTTGCATTTTGTACATTTTGTTTTCTTTTGAGAATAATCTAAATAATTAATTAATAATTTTTCTTATTCTATTTGAAATAACTCTATAGTCTATATTACAGTATACAATATATATTGTAATTGCTTACTTGAAATTTCGCTTTTGAACAGCACGAAAAATGGCGTAGTTGCTGAAGCCACGCATGCGCTCTTCTGATGATTACGTATATTATACGTTATCTATATTACGTATATGAATAACACAAAACCCATTTAGTTTGAAGTTATTTATTTATTTATTTACTATAGAAACTAGTAAATGAATATCCTAGGAAGCTTCGAAATTGTTATAATTTAATGAAAAGATCCACACAAAAAAAGTACTAATCTATAATAATTTACAATAACCTTGTCCTTGTGGTATTTGTAGGATCCACATTGGGTTGATGATGGGGGTGTTTTTTTTCTCTTGTAGATGAGTTGTAGGATTTTCCCAACCTAATGAAAATTTGTGGTTGCTTTTCTTTGCTGAGGTTAAAGATTGGAAGGCAATTAGTGAGAATTCGGTGGAAACAGAATGGTTTGTTAAATTAGGATCGTTTAACCGTAATCTGTAAGAAATATAGAAGAAAAATGTATTCAAAAGTGCCTATTCGCTTTTTTAGTACTTTTGAAATAGGTCTTTTATAAAATACATTTTCCGTATTTTTCTATCAATTCCTTCCTTTTCATATTGCTACTTTAAACTAAAACACCAAACACTCCATATCTTAGTATTTAAAATTGTTTTATTCAAATTCTACGCGAATTTTTGGGACGAAATTGTAACGTCATCCCTTCTTCAAGCGAAAAATTGAAAGATTCTTCGGAAAAAATACATTTTTCTTTTTTAAGATTTGGGAGAGATGAACGCAATGGATTTTGAACTTCGCGAAGATTGTGGCTGAAAAAAAAACCGACTAATGATCTGAGCAAGATTTATATTCTTTATTGATATTTAATATTTTACACTTAATAGTAATCTCTAAAATAATTAAGCTCTTCTAATTGGAAATGTCAGAATCATCTACACTAATATTTATAGTGTTTTTTTTTTTTTAAAGTTTCAAAAACTATGTAAGAAGTATTTTTTGTTTTCTTATTTTTATAGAAGCAATAGCTAAGAATAAGTAGTTCCCTGCTGTTGTATTTGAAATAAACCATTTTTACATTATTCTTCTAAATTTAAAGTAGAGCTTTAGGGATAATTTTTAATTGAAAAATGTTTTGCAATAATCCAAAAAATAATGTCTGACAAAATAGATACCTCTGAGTACATGAATTATTACCAAAAGTCTTGATATTGGATGTAAATAACTATGTCTATGCCAAAGTTCAAAATTTACCTTTCTTTTTAAGTAAAATTATTTCAAGACAATTATTAAAATCCTTTGAAATGTCAATCCTGCGCTGCGAAAGGTTAGTTGAATGTAAATGTTTTTAATGTCATTTCAATAAGAGTTGACGGAAGATCCAAGTGGAGGTGTTGTCCACTGTAGATGAGCAATTGGACTTGGCTCACAGCTGTCTTTCTTTGATCCGTAATGGTGTCCTACCTCTTGGGAGGCACTTGTTGATGTCAGTAATTACTGCGGTTGGAGCAATGCTCTTGTGGTTAATGTTACAAGACAGACACGTGTCCAGGATGGGCGTCAACACCCTTCACTTGTCGTCGGTCTCAATTCATGCAGAATGCTTCTAATGGCGCGCAGAGATATTCAAAGCATAATAACTCTAATTAGGAGATCAGCAAATGAAAAAAATACATTAAGTTACAAACAGAGCCAATTACTCTTTCATTTTATTCTGCAAAGTTTTCTCTGGAGAGAACTTACTCTAGTGTCCTTGAATTACAAAATTTAATGTTAAAAAAGAAATAAAATTCACTCAATTTTTTTTTTCAATTCTGCTCCAAAAATTTAGAATTGTTGTGTTCACTATTGTGTAATGATTTCATTTTTGTTAATAAAAAAACTCTGTTCTGAACAATCTCCGTCTCCTTCATGTGATTAGATACTCTATTCGTTAATTAAAGAGACAGTTTTAAGATTGTGGTTGGAGATGACTAATCGTACTTTTTGTTGGACCATGAATCAGAATTGGACCAAATTTTAAAGAAATCAGCCCAGCGGTTTCAGCGTGGGATTTCGGAAGTCGTTTTGGAGGGAAAATGGATTCCACAATAGATGGTTAATTGATTGAAGTCTCACTAATCCTCTTGAACATTTTCCGTTTTGTTTTTCTGTTTGTGGCTTTTCAAATTAAAATTGCTGAACAGATTCCATAAAATTCGTATTCGACTCTAACCTAAGACATAGACCCTTTTCTCTCAAAACCGAATCCCAAAATCCCTTAGTAAAATGGTTGGACTGTTTTGTTTCAAAATTTGGTGTGGTTTTGTAAATGTTCAGACGAAGAGAACGGGGGAATCCTTTTGAAGATTTTGAGGAGGAGAGGGGGTACATTTTAGTAAGGAATTTCGAAGATTAGTTTTTGAGAGATAGGAGGAGAGAAAACCAAAATAAAGGGTCTAAGTTTTAATTGGAACCAAATCTGATGGAAGTGAGACAGAGACAGTTCAAGGAAAACTTTTGTATTTTTTTTTTTTAATTTCTTAACATTTACATAAATAGTCTTGAAATAGTTAAGATTTGAAATAAATCTTAAATGATAAATGACTCTTTTCCTGTTCTTTTTCTAGCTCATTTCTTTAAGATCAATGTCCAAAACTAAAACCATTTTTCTTCTTGCATTGTTTCCTTTCTAAAATGATTTACTTTCTTGTTGATTTTTACTATAATCTAATTTCCCTTGATTCTTTCTTAAAGACCGATATATTTTTTTTTTAAAGCATATTTTTTTACTTTTTTGATGGATTGTTTGGAAACCCACACATGTATAGATGTTGATAAAATCAGTTAAATTTGATTTTAGTCTGAATTTTAGTCAGCATTAATATAGAATTACATTAGATAAAAACGTAAATTAATACTGACAGAAATATAGAAGAAGAAAATTTCTGTAGAAGCCCAATGATTGAATCGAGGGTTTTTTTTATCTCCAAGGGGTTCTCTGTGCTTTCAAGTTTTAAATTACTCAACTGAGATTTTCTTTTTGTGCCTTCGGCTAAATGGAGTTCACCATACGGTTAAATTCACAGCACGAGCAAACAATGGCAGTGGGCCGAAGCCAAGGTCAAGCCTGAGCAATATTCACACCTGCTTGAGGGTTAGACGATGTTCACTGCACTATTTTGCAGACAAATTACTTTTCTGTTTTTAGTCAGAGGGTTTCTCTTACCTTTTTTTCCTTACATTGTAAAGCTGAAGCAGTGCTTTAACACAGATGAGCTATCTTTTGAGTAAGGAATAATTTTGTTTCCTTTGAGTCCAATTTACATGAATTAACATCTGTGAAGTTTCAGCTTCCAAGAATAAATAGTTCTTACATTAAATAGTTAAAAGATGGTATTTGATGTTTATCTGTTATTAAAAGGACGATGCTTAAACACCCACTAAAACATTACTTATCGAAATAAGATGCTCTAATTATTATTCTGATCACCTTATGATAATCTCTAAAACTGTTTGCTTCTATTTTCCACATTGAAGGTTAAGAGACGTTCAATATCCTTTGATAAATAAAAGAAAGTAAATGTAAAAAACAATGGGAAATACAGTAGAAAATAGATAACAATGAAGGCAAATTAGAAATTTTCATTAAATTGAGTTCATTTGATGTTTCCTGGTTTCGTAACTGGGAAGTTCTTGAAAAATCTTGTGAGACGAGAAGTGGATGACGTTTTGTTTTGCTTCGTCATCGAAAGACTATGATTCCGAATGCATCGCACATCTGACTACTAGAAAGAAAGAAAGAAAGAAAGACAGGAAATGTCATCAGGTTCTGTCATTGGCAGATAACGACATTAATATACCAAGGCAAAAGAAAATAAGAAAGACCTAGAACAAATAATTGCTTTGATCTACAAATACGGTCCAACCTTAAACACTAAAAGTTGTTCAG
The DNA here is from genome assembly GCA_023159025.1 of Thereuonema tuberculata. Classification (NCBI taxonomy): domain Eukaryota; kingdom Metazoa; phylum Arthropoda; class Chilopoda; order Scutigeromorpha; family Scutigeridae; genus Thereuonema; species Thereuonema tuberculata. Next base: position 54,596,305 of record JAFIDM010000179.1, read on the forward strand.
AAATTCTTTCACGTCTGTTTGCAACCAACCACTACAAAAAAGCTAAAGAAAACTTTGGATTTTAACTTTTACAGCAACGAATGAACGCTGCTCTCTTTAAGCTTTCTCCAAATGAAAAATCAAAATATATTTTTTAGAATTTGTAAACATTTTAATTTTTTAAAGCTTCTGTTTAAATTAGGACATTAATCATTTTAAAAATTCACAATCCCCCGTTGCCATTGTTCGCTTCCGTAGAAGAAATGGATACTATTTTTTTTTAAGTTGTGTCTGTTATTGAAAATCTCTTTCAATAGCAACAATTATAATTAACCAATCAAACTTCATGAAGAGTTTAATGTTGTTAACTAGTTCTTATTAGAGATTGGTATTTGTTTAGGAAGGATCTTACAAAAGAGCAACGTAATTCAAAGAAAAAGATCAGTGGCAGTTTAACGTATATAATATATTTATATCGATGACGTATTAAAAAAAAAGGGTTTTCACATATAAAACTTTATATTAAAAATATTACTGTCCAATCCTGGTTATATAATTATTGTCTAAGCATATAGGAGTATCTTGTAACGATACATTGTCTGTCATCATGAGTTGTAATTAAAACGAACAGTTAATATTATTAAAATTGTATCTGTAATATTAGATCGAAGAATGATCCATAAAACAGACTGTTCAAACCAATCTTACCTGCTTTCTTACATTTATTTCTTTTTTTTTTTTTTTTTGAAATTCCATTTATTCTTACTTGTGTCGCTAGTTTTCAAAGAATTCATTAAAATGTTTGGTATCATGTTTACAATTGAATATTCAGGTTGATTTTGATGTTGGTAATTAATGGTTTATGCGAGATAATAAATATCTGTAATTTTACAATTTCTGCATTCAACAGATATTGAGATTAAAAGAATTCTTTTCACTTTGTATTATTTTTTAAAAAAATGAAAAAGAAAACGCAAGATTTGAAGGGAAATAGGTTACCAGTTCTCTCAAAATCTTCTTGTTAATGATGTGATAGAAAAAAAAACCCCCACTTAAAACAAGAATTAAGTTAGTCGTTTAAAAAAAAAGGTATATGAAATATAATGAAATGGTTTTTATTTTTATTTATTTCTATCCACTATTAAATAAGAGATATAATTTAGATTACTCTAAACCATCTTGTAAACTTCCTATAAAGTTAATGTTAAATTTTAAAAATTCGAGAAAAGATTAATGTCAAATCTTTGGTTACTAAAATTTCCATAATCGTTAAAACAAAGTTCCAACAAAATTTCGATTATTGTAAATTATTTTCTAAAGGCATTTTAATTTCCTTGATTAGTTTGAAAAAAAATTGAGAAAAAAAATTATAGCTTTTTTCCTAATTATATAAATAGTGTCTCCATGTCTCTGATCTATAGACTTCCTCTGACTTCCATTAGGGAAGAAATACAACAAAGCTAGCCTTTCTCTGTCAGGCATTGACAGAATACTTCGTTTGCAAAAACAGTCTGATTTCGATTTAATTAAATTAATGGTTGTATATAAAAAAAGGGCAATAGCAAAAGTCAATTTTTTTAACTTTATCAATTGTGATGAATGTAACAGGAACTGAAAAATGAGATTGGTTAATTGTTGGAAGTTTTTAGCCCCTAACCAATCAAACAGAAGATTGTAAATAAAGGAGTGAAGTCTGTCATTGAGAAATTTGAAAAAAAATTTTAATTTCCAGTCTTATTCGCTTGGCGCCACTACACTACGACTTTTCTATAAATACTGGTTTTGTGAAGCAATCAAAAGCTGCTACAATGGAACGATCGAATCCTCGCCAACTAAAAGGCTTTATTTGTGACAATAAGGAAATTTGATGTAAAACTACAAAATTCTTATAAAGTATTTAGATTACAGTATCTTTTAATCTTTATTAAATGTGCAATAAAGATTTTTTTATTGAGTTTCATGTCATCTTTTTATCGGTTTAATCGTTTGTCTAAGGAAGTAATTACATTGAAAGAATAAATAAAAATTAAAAGAAAAAGAAAAAAAAAAATCCATTTGGCGACATTTCCGTCCTTGTAATTGTCATTTGGTTTTATCTGAATTTAGCCAAATGTTAATTGGTCAATGAACCATCTACCATTTATCGTAAACATTTTCAATTTACAATAATTTCTAAGTTTTGCACGTCTGGTTATCTTTGTATTATTAAGTAACTACTGTTATAAATATTTTTATTAAGAATTGCAAATTCATTGTCTTCAATAAATTTCATACACAGATAACACTCAAGGGAGATCTTGTTTTTCCTCATTTTAATAATGAATGAAGTTTATAAGTAATCGTTTTCGAATAATCCACATTTTGACATCCTGCCTCATTTTTAAATAATAATAGAATTTGTGTGTGGATAGTGTGAGTGATTTTTTTTTTCCTTTCTATATATTTTAAAATAATGGATCTCTAAATCTCTTATAAAAAAATCTTTAAAAAAAGTAAATAATAAAAAGAAAAAAAAAAGATAAATCAGGATTTTAATAATATTGCAACAATAACTTTCAGCAATAGAAAATAAGAAGCCAGTATAATAGAAATATTTAAATCAAATTTAAGTAATTCAAATTAGAATTAACGAAGATAAAATAAAAACAATATCTATATGAAATTAATATGTAGGATTCAAAGAAAATGTCACAACAATGATGATAAAAATAAATTAAACGAATGAATAATGAAAGTAAATTGTTAATAACGAATTGATCGGTGTTTTCTATAGGAACCACTTTAACAAGTAATGAAATAATAAGTGCTTTTGTTATTTTATATTGATCCTAAATTAGATTCAGAATAATAACTTTGGTCTATCAAGGAGAGGTGCACAGAAGCAGTAGTATTTTTTTATTAGGAGTTTTTTTGGTATTCCATCTGTGCAACCAAATCTTCTCGCTTGATCCATTTTCCGTTTTCTTTTGTCGCCATTAGGTTTTGTTTTTCATTTAGAAACACACTCTGTAAGCGGAGGTGATTGTGAAAAACATTGACCGGAAATGGCAGGTACTTGATTCCAGCAAATACCGGAAGCAATCAAGCAACAGGAAAAAAAACAAAGGATAAAAACACAGGCCCCTATGGAATGGAAGGAAATGGAGGGGGTCAAGTGTCGAAGGGACAATAAGAGCTTATCACCTCTGTTAACGAACTAAAAAGAAAACAGAGATACTCTTCAAAAGTATCTAAAGTATTCTAAAAAATTAAATGTGTAGTAAAAGAGAAATCATTTCTTAAATCAATTGTAAAAGAAAAAATAGCAACTACTACTGGAATCTGTTTTGCAATGAATTCACACAAAAAAAAAACCTGGCTTGTAGAGAGGCATGCTACATTAAGATTCCTGCATTCTTTTTTTTTTTTTTTAAGCAATTATTTAGATTGAAATTAATCCCATTAAGAGAAAATAAAAAAGAAAGAACTATGTATGAAAATATATGTAATGAGTTTTATTAATGCTTATATTTTATTCTAATATTTTAAACGATAAACGATTTTTATTATAAATTCAAAACTTTATTTTAAATTCAATGAAAATCTGAAACAAGATCTTAAACTTGAATGTTTAAGATGAAGCTTTATGAATGAATTTGTATCAATTCCTTTTCGATAATATTAAATCTAACGAACTAAAAAGAGCTGCTTAATATTGAAATATTTAGAATGTTGAAATTTTGACATCATCATCATCATCCAAAGCCAGTTGTGCTGAAATTATGACAATTTGATTAATTATAAAAGAAGGTCTTTCGTAACTAAAATGTTAAAATGAAAGTTTGACAATTCAAATAAAGAAACCTAAGATTTATTGAATCTGTTCATTTAAAAGGACTCAAAGAGAAAGGGTAGTGTCATCGTACATTATCATCGGATAGAATGGGAAAAATGAGCTTGTTACTTATTTCTTCATTTAAATGCATCTGAATTCTACATCATTAGTGAAAACGAATTTAAATGCTTTATTATAAATAAGGTTCAAAATCCATGATTGAATCCAACTAACAACAAACCTAAGTATTGAAGAAGTGATTGGAAATCTTTGGATAAATAGGAGACATCTCTGTTCCAAAGTTCTTATTCCAAGAAAATAACCAAGAATATCATGACGGATGATAAATGAGAGCTCCTCAACCTCGGTGCCGAGCGGTTTAAAGCGTCATAATGTAAAGTATAATGTTAGCATGATGAGTTCCAATCCATCACCATTTCGTTTGATTCCGATGTAGAAGATAAAATCATTTTACATTTACTGACATAAAAATTTGCGCCCAAGAAAAAAGTTCATTCTATAAACGCGAAATTAAGTAAATAGTACGGCGAGGGTAGATAAGCAACTGAATAATGTTTGGTGCGATTACACGTGGCCGCTCGGCCTACAGGGGCGCTGCAATCGCAAGTCGTGGGGTTTATAAGGCACACGCAATGGAGTCCACATGCACTGTAAAGTAATGAGGCGAGGCCTGTGAGCGATCAACATGCCGCGAAGACGCGTTAGACGTCAGTACGAACAACTTACGGAGTTTGAGGCAGGCTGTATCTCAAACCAAAGTACCCCCCCCCCCCCCCTAATATTGGCCGCTCTAACTGTACAGTCAGATCGTGTTGGCAGCAATGGACACGGGAAGACACCTCTACAAGGCTTACCGCTTCTGAATGACCCAGTAAGGAAGAGGATCGTTTGATCGTCTGAGAGGCACGAACAGATTCAATGGCTTCCTCGTCCACTATCCAACGACACTTGGCAGGGTCACAATGGAACCCTTCTCTGCCAGAACCATTTCCTGACGCCCAGCACAGGCGATTCTCAATTCTTCACGCCCCTTCCGTTGGGCCTTAAGGTTAATATCGTCGGCTGTGTTTGCAGTGGTGTCAGCAGAGAGCAACATGCAATGCAACGGGCTGTCGACGTATCGTCTTCAGGGACGAATCCCACTTTTGTTTGGGAACGTAGTCAGGGTTTGGAGGACCACAGATGAGCTCTACAATCTCAACCTCACTTTACAGCAGCCTACAGCCCCTCACTGATGTAAAACTTTGGGGTGCGATCGCATATGAAAGTCATTCATTACTAGTAGTGCTATGAGAGACATTGACAGCTCTGCGGTTCGTTCCTGAGGCTGCCTTTCCTGGCAGGGTGCCCAGGAGCAATTTTCCAACAAGATAACAATCCTAGGAAATCCTAGCTGTGTACGGAAGAGCGTCTACTTCATGTTGCGACACTTCTTTGACCTATCCGCTCGCCTGATTTGTTGTCAATCGAGCTTGTCTGATACCAAATGGAATGTCAACTGTCGCCATGTAGCAGTATTCGTTTTCCAACGCTTCCTTCTGTTACGGACTTTTATTTTTATTCTCCTACTCTTCATTGACGCAATTTGCGCCGTTACGTCACTTAGTTGAGGCAAAATGACCTTTGCCTTGTTTACTTTCTCGCAGGATCCGCCATTTTTTTTATCTCTTCCCTCTTTTTTCTAATTAATCGTGAAATGGCAGGTTTTCCACATTAAAACTTTTTATTTATCATTTTTTATATATATTCTTGCATCCTACCACCTTTTGTAACCTTTATAATTGTTATCTGTAAATGTGATATAGATTATTAAATGTAATTTTGCTTTTATTTGGAACAATTTTTGTGCTGGTGAGAAGGTGTCGCCATATTGTTTCTGTACGGAGTTTATAGTGATGTCATTTAAGGTAATAAGACACTCCTTATTTCTTGAAGAGCCATTGGTAAAACGTTGTTTACGTCACCATCCCTATGAAATGCATTCTTGAAACTTCTGAGTCACTCTCACCATGTAGCTAGGACGAGACAGACGTATTTATCTTCCGTCCTGGAAGAGCGGAGGGGCTGTTAGGAGAAAAGCAGCTTTGTTTTTCTTTTCTACCTATGCACGGTTAATAGCAAGACTTGTATCTCATCCTGTGGTGCGCATATCTCTAGATACTTTTGAGATTTGTACTTCTTGATGTAGCGCCGGCTTTTTGGATATGTCAGGTATTAATAAAGGCCGTAAACCCTCAGGATAGTTCGGTTACAGTGAGCAGCCATTGTTATTAAGGAACGTTCGTGTAGTGAAAAAGAAGGTGTTGTGCGCCATTTGTGTCTACGTGGATACTTTGACATGAACAGTTTAGTGAATTTTGTCGGAGTTATCCTATATTTTGTGCCAGTGTAAACAGGACAGAGCGTCGAACTGTGAGTATATTTTCTTTGGCGAATTAAGTCTGGGAGTGAGCTCTTCAGACATACTCTATAGTCAGAAAGTCTGTTTCATAAACAATTTTCGATCAGACTCTTCTTTTATAAATGAAACAAACTATTTGTGAGGATGTATCTTAAGTTTATACTATTGTTAAATTGCATTGATAAGGTTATTGTGAATTACTGTTTGTTAATTAACAACTTTTGAATATTTTTTTTTTCCTTAATTTGTAATCTGTTGGAATTACCGAATTTTATCAACAAGGTTTTATGTGTTATTATTATCAACAAAGTTTTGTGTGTTATTATTATATACATATATTTTTTTTTATATTGATATGTAATTTCTATTGCATTGGTCTTGATTTGTTGTATGTGATTGTGTAATATTAAGCTCATTTCAAATACACTTTGTTGTTTGATTTATCTGAGTTGTTTATCATTTCTTTAATTCTCTTTTGGTATAATTTTTATCAGGTTTTAGCTGTGGGATTTCCGGGCCCAGCGTTCCATAGCTAAATTTTAGTTTTCATCACCTATCTTTATGGGTGTAGGTTTCCGATTGCATTAGTAAATTCTCTGTTTTGCGTCTCCTCTCTGAGATACAGGGTGATCCGTAACCCTTCGTGGACTGCAAACTTTTTTTTTCTCTATGAGTGAATTTATTTTAATTATTTTTCAATTTAATGAATTATGAAATGAAGGGTGTAGGAAGAGACAATTATCACTTCAATGTGTTTCATACCATACTAATATAAAAAAAATAGTGTATTGAAGATTTTATTGAAATCAAATCAAATATTAATCCGTTGTCAGGAAATCTGATAAAATTGAAGATGTTTGGAATTAATATTTATAAAGAGACGACACGGCCTGTAATTTTTAATTCGGAGTGGCTTTTTGTGAGATGAAAGTACACATGAAATACTTCAAAAATATATATACATGTTTGGCCAACGCTCTTTAGTTTTCGAGATATTCGGCGTTATTTTCGTCGATTTTCAAGTATTGGCTTATAAGCTCACTGCTGTCACAAACAAGGAAGTGTGATGATGGCGCAGTGGTACCGGAGCGGCCTCTGAAGCCTAGGTACCCTCTGGAGGGTAAGATATTTTTTTTAATTTCATTTCTTTCTTTTTTTGTTTTTACCTTCTTTTTTGTTTCTTTTTTTTTATTTTTTCTTTATGATAATTTTTTTTCGGTTTATATTATGAATATTTACTTCTAATCGTAAATGGGTTTTCTTATAAATAATATTCTCGTTAACTTTGGTTTTTAATTAATTAGTTACTTAATTAATTACACTTTTTTTTTTCTTATCATGTTGTGGTGGAACTCTTTTACTGTTGTATTTAAAATTATTTCAGTTCTGCTTTTATTTTAGGTAAAATTAAGTTTTTATGTAAGAATTTTAAATGTAAAACTTCACTAACTTATTTTTTTTCTTTATTATAAAAAAATAAAAAAAAATTAGTATTCTCGTTAAATTTTGGTTACTTAATTAACTAATTTTTTTTCTTATCATGTGATGAAACTTTTTTACAGCAAAATAAGAAACTTTTTTACTATTTTTAAATAATTTGTAATTTATAAATAATTTTAAATACAAACAGTAAAAGAGTTACACCACAACATGATAAGAAAAAAAAAGTTTATTTAAGTAACTAATTTCCAGAAGGTGGAAAGAATCTCGGAGACCATGAAGAAGAGAAGGCTGACGTTCCTCGGATATTTGTATCGAATGAATGAGAATAGACTTACTAAACAGATATTTGAATTCTTCTGGAGAAAGAAGACCACTACAGCATGGATTAAAGAAGTAAAGAGGGATATGGGAATATTAAACATCACAGAGGTCGAAATGTTAGACAGAAATACATTTAGAAACACAGTGAAAAATTTGGAAGTGTTTCAAGCCGCAGGACGAGTCATGAAGACCGGAAGAGCATGGACTGAAGATCAACGGAAGCAG
>JAFIDM010000179.1:54604518-54620474 GCA_023159025.1 Thereuonema tuberculata
TGATCCTAAGTGGTCAATTCGCTTGTATAATAATAATAATAAGTAACTAATTAATTAAAAACCAAAGTTAACTAGAATACTATTTATTTACTTCTAATCGTAAATTGGTTTTCTAATATTCATAATATAAACGGAAAAAAAGATTAACATAAAGAAAAAAAGAGAGACAAAACAGAAGGTAAAAACAAAAAAAGAAAGAAGTGAAATTAAAAAAAAAAAATATATCTTACTCTCCAGACGGTTTGAACGCGCGTACCTAAGCTTCAGAGGCCGCTCCGGTACCACTGCGCCACCATCACACTTCCTTGTTTGGGACAGCAGTAAGCTTAAAAGCCAATACTTGAAAATCGACGAAAATAACGCCGAATATCTCGAAAACTAAAGAGTGTTGGCCCCAACATGTATATACATATTTTTGAAGTGTGTACTTTCATCTCACAAAAGGGCACTCCGAATGAAAAGATACAGGCCGTGTCGTCTCCTTGTTAGTGTTAAAACGCTATACAATGTCCTTTGATTTCTATTCAACATATTCAATATCTGTATTGTTTAAAATTTTATGGAAAATTGAGAAATGCTTAAATCAATCAATTTAGGTTTTCTTCACTTTTGCAGAGAGAAAAAAATAAAAAAAAAAAAATTTTTTTAGAGGTTGGATTTGATAAAATTTTACTAAGCCCTCAAGAAAAAACAAAACCGAATAAATCAGATAAAACAGTCATTTATTTTCTCCAATAATTAGCAAACATCTTTTTTCTTATATTTTTTTACAGAGCAAAGAATAGACAAAAGAAGGAATTAGTGAGAAGGTCTATTGAATGCTACAAAGATTATGATATTTTTAATGGTTATTATTATTATTATTATTATTAATTATTCAATTCACTTTAACTTTACAGATTAGGACACAATTATATCAAATAATTAATATAATATCCAGAACCAATTTGATAGAATACAGTTTCGCTGACGAACTAATTCCGTAAATCTATATATATAAAAATGAATGTATCTTTCTTTCTTTCTTTGTTTCTTTGTCCTTTATACACTCCTAGGCCCTTTGACCTATCTGGACCAAACTTTGCAGAATTACTCTTTAGGACACTGCAGAAAAGATAGGCTACCTTAGAACCCGGACCCCCCCCCCCCAAAAGGGGTTGAAAAGGGGTAAAAGCCCTGAAAAACCCAATATCAATATGGTGGTGAAAATGAGAACTACACAAATATTGTGTAAAGTGAAAAATTCGCTCTCCTATGGGGGGCAGGGACACCACACTTGGGTGGGAGGAAGCCAACACAAAGGCTGAAGTGTCCCACCCCGACCGACACCGGGACCTTATATTTAGGGCCTCTTCTCGGGCCCCCAAGTCAATTGCAAATAAGGAAAAATTCGCTCTCCTATTTGGGTTAGGGACACCACACTTGGGTAGGAGGAAGCCAACACAAAGGCTGAAGTGTCCCACCCCCGACCGACACCGGGACCTTATATTTAGGGCCCCTTCTCGGGCCCCCCAAGTCAATTGCAAATAAGGAAAAATTCGCTTTCCTATGGGAGGCAGGGACACCACATTTGGGTGGGGGGATGCGACACAAGGGCCTAAGTGTCCCACCCCCGATCGACACCGGGACCTTATATTTAGGACCCTTTCTCGCCCCCCCCCCCCTCAAGTCTATTGCAAAAAGGGAAAACTTCCCTCTATTATGGGGGATAGGTCCACCACACTTGGGTGGGGATGGCGAATACAAGGACACTAAGTGTCCCACCCACGATCGACACTGGGACCTTATATTTACGGCCCCTTCTCACGAGCCCTTTCTTTCTTTGAGTGGCATTGCAACGCATGCCGGGTACAGCTAGTTATTAAATAAGTAAAAGTTATTATCTATGGACTTTCTTTTATACAAATTCTTTTTGAGTATAGTTATTCTTTTTTTTTTAATTTAAAACTTCCGTATCCAAATGAAGTTTTAATTTGATTTAAAACAAAGTTACAAACTGTACAGAATGATTTATGGACGATTTTTATTTCTTATTTTCTTTTTTGTTCTGTTGATTTCAATCAAAAAAGATTTTTTTTTAATCACATTTAATCCTCTGTTGTGTAACACTAATTGTTAGTAACTCAATGAGTTGACTACGATATAACTATCGTTATGTAATAAATCTTGAGCTGGAATCCTACCTATGCTCTTTTTCTTCTCCATTTGAATAATCCTTTCGTAGTTGAATGATCAACTGAACTTGTGGAATGATTTGTTTTCTTTCTTATTTTATCTGATGAATATTTTTTCTTTATTTAATGAAAGGACCAAACACAACAATATATATTAATATCAATACACATTACATGTTTCGAAGCTTTTCAGCTTCTTTATCAAATGCTGTAAAGATATTTCAAAAGGAAAAACTAGGCAAGATTATGTATTGTTATTTAATATCACTTATTTTGTTGTGAATAATTATGTTCTATAAAGCATATACTTGTAAATAGTATAAATTATATAAGCCTAGAGTGAGACAAGAATGTGGACTTTCCCCAATACTTTTCAACATATATATAAATAGAATTCTAAAAGAATGGAAATCAATACATAAAAATGGTATCCAGATCACAAAAGATAAAAAATTGAAGACATTATTGCGATCAAGTTTTGATAGCAAATTCAGAAGATGAACTTCAAATTGGAGCAAATCATCTAAATAATATCTCAAAAAAAAAAAATGAATTCCGGAATTAAAAACAAAATCTATTGCAATGTGTGGAAAACAAATACAAAGAGTTAAAATTGATACTTGTTCTATTATTTTCCCATTAATTACAGAGTTTAAATATTTAGGAAACATAATTTCATGTTATAACGATGAGGCAAACCTGATATCAAACGTACAGACATACAACAGAATAAATGGATTAATTAGAAGAAGATTTGGAAAACAAATGACGAAAGAAACACTATTAAGATTACATAACATTACAGCCAAAGCAGCAATTAAATATGGGAGTGAAACCTGGATATTGAAACAAAGAAACAAAGATTGGAAACTGCACAAATGAAATTTTTAAGACCATTATTAGGATTTACACGTTTAGACAAAAGAAAAATGATGATATCAGAATACAACTTAAAACTCCAAATATAATTCAAGAAATTCAAAATTATCAAAATAATTGGCTTAACCATGTAGAAAGAATGTCCAACGATAGGATTCCAAATTTAATTTTGAGATATAAACCGAAAGGAAAAAGAGACCGAGAACGTCATAAGACAAGATGGAGAGATCAAAATCATCTTCAGAGTTTAGGAACAGACAATCATGTCTAAATCTAAAATGTTCAAGACAAGACATGTAAGCCTAGTTTTTCCTTTTGAAATATCTTTATAGAATTTGATAAAGAAGCTGAAAAGCTTTGAAACATGTAATGTGTATTGATATTAATATATATTGTTGTGTTTGGTCCTCTCACTTATCCTCCACACCATAAAGAGATGGATCATTTTTTCTTTATATTTTGTTGAATGAGAAATCAGCAAACACCCAAAAAAATGGTGATTTCTTATTCAATTGATGCAATTTTAACACACGTTAAGATTTTATTTAATTCTTTATATTTTAGAACATCAGTGTCATAGTTATTCACCAGATGATTTTATCTTTTCTTTCATTTTAGTTAGTTTCTAGATTTCTCTGTACAGTTTTTTGTTTTTATTCGAAGATTATTTTTTGAATGGAATATTAATTTTTCACTGAAATAATTTCAAGAAATTGAAAAACATTGTCGAAGTTATTTGAAATCCTTTCTTCAAACAAAATAATTATTTGTTCTTTAAAGGTGCAAAATGTTTTCAGGGAGGAGGTAATGCAAGTTGCTCAATTGGTAATCAATAACAGGTGCGTGGGAGTAGGGGTTTGTTGTGTGGCCCCTCGAGTGCCTGGATTCGTTAACCCCATTTCCTGATTTAGTCAAGGGAACTTCGGAGAATAAGAATCGCCTTCCTTTGTCAGACACTTTTGCAGTTTATCGACTTTTCTTTTTTCTGAAAAAAAGAAAAAAAAAACTGGCAACAAAACTTCACGTGAACATAATTTTAATAATGTTTTACCAATTATGTTACAAAAAATATCTATTCAAACAAAAAAAATTTGTTACAAGAAATATCTATTCAATCAAAAAAAAAAAATCTAAGAATGCCACTAATTGACCTCTAAAGGATTCATATGCAAACAGCATTAGACATTATAATAATAATGATGATGATAATAATAATGCAAGTTATTATCTTGATTTGTAAGAGGGTTGATCGCAAATTAAACTTCAAAACAAATTTGTGAATAAAATCAGGAAACATAATTTGCTCAGAATTAACTGGTCTTATCAGTTCTTCCATTTATTCCGGTTTCTATTAAAAGAAAAAAATCCCTTTTTATAATAAAAATGAACTAAAAATGAAAGAAACACAAATATATGTCATAAAAAGTACTTAGGTAGTTTTGCAGACAACTGAGTGGCTCTTTATGTAAAAGAAGCTGTTCGGGAGACGTTCGTCAATTCGTGTGCGGATTCTGAACACAGGGATTTAGGAAAGCAAATATATGGGAATGGCTTCGAGATATTTAATAAGATGAACTTAGATGAAGAGCTGCCTGAAGACTAGAAATAGATCAAAGTCAGATGGAAGGAGCATGTTAGTTCTTCTGTGGCTCGTACACTCTTAGAACTAATTTTAAAATAAGCAATGAGCTACAAATTCGTCTATGACTGATATCTTCGGTTTATGTCTGGACGAACGGATTGCTGTCTCAACACAGCAATGTTAGCATCTGTTTCTATTGAATGCTACACGACCAACACACTGCCTGCCCCTTAACTGTATTACAGAAGGGAAATGAACAAGACTTCACATGGACTGAAAATCGAAGAAATTCGGTTCTTTTACCAGATGAGTCCACAACTTTTCTCAGACATGCTCTGATCTGGAGAGAATGAGTTGTCACTCTATCATCCCTTAATATCCATGAAAAAAACACTTATACACAGACTAGTAGCATGAATGCAAGACAATGTAGGGATGATGTCCCTTTGTTCGCTCTTACAAAAGTGCAAAAGACGATACATTTTTTTTCTACGCACATCCATATCTAGCTAGGATGGTTTTCAGTCCATTGCATGTATTCATTGGCCAGCCAGGTCTTCTGACTTAATCTTATCGAGCAAGTCTGGGATCTTCAGGTAAATGTGGATGCCCTCAGTATCTCTACCCAAGATATGTAAGGTCTTAGAAGAGAGCTTAGATGGGCTTAACAACACAGTAGTCCTTCCTTGCTACCTTCTGAACACCTAGACACCATCATCAGAGGAAGAAAATGATAAAGGATGGTGTTAGGATGGATAAATCGAAGGTTCCAACTATTTGTGTACGTATCGACAAACATGATCAATGGCTTAGAAAGCTAAATTAATATCACTTTAATAGCTAAGAACAGAACTGTTACTATTTGCATGAAACATCAGTATGAGGCTTTCATCGTCATTAGCGGTGACTCTACTTTTTGAAATGTTTTATCTACTGAATTTCGGTCACCTAATTTTTTTGACGTAGTTCTGGATGTGGTGATGGTTGGATGGTCTTACAAAACATTATGGGTCATTAGTCAACGTACAACATTATTCACCTACTTTCATACAAATTATTCATATATTTTTTTTTCATTAATTAATAAAGCGTTCATCTTCTGTAGGGCGTGTGTACGGCTGATTACAGCCGCAAACTGCTTTTTTCTTCTCTAGGAAGTAGGTGCGGGTTACTGTCGCTGCAAACTTCTTTAGGGAGTCTCTGTGCGACTGACTGACTCGCTGCAAAACTGTACTACCCTTGCGAAATCGCTTTCTGCTTCTGTTGGGAGTCTTATGTGCGGCTGACTGCCAATGCCAAACTGCTTTCTACTTCTGTAAGGTGTATGTGCGACTGACTGCCGCTGACAAACTGAACTGCCCCTGCCAATCGCTTTCTGCTTCTGCTTCTGTAGGGAGTCTATGCGCGACTGACTGCCGCTGCGAAACTGTTTTCTGCTTCTGAAGGGAGACTATGTACGGTTGACTGCCGCTGCCAAACTACTTTCTGCTTCTGTAGGGAGTCTGTGTGACTGACTGTCACTGCTTCGTGTTTTTCCCAAATACAATTTAAGGGCATTAGGAAATTAAGGCGATTAACTATTGATTTATTTCCGTTCGGAGGAGATGGATTCCTATCGCCCTGTAGAAAAATGGAAATATCAAAGTATACGTTATTCTATGTGATGGACCTATTCCACTAAGATAGGAAAGATATGTAAATTATTATAAGAACAGGAAAGTCCTAACTTAAATACTTTTCAGGAAATAAAAGGGCTTGTTTTGTTATTTCTTTCGGTTCCTGTTGCCACTTACAAAGCAGTGAATAAGATGTTATGATCTGACTTTGCTTAAAACATTCAGGAGCGTTTCAGCCTTTGGAAAATAACATCAGATGTTGGCTTCCTTAATAAAGTTAACAAGTTGAGAAAGACGAGGTTTATCTCATTAAATAAAAATCTCCTCACAAGAATCACAATATTCTCAATTCAAGTCGTATCTTTTTGAAAAATAATTCAGATACGACTGAAAACGAGGTTGCTTCAAACTCAGTGGAAGTGAATAATCCTTTTAATGATCGTTCACAGAAGTTGTCTCGTGCTTCTGTACAGAAATCCATCTTCAAAATTAGCGATACAGTTTTGTTCTTTTAATTAAAAGTCTGAAATTATGTTATTCCAACATTGATACAAAAGTTTTCAGCCAAAAGATCAAAAACTGTTGCAAATTTTTGTTAATAAAAAAATAATGATGACTGAAAACAAACGACTGACAAACAATGACGTCAGTTAACATCACAAATAATGATCCACAACTTCTGTTCAAACATTAAAATATATTTCATTCAGTTACTGCTCTGTCAAAAAAATGTTTCATACCTCTTCTTCTTTCCTGACATACAACGTTGACAAAAACAAGAATTACACATTTTTCTTTATCCTCTTTAATTCTTTATTGGAAGTAAATCCATTCTGAAGTAGTTTTGCTCATTTGTTTCAAATATCACCGAATGGAAACCAATTGTAGACTATAAATTCAATTCGTCAAAAATCACTTGTTTGTTTTAAAAGCCCTCCGTAATGTGACTCTTCACTTAACCGACACTCGAACCCCTAACACAATTAGTAAATTGAAAAGTTGAATCAACTAACTATTAGCTGTTCTTAATTTTCTCATTAAACAATGTTAACTGATATATTGGATAATTACATTTCAAGTGGCTTTTATATAATAACAAGGTTTAGGATATTTTGCACTTCTCAGTGTCATTCAACACTTGAGCAGCTCTATTCACAGAACTTGCTTGTCGAAATATTTTTCTGATTTTTGCCAAAAATGGGCTTTATATTTTTTCCTGCTATTTATAAAGAACAGTTAAGTGAATTAAATTGAAACATACTACAAATGTGAAAAACAAATATTTTTCTTATTAGATCCAGACAACAAACCAACTTATTTGTTTAAAAAGAAACTGAAAATTATTGATTGGTGAAAAAGTACTTGCTATCGTAAGTTAACGTACCCTTAGTTAATCACATTAATATGAAGCGCAATTTCAGAGAAAAGACCCAGAGTGTCAATAGATTACTTCGGCATCATTCGAAACCATAACTCATGCTTAATTGAACCTCAGTTGAAGAAAAATGGACCGAACTGTGTTTTTAATCAATCACGAATTTCAAAAAAGTGAATGCTTGTCACAATTTGCTTAAGGAATGTTTGTGACATTCTTGATAGCTAAAATCATTGTTTTTTCCATGTAAATGATAAAACTGAAGGATGCACATCAATGCGTGCCAAAAATATCGACTAAAGAGATGCTCATTGCATTGCTAGTTGTGAATCAATTTGTAATACAAAATGCATCGCTTTGTGACGTATTACAGAGCGACTGTGCCCTCTACACAGTCTAATAGGGCACATCTATTAGTGTGGCACTTACACAGTATGACATTACAGTATTTATAAAACAGTGTTATAATTGTTCAACGACTGAAGTAGTCGAATAGATATACTACCCTCTCCTAGAAGGAATGCCAGGTTCTTACTTCTTCATGAATTGTGTGGCTCATTGCAGTATTCAGAACCTTTTGTACCATCACTAAATTTACCTAGTATTTTCAAACAAGTCGCCAAACGCGCAATGATGTCCTATTTACCTTTTTTCTCTTGATAATAGTTTTAGATTCTTTTTTTTTTTTTCATTATTTCTCTACGCTCTACAAAGTATGCACATAAAGTTGGGCTATGATTTTTTTTCCCTGTTCTTTATTTCTCTAAATGACACTTTTTAATTAAAATATTGTTTTTAAGTGCTGATTCTCTCTGAACTAGAACACTTTGATTATAATTTCAAGTGAATTATCCTTCGACTAACATTCACCTGTGATGAACTATTTGTCTCGCGATCATTCTCTTTGTTAACATTCGAGAGTTTCCTGACGTTGACAGTAATGTGTTACTCTTTTAATTAACTCAATCGCAATTAAATAATAATAAAAAACTAAACTAAATATTTTTCAATAAAATATATTCAAAATAGTACATATTTACAAAACTAGTTCATTACTTAAAACTTCCTTCTAAATGTAAACCTGATGAAGCAGGCAAACCCTTCCTGCGAAATATTGCTGATGTTATTTAGAAGGAAGTTTTAAGTAATAAACTAGTTTGTAAACTAAATATTCTTATATTCTTGAGTAAATTACAATTAAAATAATGGAATAATAAAATTTAGTCCTACTTTTCTTATTCAGTTCATTTGAAAATAAATTTTATTCTCCTGAAAATTCTGACAGTTTTAGAAATTTTTTTTATCTCCAATTAATTAATTAATAATGTTCAAGAATAAAAAATAATAGCATGGAATTCCTATAAAAGTTATTTTCCCTTCAAGTCACTGAGGATCCATCTGGTGGTTATTAGAGTCTCGCGGCATTCCAAATCCAATTTGAACGACATGAATATAAGCAAATCCAACCGGAAGTTGTCCTGAACTGACAATTTGTGTGGAAGGAGACTTCCGTTGCACTTCGTAAAAATCGTAATTTCAGAATTCCAATTTCATTTGCACAAAAAAAAAATCAATAAAAAGTAAAGAAAAAATAAAACTCTCTTTAATTTTTTTTGTAAAAATATATCACTATGGATTACAAATTATTTGTACATAATGCATGTGAAATATACAATTCAAACCATATAGCTTGTGGCCAATTCCATATACAAGATGATCATAATTAAAGTTCAACTTTCAACATGCTGTAAAAAAAGAACCAGATTGACCTGAAATTTGAACTGAATATACTCGAAGAAAAGGGAAATGGTAAACCATAAAAAAAAAAAAAAAAAAAAAAAAATAGTTCCAAATATTAGCAATAGATGGCGCTTTAAGCGTCATAACGTAAATGGGTTCGGCTACAAGTGACATTTGAATCGTAATACGACGGCTATGGCGTGAGTTGCACATTAAACCACCTGTATAAAAAAAAAAAAAAAAGGAAAAAAAAGGAAAAAAAAAGGAAAAGGACTTAATCCTTTCTCCTTTCTCGCACTTACCT
The DNA here is from genome assembly GCA_023159025.1 of Thereuonema tuberculata. Taxonomy (NCBI): domain Eukaryota; kingdom Metazoa; phylum Arthropoda; class Chilopoda; order Scutigeromorpha; family Scutigeridae; genus Thereuonema; species Thereuonema tuberculata. Next base: position 54,614,189 of record JAFIDM010000179.1, read on the forward strand.
GATACCCTTTCGCCCCTATTTTTTCAAGTTCTCTGTCCCAACGCCTGAAGGAACTGCCTTGCTGACTTAGACGGACTATACTGCTCAATGTGTATGGCTGTATCGGGTTTTTACTGAAGAAATGACTTCCAAGTCATTCAACAGTTGTGGCACTGTTGGTTTAAAGCCAATCCACCACGGCAAGGTCATACCACATCGGATGGGAAAAATCGGTTTTTAATTGTCCTGAGGCCAAAAATCGCATAAAAGCAACAATGAAATCGGTTGTTAATTATCGCGAGACTTGCGCAAGACATGTTCAATATGCTGTCCACCGTTTTCTGCCACAAGTTGAAACTGAGAAATAGTATGTTCTACAACAACTCGGAGTGTCTTAGGGGTCACTTTGTGAATGTGTTGCGCAATGCGTGCCTTCAATTCAGCTAAGTTTGCAATCGGACCACTAAACACAAAATTTTTCAGTTACCCCCCACAGCCAGAAGTCACAAGGATTAAGATCAGGTGATCTTGACTGCCAGGCTGTTGGAAAATGACGGCTGATAATTCTATCATTTCCGAAATGCCCCTTTAGAAGCTGTTTCACTGGCTTTGCAATGTGCGGAGGAGCGCCATCTTGCATACAAATGATACTACCCACACAAGCACTCTGTTGAAGTGTTGGAATGACGTGGTTGCACAAAAGACTCTTATAGCGTTTACTATTGATGGTTCAGGTAACAGGACCCGCACGACCCATCTCCTCGAAAAAAATGGCTCTACGATCAACACTGGCATCAGCCCGCACAACACAGTTACCTTTGTAGAATGAAGAATAATAAAATTGAAGGGCTTGGAGCAACAAACGTGTATCCACCAATTTAGTGTTTTTAGATATTTAAAGTTAAAGTTTGAACCTGCCCGACCCCTACATAAGGCATTAATATATGTTTCATTAGTTTTGTTTGGAAGTTTAAATTCTAAATAATGTATTGATCCATTACAATGAATCATTGTTGTTTGTTATCTTAAAGAAATGTGCACTATAAGCTGTAATTTGGTGCTTACACGTTTGTTGCATAATGCATAACTCGAGTTGTCAAGTCAACCTTCACAGCAACAACTCTATATGTATTAAAATACCTTCTTTTTACCATTATAACTATTTATTGGGAATGAACACAATACATCTGTATATCAACAATACATTGCAATATAGTTAGGCATCTTCATCAACATCTGTGGCCACAGGAAGATTTGAATAAAAAGCCCTGTCACTTTGCGGAATGTAGTCTAATAGGTCTGTCAGATCTTTTTTCTTTTTGGGGATATTCCACAAAGCCCAGAATACTTAGGCTGTGGATTGTTGGACACAGCAACTCTTCGATTAGCACGCTGCGGAATGAGGCAAACCTTCTTCCAATCTTCCAACTCATTGAGTATATACCGAAATTGGTAGCCATCGGCGTATTCACACGAATAACGAAACCAAGAAATGTCTACGAGTCTTACTTTCTCACCACGTACATTCTGTTTACGATTGACAAGGTTGGATGCTAAGTTATCAGCAGAAAAAAAAATGTGGATGGCCATTGGTAAAACAACAAAAGGATTACGCAGCCTGGCTTTACGGACTAAATCATGGTAATCAGTTGGTAAGTGAATTGCTGTTTTCTTGCGTTTTGCCTTTTCGATTAGTCCGAAGTCTCTATCGCACGGCAAGTAAGTATGTCCACATACAAGAAATTTATGGTCAATTATCTTGAACCTCTTACTCTGAACAAGATAAAAAAAGTAAGCAGTCATATTTATGTTCTTATTTTCTCCTCCAAAGTTGTCCGAAGATAACGTTATATGGCGGGTGGTAGCGTCGGTGTGATCAACTAACTAACTTAGTTGTTTGTAAACAACTAAGTATCTTATCAGATCCTCTTTTCGCTGTGGCTTCATCCCACATACACATATAGTTGTGGCACAGTCATGAATCCCTAGGTTATAAGTCGACATCTGATGTTTGTAGAACACAATGCTGGTTGAGATGGATGGACTTGGCAATGTTTGCTGTAGAACAAATCCTAGGACTTTCATGTCGGTTGTTTTGGCCTTTTCTCTGTCTGCCTTCATGTGTTTGAAAGCATTCTCAGCTCTCCTTTTGTGAAGTTCCCATTCTTGCTAAGTTTGAGAACAACTTAACCTTCTGCTTCCACCAATCTTTTCTTCGCAGCACGTTTCAGGCGTTCATAGGCAGCTTTCTTGTTTGCCAACGTCGCATACACGTTTCTTGCACTAGAATATAAGCGGCTTGGCGCTTACACCAAACCGCATAGCAGCCAGATAGAACCACTGGCACCATGTAGCGCCACGAAACTGAACTAAATGTATAGAAATGGTGTTTACACATTTGTTGCAGTAGAAAACTCGAAATCTTAAAAATGGTGGATACACGTTTGTTGCCCCAAGCCCTTCTTACTAGTTCATGTGTGAACGGATTTTCCGTTGCCCATATTCTGCAATTCTGAGTATTGACATGTCCTTGGAGATGGAAATGGGCTTTGTCTGTCCATAAAATGTTTCATGGCCATAGATTGTCCACTTCCATGCAAGCAAGAAATTCTAGAGCAAACCTTTCTCTTACTGGCAGGTCAGCAGGAAGCAACTCCTGAACATGAAGCAATGCAGGATGTTTCGTACAATTTTATGCACCGTGCTCACAGGCATGTCCAAAGTTCGGGCAATTCCCTGTGCACTGCACGTTTGCACATCACCCCTCGTCTCTTCCTGGACTGCTGTGGCCACATCTTTTACTGACATTTTCCTCCTTCTGCCAGATTTCACTTCAAAAGAATCTGTCTCTTCGAATTTCTTCATCATTTTCTCCAGACCATTGGCAGACATCGGACCACAGCCTTTTTTCATACCCTTTACTGTCCGGAACTTCTTCAGAGCTACTGGCGCACAGTTGCCGTTCTTGTAAAAGAGCTTCCCAAGCAGAGCGCGATCCTTCATTGAGAGAATCATGGGAAGCTTCTCGGAAGCAATAGGAGGAAAACGCCATGGACCGTCTTTATAACAAATGCAATGTGTCGTGCGCATAACATGTCTTGTATTTTGCTTATTACGACGCTTAAAGCGCCATCTATTACTAACATTTGGAACTATTTTTTTTCTTACGCCATACCATTTCCCCTTCGAGTATATTCAGTTCAAATTTCAGGTCATTCTGAGCAGTGGTTTTTTTTTTAAAGCATGTTGAAAATTGAACTTTAATTATAATCACCCTGTATATACAGAAACTGCAACTTATTGTAATACAGTTTAGTTAGGGATTTCAAATAGAAGTATTATATAATTCCGCATAAATTATGTATTAAATTACGTATTATGTAATTTATTACAGCGACGGAATACATTAGTTAATACATATTTGGATTAAAATATCCTTAAAATCATCTCTTAATTCTTTCCTTGTCTGTTTTTTTCCTCCTTAGCTGTAATGAAAACAACTTTCACATTTCATATTTAATATTTCAGATCTTTATCTGTGTCTAAAGCAAGTTTCAGACAAAGATAAGGATTGACATCATTGAATCAAGTTACATAATATCCGTCAGCCCGAAACATAATTCCATCTTTCTGTAAATATCGTTCTGCAAGCAAAAGATTTTCTAAGATGTGAAATTACTTTAAATTCGTACTGATATGTAATAAAGTGTTTAAAATTATTTTTTGTGGAAATTTTCAAACTAGTAAAAAATCAATCATGCTGTTGGTTACTGAGTTGTCGAACTACTTGACATCATGGCTGCCTCCACAAGCTCACAAGTGTCTCATAAAGTTAATCGTAAAGGTCAGTCTTTGCGTGGGTCAGATTTGACTGGCGAGAATAAAATTACGATATGTGTAATTTAAACAGGATTAAGATTAAACAGAACAACAAAAAAAACCTAAAAAACTGGAAAGGGAGAAAGAAAAAAACAACAAAACAGAAAAGTCAGGTTGGAGAATCGATCCTTAGCATGATGGATGCTTCGACCATCTCTAGTAGACCATCTAGTGGCGTAAGAACGCCACTCAGGATCTTTTTCGGAAACTGGCTTTAGTACTAAAGATTTTGGACCATTTCTCCATTTCTCCAATTTTCGGTCATTTCTCAAAATTGCGTGTTTAATAATTTTACAAATTTTAGATTTGCAAGTTTTCTATTTGAAGACTGTTTATAATGATTTATTATTTTTTTTATTTCGAACAATATTTGTCTACTTTGAGAAGAAGCTTTTCTTAAACTAATGAACGGTTGTTTTCATGAGATCCAGGGTTAACAAGAAATAAATCCATTGATTCCCGAGATGTCTAATTTAACTTCTTTTTTGTCTTTATTGTAAATTTACAAATAATGTTCTTTTAGTAAACTCAGAAGAAGTGTCTCTAATGAAATAAATTCCTATGTTTTTGATTTTGAGATTTCGTTATTTCTTCTGATTAATGGAATAAATATTTCATTTATGAATTGTCAAGAGGAAACAGTTAACCAGTTTTCGAGAATCACTGTTCTGTTAAAATACACACTCTTCGATAAACGATTTGGAAATGAGAAAAAAAGAAGCCCCTGTAAATCCTTCTCCACCCCCGCCCCAAAGGTTGACGAAGTCAGCGACATGGTGTCTTCGATCCCTTGATTAGATCAGTTGACTAATTTGAACATTTCGCTCTCCTCCTACGCTTCCGGTCTGCAAGAGATCACGGGAAGCCACACTCCGGTTAGAGGAACCCAGTTCTCTTTTTTGAGGGAAGCTTTTAATTAAGAATCTTCTCGCACTAACTCTAGCTTCGATTGAACTAAGAAAAAGATAGTCCCTCTGGCGGTGAAAAAAAGAACTATTTTAATTTTGAGAGAACGTCCATAAACAGTCTCTCCAACGAAAACGGCAATTAAATGAAAAAGGAATATGTTATTGTATTTATTCAGTGAATCATCCAGCCTTTAGAAAATTCATATGTAATTAGTTTTTGAAAATATTACAGTCCAGAGAATGAAATTAGTATTTTATATGAAAAAAAATATAACAGCCATATACAACCATATACAAAAATAATACGTAAAGAAATAATTTCGAAAGCAAAATTCAATAAATATAAAACTTACATATTTTAAAATTTAAAAATATGTTGTTTCTGTTGTTTACTTGATCACTGAACGAAAAAGCATGAAGAGATTGGTTTCTTAATATTTTAGATTTTAATACAATTTGTAATTTTTACTATTACAAGATACAAAATTTTCAAAGCAGATTCTACTTAAAAATTTAAAACTGTTTTACATTATTAATGAATAAATAGAGATAAATTTATTCATTTTAGTATAATGAATAAATAGATTGCGGCCATTGGCTTAGGCAGCCTTTGAAAACTAAAATATTTCCCATTTCTCAAGCTAAATACTGAAAAAGCACATTTATTGAAACTTAGAAGAACTATCTGTATATTCGTATATAATCAATTTTTAATCGACATTTCATAGTGTTGTTTTTTTTTGCATATAGATAGATAAAAATAAACTATTTATTTTGAAATTTGTTATTTCGAAAGATCTCTATAGCTAAGACCTTCGTGGTCACGTGCTTGTTTTAATTCAAAATTTTCTTGCGGATCGTACGTTTCAGGCTCGTCTAGGATCAACCCTTATCCTCAAGAATTAGAAGACCCTGAGAGTTGTTTTAAATCTACTATTTTTTTTCCAAAAAAAAATAAATGGTTTCTTCTTTGCCTCCATTTATCCATAATTCATGAAACGTTGATGATTTGCAGATCTCTTGCCATTCTAATAATGTATGTCTGATCGAGAAACAACTACAACTGGCTTTGAATCGGTTTTATGCGTGGACTTCTTTAAATGGCTTTATGTTCTCGGTGTCAAAGACTGTCTGTGTTTATTTCACTCGACGTCAAAGGATCTTTCCTTAACCCAACCTAATACTTACCTGTACATCTCAACATAAATTCCTCGGACTCATTTTTGATGGAAAATTAAATTTTAAAGAACATATACAAAATCTTAAGAAGAGGTGAATTGTAAGGTTGAATTGCTTTCCAATACTTCAGAGGTAGTGATCGCTTGGCCTTATTGCATATTTACAGGGTCCCTATTCGATCACACTTAGATTATGGCTATATTGTAAATGGTTCTGAACGACCATCTGCTGTATTCGATTCTGTCCATTATCAGGCTGTTCGTTTATGCCTTGGTCCTTTCCACATTCAAAGTTTGAAGGCAGAGGCACATGAATTCTCATTAAAGTTTCAGCGGCAAACA
>JAFIDM010000179.1:54620484-54632315 GCA_023159025.1 Thereuonema tuberculata
CGTGTTGTCTCTGATCCAGACGGCGATGGAAAAGCATAGCAACACGCTCATTGCTGTTCATTTGTTCTAAAAACCAAATTGGCGGTGAGACTTTCATTCGATGAACATAAGTGGATACTGAAGTGTTATTGGAAAGTGGAGAATGTTGTTGAGCTTCAACGACGTTGGAGGGTTGAATTTGGTACACCACCGCCAACAAGGGTAACAATAACAAAACTCCGAAGTTTGAAGCCGAAGAAACGGTGAAAGATGTGATGAAGGTCGGTGCGGGAAAAAGGGAAGTTTCAATGATAATGAGAGTGTTGATGCAGTCATGGAGGTTTTTACACGATCCCCAAAAAAGTCAGTGAGGCAGTGCTCTCGAGAAATTAGTATCGCCAAATCCAGTGTTCATCGAATTTTGCATGGTCAAAAATGGAAGCCATTCCGCGACTTGAATACGAGCCAGATATGCGACTGCGAGTGGTTCCTGCACAAATGTGACGAAAGGGAGGATTTTCAAGACTTAATAGTTTGGTCAGATGAAGCAACATTCAAACTTAATGGCACAACTAATCTTCATAATTGTTTGTACTGGGCTAACGAAAACCCAAACATCATTGAAGAAAAGGCCGTCAATCTTCCAGGGATAATGATATGGTGTCTTCCAGAGGATTACTTGGGCCGTACATTTTTGAACTACTGTCACGGGCCAGACTTACCTGCAGATGTTGGAACTCATGATTCCACATCTTAATGCTCTCTTCGAGAATGGAAATGGGGTTTACTTCCAACAAGACAGGGCTCCACCTCACTTTTATATCGATGTGAGAACTTTCCTCGATCACACATTCAATCACAGATGGATAGAACGAAGAGGAAATGCAAAGGAGTTCTCGCCTTGATCTCCCGATTTAACCCCTCGACTTCTACCTTTGGGAACTTTAAAGAACACGGTGTAAACCACAAACCTACAAACACTGACGGAATTAAGAGATCAGATTGAACATTCCATCAATGACATTCCATTGGCTACAATCCAGTCGGTATGTCGCTCTGTTCGACGTCGGTGTTGGGAGTGTACTGTGGCAGAAGGTGGACATTTTGAACATGTACGGGCTTAAGGAAGTTTACGGAATAAAATACAATACCCCTTATATTTCTATCTCATTTCGTTGCTGAGTTATAACGTTTCAAAGAGTGTATACTTCAATTTGGGACACCCTGTGTATATTCTGTGTATATTTTTCCCATCAAGGATGACGTTACCAATCGTCCTTCCATTGTACCAGCTTTCGGATATCAGGTGAAGAATTTGATAGATATATTATAACTAATATTTATCTTGATAGATATATGACAAATTGATCCCTATCTAACTCACCATCTGTACTTTGGAAATGTGATTTCTCACTTTGTAAAAATGTCAAAGTAAGCTAACACGGTCTCTTCTATCTTTCAGTCTCTACACCACGAACAGTTGTCACTCCCACTTAAATTTTACGATTTTTTATGCTGCCTGAATCTCAAAAGATGTCTTATAAAGGAGCTACTTTTTATACTAAGAACTACAACAATGCAGTTCCTCTTCCTTGTGAGGTTTCTGCTGAATTGTAAGCCATTTTTTTAATGCTTTGAAAGAGAAGTTACCGAAAATTCTCATCTATAGTAATCTGAGAGTGCTTTGCGGCCACACCCCGAAAGTTCACACTGTTCTTCTGTAATTTTAGATATGTTACAATAGTTTAAACGTACCACTGCTAAATCCCAGGTCACGCCAGAATTGTTGGTAATAAACTCGCCGATTCCGTTGCCAAGACAGCCGCTGCAACAGATCTCCTTTCCTCCTTCCGACATTTGAATAATTATCCGTTTTCGTTTGAGAGCAACCTAGCAACAATAGCGGGACGAACTTCATAGTCATAAACTTCATCTCGTTAGCCCAATTTTATCCTCTCCTAAAAATAGAATGTGTAAAACTCGACGGGAGGATGTTCTTCTGATGCGTCTCCGAATCGGCAGCACAAGACTTACACACACACTGGTAATGTGCTGCTTGCAGATCATTCTCCTATGTGTGCAATATTGTTCTTACCGTTTATCATGTTTTAATCGAATGTTCTGCTTTTAATCAATATCGTCATCAATGTTTTTATCCTTTCTTGAAATTTGATGTTCCATTCCATATTTCTTTGTTTTTAAATGACAATAATATTTTACCATTCTCATCGGTTTTAAGATTTATTAATCTTTGTGGTCTTATCACCCTTTTGTATGTTTCAGATTTTACTGCAGTTTTTTTAGCTTTTAATATAATTGTTTTGCTTTTAACATTACTATTCTTGTTTTTTTTTCTATTTTTTTTGGTAGTGTTATATTTTTATTGTACCTTAGAAAGACGTTCTTGTTTTTATGTATATTATTTTATAAATTGAGATTATTCTAAATTTCTTAAATGTTATTTAAGAATTTACTTTTCTTTTGAAGAATTTCACTTAATGAAAGGAATTAAATTCTTTTAAATTACAAATGTATGTTTGTTAAGCAAAAAATCATTTAAAAACCAGAAATGTTACTTGTGTTAACAATCTTTTTGAAAACACTGCGAAAAGCACTGAGAACTAATATTTAAATAATATTTAAAGAAAAGAAAATTATTGTGAAAATTAATAAAAAAAAGATTTGAGAGTTCTTCAAATTTCCAGAGACAAAAGTTGTCATGTCTAAATATATTATAGATAATTCTTATCGCAGGAAGATTACAAAATTATGGTAGCTATTGTGAACGTCATTGTGATTTCAATGTACCTGCTCAAAGTAAACTCAGGTGGTTATTATATGAGCAAATATTATTTTAAAGAATAGATTTATTCAATTCCTGAGGTTATTTATTTATTTATTTATTTATTTACTTATTTAATATTAATTCTCATTAATATTTCAATAGTAATATTAAATGGTTTTATTTAAATATAATGTAGTATTCGTGTTCAAAATAAGTTTCTTAAAGATAGTAATAATGAGTTTGATTGGTTGATGTTTAATGGCCCAAAAGCCTCATCGGCTAAAATAGTCAAGAAATACTTTAATATTCAAATAGTCAAATATTGAAAGAAATTTTCTTAAAGTCAGTTGAATTAATAATCACGGTGGAAAAAATAATACCAGGCGCTTCAATCGCCAAAGGTTTATTAGAGGAGGAGGAATGACCTCTTTACCCCCTCTGCCAATCATTCGAAGTTGGAGACTCCTGTTGTTTGCACAAAACAGATACTAGTTATTTTGAACGCCTTTTTGGAAAGAACAGAAACGCATTTGTTGGGAGGGTGAGATTGAGAAGAATCTCTTAAAAAAAACCTTTAAAGAAGACGACACTTTGAGACGACTACAACCCTTGGTTGTCTAAACCTTCAACTCAGTTTATTCGTTTTTCACATCCATAGATTTTAGCATTTGTTTTAAAGAAATTTTAACATCTTTCAAAAGGAAATTCAAGACATCTTTAAAGTACTTTTAACATATCAAATTAGCTGTTTTATTCTCCTTTTTGTTTATATAGTAATTTCACATACATTTTAAGAAATGTCTTGTTCAAAAATCCTTAAGCTTTTGTTGCTGTTTTGACTATTTAGAATGAACAGATCTTAAACGTAGTTTGATTTTCCTAAAAGGAGTTTCTTTAAACATCCACGTCAAGAAATCTCACAATGGAAGATTCTACAACGTTTTGAGATTCTGTGATTTTTCTTCGTTAACTGTAAAAGCTTCTTTAATGTCCACGAAGATTCGCTCTTTCAACGAAACATAATTAAAAACATAGATTGGAAAATAACAAATACGAAAAACTGTATTTGTTTTTCCATTGGTCAATCGTATCAGTTGACTTCTATATTAAAAGTAAACGTAACAAAGAAAGTAAACAACCCCCGTGGTCAGTTCGATTCAAGTACAACCACTTTTTGGAATGTTTGAGTCTAAGTTTATTCTAAATAATTATTTTAATCATTTTTAATCCATTATTTTATTTTTTTATTTATTAACCAAAGAAAATAAATAACTGATTTATGAACGAAATATTTTAACAAAACAAACAAATAGTATTAGTAATAAATTAATTAACAAAACATCAAAGCCTATGCTATGAAAAAATCCTAGTGTTTTTTTTTTCCTCTGATATGGAAATTTCCTTCAGTCTATTTATTTACGATGTATGGATTTCTTCACAAAGATCATTCAGCGCGAAATGTAGTTGTTGAAAGCGGAAAGCAAACACTACTCCCTCGCCGAACGTTCTCTCAACGCAAAAACACATCAATGTGTGTGTGTTTTTTTCTTTCTTTCCGCTTTTGTTTGTTGGTGCGAAGCAATACCTGAGGGATTCACCAAAATGCATTACGTTTTCTTCACGAAAGTGCGTGGGATATTTGCTATTTAGATCTCACATAAAGAGGAAAATTACAAACTAAAAACATAAAAACCACATCTACAGGGAAAGTATTTTGCTTCTCAAAATGTACTCAATAATAATTCTTCCTTAACTATTAATGGATGTTGTTTAATTAATTGATGTAGTTAAAAAAATCAAAACAATGAAAATTTTCTCCTACAATCCTAGAAAGCAGTTTCACAATTTAAAAAAAAAAATATCTTTCTGCAATTTTCTGTTGATATAAAAAAAATTAATAGAATTTTGCTTTTCTTAACTCGTCAAAATTCTTTGAAACTACAGCAACTAAATAAAAATGAATTTGATAATTAAAATTAGAATTTTGTTAAAGATTTAATACCACCAATTACAGGAAAGATGTTCAGAGAAAAAATATTCTTTAATATGAATTACAATAGAAATTAAAATTAACGTGTGTAAAATAGTAATGATAAAATAATAAGGCCAACACATTGGGTTAAAATTCAAGAAATATTAAAATTTATTAAAAAAAATTACTAAAAACATGCAAGCTTCCAACCGTCCTACGGTTCGTTTTCAAGCAAATAAATTTACAATTAAAATGACAATTATAAGAAGAAACAAGCCCAATGGAAATGGACTGGAGTGGCTGTTGTGAGACTTCAACCCAAGCCTGTCATTGGACCCCTCCTCCACGTGGATTCGACCATGATCCTTTTAGTTTTTTGTTTCCTCTTATAATTGTCATTTTAATTGTAAATTTATTTGCTTGAAAACGAACCGCAGGACGGTTGGAAAGCTTGCATGTTTTTAGTAATTTTTTAGTAAATTTTAATATATCATGAATTTTAACCCAGTGTATTGGCCTTATTATTTTATGAATTACATTAATAAAAGAGTATTTCAGTGATGTGTATTATTTAAATAATAAGTAAATTAAAATGATTAAACAATTATATTTTCTGACTTTGAATCTAACCGAATTTAGATTAATTCATTGATTAAAATCATTCATTGTTAAGAACTGATAAATAATGAGTTTCTCTTATTACAATTGAATCTAAAAATGTTTCGGTTATGTTAAGTTGTAATTTATTCACAATTTTAAAATACAACATTAACATACGGAAATTATAAATAAGGTTTAGATAAAATATTGTTAAAAATTAATATTATCATTAATATCCATGATATCTGTGTCGGCCAGTTTGTAAGTAGCAAAGGTAGTTTTGTTTTTTTAGTATTTTTTTGTAATACTAATTACGGTCATGAAAATACTAATAAAGGAACATGAAAATACTCTGTCTTTCGTAGAAAACTTGATCAGAAAAAGAGTCCAAAGTTACGAGAAATGCAAACCTACATTTTGCAATGACCAAAGAAAAACGCTGCAGTGATTTCTGTTATTTTCAACCTAATACATGTTTGGTTTAACAAATAAATGTATTTAAATAAAAAATTTAACATTTTTACAAAAAGGAAGCTTGTTGCTGTATTCATATAAAAAGCAGAAACAATGTTACAGTTTTTTTAAAGGAATGATTTAACATTGATTTAATTAAAGATTTGCGATTTGATAATTTCTAAACGATTAGAGGAATTTAAAATAGTGCAGGATATTTTCTTTTTGAATTGCAGCAACAACCTATAAAGTAGTAAAAACACGTTCGTAAACTGATAATTGGAAAAAAATCTTCAAGAATTAGGAGTTTTACGCATCAACTAAATTATTCAAAAAATGCAGCGGATCGAACAACCAATGAATGATTCAAAAAGAAATTAATCAGTAATTAATTAATAATCAAATTATTTAATATAGTTTAGAAAATTAAATTCATTTTATGAGAACAATAATTAACTTGTTTTAATAGCATTGAGACAAAAGACTAACAAATTAAAGACTTCAAGAATAATTAAAGACTTATTTATTGTTTTTTTAATTTATGTCTTTTGTTAGTTTGCTAACGAATAAGTGAGAGTGAAAATCAATGTTTCAAATGTTCTATTTTCTTCCTTTACCGTCTTAACGTTAATGTGTCTTTTTTTACTCCATTGGCTTTTGTTTTATTCTGTTTTTTCTGAATCCATTCTGTAACAATAATAGTTTACCAGTAATTGATGACGGTTGTTTCCTAATTGCTACCAATGCCGAAGGTGATTAGGATTAACGCACAGTGATGTAACTACAGCTGTCTGTAAATCTTGTTTTGTAACAGGATCTATTTATAAAGACCATTGTTTAATTGACCGGTTATTTATTGGATATAATTATTGATAACAAACTCATTATTTGCAAAGATTTTTTTTTCCTTTATTCCTCAAATACGAAGGAAGATTTTTTGTTGTTGTTGTTGTAAATAAACTATTTTTTTGATAGTTCAGAACATTTTCTTCTCATGTTGTTATTAGATTTCTTTTGGGAAAATAGAAGGAGATCAACTAGACATAAGACGTGTAAATGTGAACGATCCATATTTTCGAAGCATAATATGGAAGTCGCTTTTATAATATTAGTTAATTAATTCAGTTTCTTTTGTGAAATTTCATTAAATTTGAAATAAGATTTTTGATTAATTAAGCATTTTTTAAAATGACATTTCTTTTATTTAAAAGCGAGTTTCTGAATCATTTGGAAATAAGGTTGACTGAAACTGTAGAATAAATGTTGGATTTCTAAACATGAAATGAGCTGTGACTTCAATAACAGTAGACGTGAATAACAAAGTAACCTGGTCTTAGTCCTCTGAAACAACCGCATTGGCTTCAAATAATTAACTGGAAATAACTTTTTTCTTCCTCAATATAATAAATGTTCAGCAGAATACATAAAACAGATCTTCATATAAATGTTTTCAGTAAATTTTGTTGGTATTTAAATTTAACAATAATAATGTTGGGCTTAATCCTTTTCATCGAATTTCTATTATGAGGAATAAGCTGAATGTTGTTTTCAAAAAACGTCAATTATTTTGTGTTTGCCAAAAAAAAAAACGAACATCCTGACGTAGATATTTATTAAATTATTGAATAAGTTCAACATATATTTTAAAATAAGTTATTTAAAAGTTTGTTCAACCAAATTGTCAGCGATAGGAGGTTGTGAAGACTATTGTAACAAGGAAATAAATAAACAATAAATAAATAAATAATAAATAAACGAAATTAAGACTGATATTTTATGGTCACCTCGTAAGAATGAGCGAATCTAGATTAACTAAGAAGATCTTCGACTATATCACCAACTTAAAGTCGACGACTAAATGGGTTGAGGAAACTAGAAGAGACATGCAACAAGTTGGGATTAATTCGGAAGAGATCTGGAATAGGAAAATGTTTAGAATGAGAGTTAATGGATTCAGGGGGTTCCAGGGTAAAGAAACTACGAGGACCAAGGTAATCTGGTCAGATGATAGAAGGCGGAAGGAGAGTGAGAGAATGAAGAAATACTGGGAGGAGAGGAAAAGACTATTCATCTAGTCAATTGTTTCCCGCGGTCCATAGTAGGCCAAACTCGTATGAAGAAGAAGAAGAAATAAACGAAATTATTCATCGTTTTTTTAAAATTAACTATATAAAATAATGTATGAGTTTCGCTTCCTCCAGATATTTAAAATATCATCTTGATTCTTATTTTAGCAGTGTTTCTGCTACTTTGTATTTTTAGTTTTATTTTCGTCTTTAGACAGGAAAACATTAGGTTAACAAAAAATTCACAGAAATTGAGAAGACAAGTAAAGAAAACATGAAATTCACCTTTTCCTAATGATTGTTAATTCATTATCATTTACTAATAAGCTTCGCTGATTTTTTTTTAACCTTTTAACTACAAATAAAATATCATCGCCTGAAAGAAAAGACAAATAAATACAATGATTTCTGTCGATTATAACATTAACTATTCTTGAAGAATTTCAGGAAATGTCAATGACTCAGTCAATCTAATTTTTCTAATCTAATCATTTTAACTGATTTTCTTTTGTTCGGGGGCAGTCTTATACAGATCAAGGAACAGGTGAAATACAATGTAATCTTGAATCAGAATTAGTAAATAAGCAAAGAACAATTTCCATAAAAGAACATTCGTTCATAATTCAAACAAATAAAAAAAGGTGTTATTTACTTCATTGAAAGAATTGAACACTCTTGCGTCTGAATAGAAATATAATTCCATTTCTTTTCTGTTTAAATACGTCTTTAGGTCCTATTTCTTTTGAAGGAACAGGACTTTTTTAGCTTAGAAATCCAATGGAGGTACGTCTAACCACTGTAATTATTAATAAATTAATAATCAAAAATAATTATAATAAATAATAGTATTAAAATAACTTATCAGAATGATATACACTTTTCATCTTAATTTTAATTAGTTTATTTTTTCTTAATTTGTCTGTTTGCAAATAGTAAGAATTCTTGAACTCTAAAGAATCCTTGATTGCATCTACAAAAAAACAAAAACAAAACAAAAGCAAATGTCCAATATCTTTGGCTGCGATTCAAACATGTCCCAATACTAATTAAAGATTCCTGATATTTTTAATCCATTAGTGAGTTCCTGGTGTGTTTGATTGCACTAATTATTTTTCCTCCTTCGTTTCCCAGAGACCTGTAATCGGCCATTCATATTGTCTCAATCCCTGGTCGGTGGTTGGTAATCCTGTTGTGGATGTTGACTCTGGCTGTCGGGTCATGATCCTTCTACCCTAATAAGTGGATCGTGGTCAAACTGGGCTTGAAATTAATGGAAGGTTAAAGTTTGGTCTAACGAGCAAAGACTTTGACTTGAGTTGGACGGATTGCAGTTAACGAATTGGGCAACAGAGTTAAACAACAGTTGGCTTCACAAAATAAAGAAAAGTACAACTAATGGATTTAATCCACGTTAAATAGATGCTCAAAACCAAAATTGGTTATTCAATAGAAAAAAATAATTACCTGGTTAAACACGGATAGAAAGATAATGAAGAAAAGGAAAGATATAAGCAGAAAATAAGAAAACGAGATACAAATAAAAATTTGAGATTGTTCTATTATAAGATCTCAGACACCATTTCAGAGAATAAAAGGGATAAGATTGATTATTTTTCAGTACAAGTACAATACAGTACAATTGTAAGTGATGAAAGCTACTTAAAAAGATTGCAAAGAAATTTTAAAAATTGACGTTCTTATTTTCCAAAAGCTTTACAAGGGGTGGCACAACTGAGAAATCTGCTTTGTACGATATTCGTTCATCATTTACTTTTCAAAATGAATTCTAATAACTAATGTTATTTTGTAGTTCTTCTACAAACTTTTTCAAGCCTTTTGATACATATCTTCACACAAACTCATGAGATAATCCTGTATCCTTCTGGTTCTCATGATCTGATCCTATATCCTTCTGGTTCTCATGAGCTGATCCTATGTCCTTCTGGTTCTCATGAGCTGATCCTTTATCATTCTCGTTCTCATGAACTGATCCTATATCCTTCTGGTTCTCATGATCTGATCCTTTATCATTCTCGTTCTCATGAACTGATCCTAAATCCTTCTGGTCCTCATGAGCTAATTCTGTGTTGAGTAAATAATAAGCAAAACGCAGTTAAAATGCGTCGAAACATATATGTTTAAATACAGTTACGGTGATGTTTTTCTTATTAATTACTCTATTAGTCTAATTAATACACAGCTCACTGATGGATTTAGTGATTGTGTATAATTCTTGAGTTCACAGAGATGTAATACTGCATCTTTCTTGATCTTTCTTGCATCCTTGTCTCTCTTAGAAACTGTGACTGTATCTCGTTCCCAGGAGCTCATCTAATTCTCATGAATTGATCCTTCTCGTTCTTATGGGCTAATTCTTTATTGCAAATCCTAAAGTAGTTCTGTCGATGATGCTGAAGTATTTTCATTCCCAGTATATCAATGGAAGTCAATATTAAGAGTTGCAATTGTTTTGAAAAAGGCCAAAAGGAACCAATGTCAATGACATTGTACGTATGATATGAAGACAAACCTTTTCTTTGATCTCTGGTTTTCCATTATTTTATTTAAAATGGAAAAATCCGAGCGAATAGCATTTTATTTCTTACATTTGGAACCTTGTGATTTCAACCATTTAAAAATCGTTTAAGAATCGTTTCTAATTTTTTTTTTCTCTAAAACAAAATTATTGTTCTTGTTTCTCATTCATCAGTTGGGGAATATCACAGGAAACAAATTCTGCACTTTACTGTAGTATTTACTCGATGCAGTAAACTCTAAAGTTTACAGTATAAAAAAAATATTTAAGCGTAAAAAATCTAATAATATATCATTATAATATTCAGTTCTCTTTTTACTTTTATCATGTTTACTGAACATTTATTAGTTTCATCATTGAGGAAATTAATAATAATAATTACACATAAATTTATATGTAGTTTATGAATATGAAATATGTGAAACGAATATATTACTATTTCTGTTTTAACGAAAAAATAATTATTAATTTTTAATTAGAAATCTACATAACAATGAAACGTTAGATTGTCTTTCAGTTGCGCCTCCGACCTTGAGTTGCAGCAGGAGGTCATCTCAAACGATGGTGTGATAACATATAGGTCCCTTAATTGGGCCTAATGAAGTCCATGCGGCCCTAATTAAGTTGCAGTAGATGTTTTGGGCGTCAGAGTCCTATCTACCCGCGGCAATTCGTACTAATGGCTGGTTGATGTGTACCTCCGCCCCGTCAAAGACTGCCTGAGGCCAGAGCGGACACTAGCACTCATTAACGTAATGGCTGCAGGTAGTGAAAGCCCTCTGGCGGAGAACTACCTTATCTAATCAAACATTCTCCGAAATTATGAATTCCATTTCACCGTTTACATACTTTCGAAATTGCTATTGACACTTTCTACCACCAGAACTTGTGTAAATCTCAAGATAATGGAAAATTCATCAGGGATTCGGACGTACAACAACGCAATACAATAAACTTATCAAACAAACAATTCCCTCCTTCCTGAATTCTATATAATTACTTAGTAGAATTTAAATTTTCTCAGGTTATTTTTAATGATATTTTCTTTTGTAAATTTCCTTACAAATCCTATATAAATGAATATCCTTCCTATCTAAATGAATATCCTTCTCATTTCATTTTTCCTTAATCTTCTCTTGTTTCCTAACGCACAATAAAACCATTCTCTGTTTTAATCTTTTCAAATATAGTTTTTATCTCAGGGTCAACGTTTAATAAATGCTTAAAGCCCACACTGTCACTCATCTTCCGCTTTCTGCGAATTGTTTTGACAATAAGACTATTTTACGCTTGTCTTTACGGAAGTGAATCTTCCAGTTTCAAACTTCACTTTGTTGGTCTTCCAAAATGGTTGAGATTCAAAGAACAACAGATTCAGATAAAATAGGTCGGTGTCGGACCGTAGATTAGAAAGAATCGGATCGGAAGAAGTCGGACCGT
>JAFIDM010000179.1:54632325-54679937 GCA_023159025.1 Thereuonema tuberculata
CCGTAGATTAGAAAGAATCGGATCGGAAGAAGTAGGACCATAGATTATAAAGAATCGGATTGGAAGAAGTCGGATCATAAAGTAAGGAAGTGGTACTGTCGCCGGCATTTCCAATGTCACATTACGAAGTAGTTCTTTCCTGCATTGCTTTCCTTAAACCAGTCTAACAGGGAATGGTTAGGTTTGTCAGATCGAAACATCCCTTGAAATTTTTATCATTTTTTCAGGATCTTAAGGAGTTGACGTATACCAAATTTTAGCTCCTTTTTTTGCACTGAAAGGGGGTAACAAAAATTCTAAGAGCTGAGAGCTTGTTGCACTGCGGGGAAACATTGGGCAGCTAATGTGACATTGGAAATGGTACCTCCATTTTAGTGTGACGTAAAAAGAAAGAATATTTGACATATATTGAAGGTTGAATAGTATAATATTCGCAAGATCAGTTATTAGCTGAAGACATTGATCTTCTGAGAGTCTCTAAAGATTCTCTAAAGATTTTTTTTTTCCATTTTAATTTAAGAAAAAAAAATAATGAAAATTATTCAATTCAATTTCCTGGTTTCAGTATGCGGTAAGCGGAAATAGATTTCATTTTTTTATAGACAATTAAGTCATTGACGTGTTCGTAGAAATGGTAAATGATTTTTTTATTCTATCAAAGAGATTTATTTTTTTGACGTTCACTCTTATTTCAAAAAGTTTCTAACGCAATGAATTTCTAAAGAGCAACTTTTTTTTTCAAATAATTTAAAATCTTTGCTTGGATAAAATTCAGATTAAAACAATCTCTGTGTGATATTGTAGCAAAATTTCCAATATTTCCAATATTAGCATTAGATGAACAATTAAGAACGAAATACCAAGAATTAATGGCAAAATAAATTTTGTAATAAAAAATGCCCATGAAACAAAAAAGATACACAATTATTTAAAAAATGACTGTTTATTTCCATATGATGTTGCATCGAATCAACTGGGGTCTTTTTAGAAACCGAAATTAATAACACATTGTTTGTAAATTGAAGAAATCAATTCAAATTATCTTTTAAATTCATCAAAAGAGCAAATAGGAATAGAATTGTTATTGTTCTAAATGAAAAGATATATAACAAGGAACTAGAGAAACTTGATTTAAAATTGACAAAAAAGTTGAATTATTAAAGAACTGAATGAAATTGAAGGATAATTGTGATCTAATTGTGTTCTTTCATACATTTACTCGAACACAACATAATTGCTTTTTCATATTGATTAATAATTGCTTTTGTTTAATTCTAATTTTTGATAGAATGACGAATAAGATTCTGTTTTGTCGTCCAAATGCGCTTTCATTGTTAACTTACCTATTTTTCTGGAGGGAGGGAAGAGTCTTTCATTATCTCCTGAAATGATTTTCTGA
The DNA here is from genome assembly GCA_023159025.1 of Thereuonema tuberculata. Classification (NCBI taxonomy): domain Eukaryota; kingdom Metazoa; phylum Arthropoda; class Chilopoda; order Scutigeromorpha; family Scutigeridae; genus Thereuonema; species Thereuonema tuberculata. The sequence continues at coordinate 54,633,725 of JAFIDM010000179.1, forward strand.
AGAAGCAACCCTACAGAAGTTTTTTGTTTCTTTCGTCTTCAAAAGGAAAGGGGTTTCCATGGGAAAATGGAAGAAATCCACGAGTTTTAACCTGATTTGTTTTTGATAGGAAAGTCCATTGATATACCTTCCCTCTTCCGAATCCGACAAAGGATAAAATGTGTTTTTTTTTTTTTGGTTGAATGATTATTCTAGAAGCCTGGGTTACCGCTACGAAAGGGATAATACTTTAACTAATGCCATACTCCGAATTTCTTAGAATACAGTTTACGTTACACTATATTATTATAATGAATTAAAAAAAATACGAAGTTATTTATCCATTAAAAAAGAACATAGTTTATGAAGGGCAAGACTCTAAGGTAAGAGGATTGTGTAGATTTTGAGGAAACGTCAATATTAATACAAACTAGTCGGCTACCCGTCGCTTCACTCGCTTATGTAACTCAAAACAATTTTTTATTTATTAAAAAACACACACACACACACAAATTACATCAAGGAAACTAAAACTAAAATTTTTTAATTTTTTTAAATTTAATTTTTGATATCTATATTCTCTCAATCTACGACTGCTTCCAGAACCAGCGTGTAAATCATATATCTATGATATATTTTTATTTTTTATAGAGGTTAGAATGTAGGCCTCGTGGTCTAATGGCTAAGACGTCTAACTTCTGAGCATTATTATTCTACCTAATAGAAATAGTGCATCTTTCTTTCTTAACTCTCTCTTTTTTTTTATTCCTATTGATACTTTTCAGTGGTTTTCGAGTTAGAGATAGTGATGGTTTTTGAGTTACAAATAGTGATTTTTCAGTATTCTACCTAATGAAATACTGCTTCTTTATTTCTTGACTCTCATTTTAATTGTAATTGTCACTTTTCAGTGACGTTTGAGTTACAAATAGTGATTTTTTTCGGTATTCCACCTCAAAAAAAGAGTGCTTCTTTTTTTCTTGACTCTGTTTTCTTTACTCCAACATCTGCCGTGTATACGCACATATTTTTCAATATCACATAGAATTTGGTTAAGAAAGAGTATTTAAAATATTGCAACGTTTCGGCAAGTATAGTTCTAATTGTCAGTTTCGAATTACAAATAAACTGACGGATGGGAAATAAATAAACAATCTTGAGATTCAAAAAAAAGGTTGAATACATTCCTTATTGATGGGGAAAGGAAAGGAGATATAAGTCAAAAAACAATATAAAGAGAGTTGTAGTCTCTATGGTCTAATTGGTAAGACATCTGACTTCGGATCAGAAGGTTACAGGTTCGAGTCCTGTCACGGATGTTTCATTGTAAAAATTATTTCTATTTTCCATTCTCACAGAAAATTGCGTCGGACAGACAGAGAAATAAAAGATTTTAGTAATATAGATTAAGATAATTAGAATTACTTAATAATTACAATTGTTTTCTTCTTAAGTGATTTCAGTTTCTGTTTTTCCTCAGCAGGAGAAGGTTGTTTGATTAAAAAAAAAGAGACAAAATAAAAACAGAGAAAATAATCCATTCGTGAATAATTTACTTAGGTTTAGGATCGAAGAATTGTAATAGTGAGCAATTTTATAAAATATTTGTCAGTTGCTTGTGTTGGTAAGCAGACAAGGTTCGTGAATTGTTTATGCATCGAATGAGTTTGGTTTTAATGACTTAATTGTGAATTCATTGAGCCTGTCTGTCTGTGTGTCTGCTGGCAATTGCCAGTGAACCAATCAAATGATTCGTCTCTTTAGTTAGTTGCTCACTTTACATAAAACTTTACCTCCAGTCCATTACAATCAATTGCTTTCGGAAGATTGGATGCAGGCCATAAATAGAATTCAATTTAAAACAGCTTCTCTTTATACTCATCACTAATGAAACTTCCTCTAAAATGACACAATCAACCAAAAAACAAACAAAAAAAGTTGTAGATATTGGATACTTTATCAAATAAATTATTCATTATATTTTTTTATCGTTGGGTTACTGTCAAATCAGAAGAAGTTTAGATTTTTAGAAGTTGATTTTTAAAACTTCTGGTCCTCAACGGCGAGATGATGATAAATAAATGTTATGGGAACTAGTAATAACTTTATATCTGATTTTATAAAAAAAAAATAGATTTATGAACCATCTTTTTAAGGTGGCTGTGAAGAACAGGATGGCAAATGCGAATAAAAACGATTAACTCACTTTTGTAACATTATGAAGTGAATATTTCCAACATCACAAATTTAAATGTAAAAAAACTACATTTAATACTAAAAAGCAAATTTTCAAAAAGATTACATTTAAATTTGTGATGTTGGAAATATTAAATGGTAGAGGCTGTAGAAGGAGGGATCTACAAAAGAAATATGGGAACTTTACATTATGAAGTGAAGTTGTTATTTTCAGTATAACCAGAGGGGAGTTTTTGTAAATCAACACGAAAAATTAAAATTTCATTCATGTGATTATAATATTTACAGAACTGGAACTAGATTTTTCCTCTCACCAGGAGGTGGAAATAGTTTTAGAAAAAAAAAGTTTCATTCAATTAGATAGTTTTGGCTTCAGTTGCTCTCAGCAGAATGGAAATAGGCTGTAAAATTAAAAATCAATTTACATCACAACAACATTAGTTGAGATATCAATCTTAAATAAAGATAATCACCCCCAAAATTTAGTTAGATCTTAAATATGGATATTATGTAAATTTGTGCATAATTATTTGAATTATTTAAGGAATTATTTAAAAGAGGCCCATAGATGGGTTTAGAAACACAACAAAACAAAATAAGATGTACATAAACAAGTTTAAAGCCGTGCTGGCGTGGCCGTGCGGTTTAGCCGGCGGGCTGCCATTGTGGCCGATGCGCCAGTACCCGGATTCGAATCCCTATGGTGGCATGGCTGTTTCTTTCTTCTTCTGTGTTTCGTCCGTTTCCCACCTGGGACTTACTATCTCAGGGTTATCCTGGACGGGATATAATTCTCGTCCCCCCTTTCTTGAATTTCACTAGCCTCGCCCTGACGTTGTCAGATTGAGCTAGTTACGTGGTCCCTAGTTGGCCAAATTCGATAAAAGGAAAGGAAGGAAACCAGTGTAAATCTCAAATACGAAATGTCAAGTACTTTACTGAATTATTCTGGGACTTATTTATGAGCACAGTATTTTGGTCCTTTCTACTGAAAAGCCATTAACAAAGTCTACAAACATCAAACACAAATGGCCAATTGTATTTAATGACCAAATATAGAATTTAGGAGTTATATACACTAATCTAACTCTGATTAAATATTAATAGATATACTTCCTTACTCTCAAACAGAGAAGTTTGATGTTGATCAGTGCATTATTTTCTTTAAGCTTTTTTACATTTGATCTTTACTTGGAATATGCCTATATATTTATTATTTATATTTTCCAATATCTAATCAAAATGTAAGTATGAATATTATTAATATATAATAATGCTAAACTCTTAAATATTAAGTTTAGGTGAGATAGATTAATTACACACACTTCGTTCTTGGGATAAGAGACGTTAAAAGTACTGCTCCATATTTCAGTCTAAAATCATTAGGTGTAATAGAAACAAGTAAGTTGTATTTGCTTATTACAAAGTAATCATGATTACGATGCTGTAACTACCGTACGAAGAAAGTAAAAAGAAACAATAGATTCTAAAGAGCAACTCTACCAAGAGAACAGATAATAGATGAAATAGACAGAATTAGAACTCAGTCATGAACAGCATTTTTAATCATCATTTGCTCATCTTTTATTTATCGATTGCTGTTGATGACGACGATTAAATAGATTTTTGTTGTTTGTTTGTTTTTTAATTCAGGGGAACTGGAATCGATTAACAGTAAATGTTAACATAAACAATTTTATTAAAGAGCCCTTTTTGAGTTTTTTTTTATTATGATTAGAACCACGTTTCCAAAATAAAATGAAATTATTTACTCACAATCATCTTACTTCTAATGTTGCTTTTTGATGTTTTTAGTGGATTCTTCTTACTTGTTATTAATCTCTTTGTTTGAATGCAATTTGTTTGAAGGCAGTCTCTGAATTTCAGCACTTTTATCATTATAATAGTAATAATCAACTTAATAACATAAAATTACTTCATTCTAATTACTAAAGCATTTTTTAGTCATTCTATCAAAGTTATACTGAGAAGTATTTTTAAATTGTACATTAAAGAAGAATATTTTGTAAAATATCTGCATTTTACTATTAAAGGTTTTTGAAATTCTAGAGAAATGATGATTCATTGTTGTCACTTATTCAAATATTCTTATTTAATTTCAGTCATTTTAATAAGTAAAAGATCGGAAAATAACAAACGTTTAATGAAGATATTCTTTGTACGAGGATCCTTTAATGTTTGTGACAAAATAAAATGAACAGTACCTTTAATTAGTAAATCTGTAGGTTCGCTTACCAGCACTGAAATTGGATAGGACATTCTCCAACTCAATTTCATCATTGCCCTTGGGGCTCATACTGGACCCGATCAATGAACGGACGTCCAATAAATGAAGAGAAAGAAGGGATGAGAATGAACGGAATGAAGGACCAAGTAATGAACTACACCGTCTTTCCATGAAATATACATATCTGTATTTTTTATTATTTTTATTTTTGTTTGCATTTCTACTAGACAGTTTTTTTCCTTAATTCTTTAAAGAGAGATTTTAGCATTTGTGAAGTAAATTATGTCTCTTATTTCTTATTATTAGAATTTAAAACAAAAAAAACCAACTGAAATTGTCAAGGATTTTAATCCATAGTTTAGAGAAAACCATCTTGGCATTAAGACCTGAATTCTGTTTGTATGATCTATAGAAAGTTATTTCTATAAATGCGTTATTTGTATTTTTAGGATAATTATTTTAATTTTTATTTTTTTTAACACCAGCAATCGATTTTGGGTTGAGACTACCATTTCTGATTAATTTCTGTCCTTATGTGCTGAAGGATTTTTATCATGTTATTTTCATGCTCTTCAATTGAGCTTCATTATTGTAGAAAACTGAACAGATAAACAATTCCTTCTTAAGTTAGACTAAATATATAGAAAATAGGCGTTGGGTGGCATCGGGTGCTTTGTACGGTTAAATTGTTCAGAGGAAATCTACAATACTATAAATTAGTTAATGTGATACAGTCATTTACAGCAATTTCTTATATTTATGTATAATCTTATATAATAATGTAGATCATGTGATCAGCAGTGTAGACACTAAGACTACAGGGGAGAGATAGACCCAGGTCTAAATGTAGAAGAAGGACACCTACTTCAGTCTTTAATTTCAGTTTATCTTTTAAAAATAGACGAGGGAACTAAAAAAAAACAAAACAACTAATTCTTATTAATGTACATATTAGACATTTATTATATTTGTAGATTATAAGTATTAAATAACTATTATTTAATATTTATGTCTAGCAGCATAAAATTATAATTTAGTAAATATATGTCGTATTCTTGAAATGAAGTATCGTATATTTTAGTAAGTCAAAAAATGTCCATAATTTAAAAGTGAAAATATTCTGTGCAAAAACAGGTTGTTAATTAGCAAGCAAACTATGACCTTACTTTACCTTATATTAGACTATGATATTCAATTATAAATTTGATTAATTGTTAAACATTTTCCATTAATGCTGAACAAGGTGAAATATGTTACCTTTTATATCAACTGTGTATCTAAAAAAAATATACAAGACAATGAGAATCACTTAATTTCTTTTTTCTTTATGTCTGAATAAAATTCAAATTAAAATTAAAAAAAAAAATATTCTTCTTTTAATTTATCAAATATAGTGAGATGGGTTTCGTTGAATTCGAAGATACATTAATCTCAGTATTATATGAACTCGTAATGTTGATATTAATCTTTAAATAACAGCAAGTAATGAGAATAAATTAAGATGAATTTTGTGAAAACAACTGAAAAGCTCCAAAATATTGAAAATAGTAAATTCATGGAATTTTAGTTTTAATGACTCAGAGAAATTGTTTTTTATTCACGAGACGATCAAACACAAGTCGTACTTTTTTGATGTCATTTATATTTCAAATTATTTTGAATCATTTGCATTAAAGGATTAATGAATCACAAGGAGTTATTTCTTGTAATTAGTTAAAAATAATAATAATAGATTTATGCAAATTTAATTGTACCGTTTACAATTAATTGTTTGTGTAGCAAGGGTTGTCCTAGTATTACTTTCCGTCTATGATCCGTAGCTAATAGTGTAGGAGGAAGAGTTCATTTTGAATGAGTCACAGAAGGGGAAGAGTCGAAAGGGATAGGGGAGGAGGTTTCTACCATATTGTCCATTTTAGATCTACTAAAATAAAATAGATCTTTTGCTATGAAAGTGTATTATAGTAATTAATTTCATAATAAAGAAAAGCATAAGAAATAGAGTCCGCCAATAATATGTATACATACTTTAATTAAGTTTAACTCAAGTGTTTATTCATTTTTTTGTGGACTCTGTAGTTATTAACGAAAAGATGACTAAAGAAATATAATCATAAATATTTCATTTTGATCTAAACCAAAGAAAACTTTGTATCTTTATTAGTTATCGAAATAAATGTATTTCTAGACATTAAGTAAACATAATTGAAAAAAATACACTTTTATTAATAAAAATAATATTTCCATTGAATTATTAGGAATTAATTCTATTTTTACAAAATACCACATCGATCACCAATAAATATATTAAAATAAAATACATTTATTAAATATATTTATAAACATCTACAGCATCGAATTTTCGGAAAGATAACATCTTCTTTCCTTTCTCAAGCCTATTTCAGTAATTCCGATAGTAACAATTCATTGACATGAGATTACATTTAGAATATTGTTAGAATTTTAACAATTTCAACAAATTATAGATGTTAACAACCTAATAATTAGAAAATAATCCAATTCTTCAAATTTTACATTATTTTTGCAAACAAAACATAAATTATTTATTAAATCCTCTGCTAATTTTACAAAATTACTATTAACCTCTATTCCTTCGTTCCTATTTAAATTTTGTCCTTTAGTATTTCTTATTAATATAAGTTTTTTTAAGTTTTGGAGATTTTTCAATCCACAATATTTTTACCTCATTATTCATATAATGTCCTCTTTTTAGGCAGTGCTCCGCTATTTCTGACTTATCCACTTGCTTATTTTAGTTGCCATGTTCCAATACCTTCTCCATAATTGTTCTTTTGCTTTCCTATTAATTCTATTTTACTTTAATAAGACGTTTTTATTAAAAACTCTAAATTTTCGATTTAGTTTAATTTCTGTGAATTATGGGAATTAATCCTTAAATGCATGGATTATCATTGAATTTAAGTCATTTAGTCTTCTTGTATTAGGAGAATCGTATGTAAGATTTTTTTTTTAATTTGAATTTTGTCCAGACAAAAATATGAAGTGCTCTGGATTCGTATTAGATAATAACTGAAATGTTACTTTTCTTTTGTAAGTAGTTATGGAGAAATAATGAATCTGTTTTTAATCTGGTAATTTCGATCTGAATGTCGAGAATCGTCGCGACTGAAAATCTGATGCTTAATTTTTTGAATACACCTGATTTAGAAAAAACTTTATTTTCTAAACATTGTATTAGAATTCTAAGAAATTTCTACAAAACAGCGACTAAATTTGAAATGACAGAAGGGTTTACTTAAAAAAAAAAAAAAAAGAGTCGTGGATTCATTTTTGAAATGTAGATATTCCTAATTATAAAGAAAATCATTCCAACGGCGGATGCTGAGATTGGCTAGAATGGAAAAGTTCTTCGTTACCAAGAAAGGGAAAAGCACGATTAAGCAAATTTTTGTCCACTTCAAAGCTAAGTAACTTCTCAATTGATGAATTAAGATTGTAGGATCTAGAATAGGATGATGATAGTCAGTGTGGAAAAGAAGTTGTAAGAAGAGTGATCTGTAAAGAACAGGTGCTAAACTTGGAGAAGATTATGAAAAAACAATGCATTCTATTGTCTACAGAATTAAGAATTTTAAAAATTGTTATCGTTCTCATGATATGTAGTTGTTAAAGCTGAACATTGAGAAAGAGTGAGAAGAAGATGATAAAGGAGTTTTTGAACATAGAAAAGAACTTAAACAAAGCAATCAATGGCTCTTTGGACAAAAGCTAGCGTACTTTGTACTTGTTTCAATGATGTCCTACAAGAAATGATCAATTGAGGCCAATAGGAGAGAAGGAGAAAGAGAGTAAGATAGAATATCTCTGGCATGACCTAGGAGTAACTATGAAAAATCATTAAGACACACGAACTGTCAGAATGTTACCACACGGAGCCTTGTTGGCTTTTCTTTCTACAAATATCCAAACAGTAAAAAAAATGAACAAAATTCACTAACCAACTTTTTTTTTAACAGTTTTAGAGTTTTGCGCAACCTTAATTTATGTTTAAAAAAACCCTTCTGAAGGAAGCGCCTTTGGAAATTAGGATGCACTAACTCCAACGTTAAAACGAAAATGCTGTAAATTTTAAAATTTGAAATTTGATAATTTTATAAAGTTCTATTCTGAAAAAACAACTTGCAGACAGGTATATTTTGTCAATTCAACATTTTTTTCAAACGTAACCACTTTTTAGGTGTCATAAAGTTCAGTTAAATTTCTTATTTAGTAAACAATAAACCAAAAAGGCACCAAAGGAAAACAAATGATTTCGCCTCTGATCTATCATCGGTAGTTGTCTGAGACGGCCGTTTCGTCCTCTTTATGGACTCATCAGCCAGACAAACCCCTCGGGAACTGAGCTTTCATCTGGGTTTGTCTGGCTGATCATAAAGAGGACGAAACAGCCGTCTCAGACTTCAACCGATGATAGCTCAGAGGCGAAATCTTTTACGTTCCTTTGGTACCTTGTTGGTTTGTTGTTTATTTGAATCGTTAAATTTTTATTGTAATTCTTGTTTTGTACTTAAAGTCTCTAATGAATATATCCGCCATCTACAGGATTTCAAACCAAAAACGCAAAAAAGTAAATGTAAATAGATCTATCCTATTATATCGATGTAGATATTAAATTATAAGTTTTTAATTATGGATCCTGAAAAGGTACTTGAATGATTGACTCAATAGCACTTTTCAATCGTTCTAAAAGTTGGGTTTCAGTTGTAGAATGTTTCAGGAATTATTCTATCTTGAAATCTCTCTAAACAATTTAGAATGTAAACAAAAACAACTTTATTCTTACAAAATGTTTTTTGGAAAAAAATATAGGAACAATTAAAAAGAGTAGAAATATTTTGTATATATTATAATAAAAAAAGGAATTTTAAAGTGTGTATCCCACAGTTAATTTTAAATTCTGACATAAAACTCTGAATAGAAAAAGTTTTTTCATGTTGTTTTTGAACTTTGGTCCTCTTGAGATGGAGATGACTGTAAATATAATTATATATTATAAAGCTATTCTTTTGAAACATTTGTCCTTCACATCGACTTTCTTCACATCAACGTTGGATGTGAAAATTCTTGATTCACTGCTTCTCTGCAAAATTTGTATCTGAATAGAATTGCTCCTTTAAAGGCCTCTGCAATGTTTTAAGTTTTTTTTTCTTCTTATCTTTTTTTACCTACGATAACATCAATATGATGATTGACGTCAAAGAAGTTAAACCAAAGAAATGAAATATTGAAGAATTTTTTAGTTTCAATAACATCTGGTAACATATTCAGTTGCTGAATCCCCTTGGTGCTGATGCCTTTCCACCCATTGAGGGAGTCTTTTTTTCCGTAGGATAGCTTCCATGTGTTCTAAACGCCCACCCATGTGTTTGCCGTGCACGGAGACTCAAGTCCTAGAAAAGGAAGATCCTTGTAAATGAGGAACTGGTGCTTATAGTTACAAGATACTTCAGTGGCTTCTTCTTGTAGTAAACAGCGATATCCCCTTCCCTTAGATCAATCATCTGCCCACCTTTTGCTACTTTGGTACTGGGTTTTGCATAAGCTCATGTGAGTAATCTGTGGAAAAGGGGTTAGCTAATCTCGTATCTTTCCTTCTGTTCCAATATATTTTTGATGTATCCCTAGCAATGCATTGAAAGCTGTTTTGGCAATCATGATATCGTGCCGTTGGGTTGCATGGTGGATGGGGAGCATGAATTCTGAATTTTTCTTTTTTTTCTGTTAAAAAGTCAACAGATTTTCCAACATTGAGAAGCAATTCCAACACCGTTGACCAGCCACAGTTCAATCATTACTAAGTCAATCACTACATCTGTCTTCATAACATTGCCCTCCTTAACTGATAAACCTTTGTCAATCTTGTCTCCTTTTTTAATCTCCAAAGCTTTACCTGGCGTGACATCAGTCTACTAAAAAAAAGCTCGAATCCGGTGATTTGTTGTTTGATTTACCATCTTCTCCAGCAGCTAAGCAGATACTAAATATCAGACTGGCTAATATCATTATATCTGAAACAAAGCATAGGACTTTGAATTCTTTAAAAGATGTCATAGTAGAACATGATCTAGATAATGAAAGTAAAGATGAACTGTTTGAGGGTTTCAAATCTCAGAATAGGATTGAGATAAAACGCATAATCATTCGCCGTGACAGTAAGGATTTCCAACTCGCACAATAAAACTGACTTTTGATTCTTCAGCTTTACCAAAATTTGTGAAAGCTGAAAATCTCCACTGTAATGTAAAGCCCGTTTTACATTTACCATTTCACTCGCCATAAATGCAAGCCATAACGCAGAACATGTCGGGATAGATTGCGAGTGATTAGTGCACCGCTTTACATTTACCATAACGCCTTCCATCAAACGGAACATTTACACTTCTCATTTGTCATCATGGCTACGTTTTATTTACGAAAAAAATAGCAGTGATTTATATAAAAACCATTTAGTCAATGCATCAGATAGGTGAAAGAATGTCTTTAATCAATTAAAATAGGAAATATTCATGTTTTTTTTCATCGTTTTGTGTTTCTTTGTTTTCAGTTTCGATAAATAATTCAGTCTCGTTAAATCTCGATCAACGGCGATATCTTTTCGAGATCTCGGATCGCTGTCGATTCGAATTTTCAAGCCGAAATTCTGAAATGATTTTGATTAATAATGTAACATTTTATGAAAGCATCCACGAAAACATAAGGAAAAGATGCCCTCCGATCGTGAAAATCATTTTTGTAATCGGTAATTTCGAATAAATAGATACAAATCGATTGGACTTCCAAGTTCTACAATTCGTCACCAGGAGCGCTAGTGTCGATGTCGAGCCATCTGATGTCGAGCCATTTCTTCAAAGATAGCCCAAGCTCTATCGCTGGACATCTCCGCGACATGTCTGATGGCGAGGTGATGGCGAGTGAAATGTCGAGGTTATGGCGAGTGAAATGGTAAATGTAATACGGGCTTAAGACAGTAGATTTCAAACCCATTCAGGGTTCGATAACTTTCAGCGATATGGACATGGATCAGCAGCAAGTAGAGACAAAGTCACCTGTCCCTGTTTCCCATCGTACACAAACTTGTAATAGGCCTATTAAGTGTGCTTCGGAGATCATTCTTCGTGCTTCCGGCACTGTCCTACTTGAAGGGAAAATGATGACCGTCTGTGTGAAACACTTTCTTCCCTATCCCGAGGCTAAGAAGAGGAATGCAACACAGTTGGCAAGTAAGATCTTTACCTCTAATGTGCAGTAAGAGTGGTAAAGGCTTAAATGAGAGTAGAGAAAGACTCGTGTAGAAGAGACCGGTAGGCTTCGATTGAACAATTTCTACCTCAAGTTTAATCTTCAGGTCCAGTTTTACCTCAACAGGATTAAACTTTTCACAGAAGAGATCATCCGTACATCAATGCAAACCTTTCATTCATTTACATTACGTTCACCATCATAAGAACGTCGGAGATGTTTCTCTTCGAGACAGTTTACAGTGGAGAATATGGAGGACGTTTCTATGATTCCTTCTATATGTGGACCAATACCTCCACACTGGACTTTCAATTTTTAACTTTAAATTTAGCAAAGGGTTTCATCTACTGAAACTGTAAGGAAACTTTGCTTCAGCATCATTGACATTAAAAGGCCCAACATCTACCTTTTTCACTTACAGACCTTGATAGTCTCATTGATCTCCTTGGGTATTTTTTTGGCGACTTCAATGCTCATTATTCAGTCTCTGGATTTTCTTCAACAAATACCAAAGGTCTATTATTGAAGACTTTTAGTTCGATACCATTTTTATATATTCAATACATGAACATCTGTGCACTTCACATCGTCCGCAATTTCTTTATCCACCATCAATTTAGAACTTAGTTCTGCTTCACTCTTCCCCTACTATTCATGAAATGTTTTTCAATCTTGAAAGCAGTGATCATTTCTTGGTCATTCTGAAAGGCTCTCTCGTTCTACTGCTAATCCTTCTCGTCGTCCTCAACGGAAATTTGAATCTTCTGACTGGATCAACTTCCCTAATACATATATAATCTTGCAGCCATTGATCTAACTAACACAATTAATAATAATCGTTGACATAGTGAATAATATAATCATCTCTACTGCTCGTGCAACAAGTCCACAAATATCTTCAAGCTTCTCATTGAATTCTGAACCTTAGCGGAATTATTAAAGCCCTTCCTCACAGAAAGCACAACAAAAAGCCTAGAATTTTTCCCCAGACCTTCCAATCTTTCAGCTTTTAGAAAAACATGAGCTTTTACTCGACGTATCAGAGTTACTGATCAAAAATATTCTTTGCCTCACTACATATCGTCAAACACAAAAAAAATTCAAAGATCTTCTGGGAAACATTTGTAAGATACTCTTCTTAATCCGTATATTTAAAGAAAACTGCACTGAAATAGACAGCATCACTGATCAAGCTGAAGCACTTCTAAAAACATTTCCTGGCAACTCATCATCTTCTATTGTTTGTTTGTCTTGAAACAACGTCGCCATTTCTCAACGATTCTTACCAAATTTGACACGGTGATTCACGTGCATCCCAGTATAATGCATGAGCAACGAAAACCAGGATCCGGACTACGGGGTGTAAACTTGTGTGTGTGTGAGGGGGGAGTAAACATTTTTTAAATGCACGCATATCTCTAAAACCTCTTTAGTTGGATACACGATTTCACATTAGAGTTCTTTGTCAAAATCTAAAGTATAAGTATTCGACGAATTTCTGATATTATGGATGGAAACAGAGTGGGGGGGGGGGGAGAATTTTTCTGCTGGGTATACATATCTCCGAAACCGCATGAGTTGCAAACTTGAAATTTGACCTGAGGGTTCTTAATTCTAAGTTTCAGTTTTTAGTTTAATTGAAGTAATTTGCTTTTTTTAAAGAAAAGTGGGTTTTTTACGTTACATGTGAAGGTTTCCGGAGTGAAGCGACCGTAGTATCTTAGATGTATAACATAATTTATAACTACGTGCCTTTTTTACAAACTGGAAAAGTTTCAAAACGATCACACAATTACAATTTCTGTGTCATCCACATCAGGACAAACTCTTTTTTTTTTTTGTAATAAATGTAACAGCATAATAAATATAGAGGAGTTAGAGTTGCAGGTCTTTAAGCCAACGAACCGATGCTACGATATTTCACTACGATTTTCTTCTGCAACAGTGTCATTTTCTCTTTCTCTTCAGAGGAATCACTTGAATAACAGCAAAGCTTCGCCAGTGGCCCTGACGGATTATATTCAGAAATGCTGCATCTGTTATCACTTACTTCATTAAAAGTCGATCTTTTTTATTAATTTCTATTGATTTTTATTAAGGGGGAGAGGCTGGAGTAGATTTTTGCATCGAGCCAGTATTACACCCTTTGGTAAGCCCAGCAAAGGCAGAAAAATCGTCATAATCGTTCATAACAAATTGTTCATAACATTTTCCAGCTGCCAGTTGAAGGGATGGTGAATCGTCGACTTACCTGATATTTTGAAAGCAACAACCATATTACCTTTACGGTCTGTGGCTTTTGCCAGCATCGATCCCTCTATTGACTACCTTGTGCGTTTGGAAGGTGCAATTTACACTGCATCTGTATCAATAAAGAGCATCTAGTTTCCACCTTCGACTTGAAGAAAGAGTAAGATCGTGCCTGGAAATTTAAAGAATTTTTACAGTTATGGCTTTCGTGTTCACGAGCCATTTTCAATTCAGAATTTTCTTGTGGATCGCGACTGAGATCAATTCTTTTCATTTCTTACTTTAAAGACCTAGGATCTGTAGTGATAGTGTTACATTTTTTTCTGTTGAAGTAAAAAGGAATCACATTTCTTTGTTTCCATCAACCATTGTAAGTCGACAATCTAAGATATCTTGCCATTCTGTTAAATTAGGTCTTTCCATTCTTGTTAAATCTTACCATTCTGTCAACAGCTGTAATTGGCTTTTAATTGGTTATGACTGGACTATTTCTAACTGCTATACGTTTTCTGCAATAAAGACTGTACATTCACTCGACAACAAGGGATCTTTCTTGAACCCAATCTGACACTTGACTGCCTGAAACTTCGTTGTAACTTACATCTCATTATAAATTTTTCGGACAACAGCTTTGACAAAGTATTGAATTTTTGACAATACTTACAGGACCTTAGGAAAAGGTGTATTTTAAAGTTAAAAGTACTTAAAAGTACTGCCTAAAAGTACCTTTCTTTTACAGTGTATTGATCGCTTAAACTTAGTATACCATTTGCAAAATGGATCACAAAAACCTTAATGTATACGGTTACTTGATTCTGTCCATCATCCATTTATGCTTACCGAAGCATACTGGTGCTTTCTGTTCATAGCTTCTATACGCAGAGGGATGTGAACCATCATTGTATGTCCGTCGGCAGTGTTTATATCTTCATACTATACTCACATTGTATCCCTGGAATCCAGCTCCCCATCCTGTAAGCTCTCCTCGACAAAGAAAGCCAATCGTCCTTCCTTCACTATCTTTCGGCCGTCGTGTGAAAACTTTATGCTTCAACTGTTATAAAGGTCTGTACACTGCCATTTCCACAGTCTCCAAATTTTAAGTATGCCAAAGTTTCATGCGATTTCTCACTTTTAAAGTGCATCCAGTCACATGCACTACCAACATTCTTCCAGTCTCTACTTGTGAAAATGCGGATAATTCCCATAGTTTCCATCGATGGCTTAAGAGGATCTTCTTACGTTATTTTATGAGTTTCATGACTGCTATTTTGCAATCAGATTTTAAATGACACTGTTCATATTTCTATTAATACTTTTATCTTCGTAGCTGAGTTAGAGGCCATTTTCTTAGCATTGAACTCCAGGAGAATCTTATTTACACTGATTCCGAGAGTGCTTTAAAATCTTGCACAACCTGAAAACCAATCTTATTCTATTAGTTTTCCTTGTTTTACTGGATCTCCTCAAAAATAGGACTACTATCATTTTCTGCAGATTCTCTCTCTCTCTCTCTCTCTCTCTCAAAGTGCGATCTTCGGTAGCCGAAGGTATGCGATCTACGGAACTCTAGGCGTCCAACTCTAGAACCCGTAGAGGACTAGGGAAAGATACTGAGGAGGTTTCCCGTTGTTCAGCAGATTACCGCATCATATAAGAATCTCCATTTAATTTACTTGCCACTCTTATTACAAGGTAATTCAATACCTTCTTAAGATTTTAATACTGTGATTCGATCTCGTTTAAAGAACTTTTGGCTTCTCCTTATTTCCCATAAGCTTCATCTGTTTAGACCTGTCTTAAAACAATACATTCGTTGAGACGACGTTCTTGTCACAAACCTGCTCATTGAACACACCCTATCTTTCACTGGAACAGCGTCCGGTTTGTGTTGTTTGCAGCACCCCCCCCCCCCATCAAATTCAGCGCCATGGTACCAAATGCAGTAATGGGCCCCCTCCCACGTTATGATCAAATCATAGATTCTTAGCCAAAAATATCGCGAAAACACCCCACGATTTCATATTTCTTCCTTTTAACACACAGTTATTAGCATTATTTTTAGAGTAAATTAATTTAACATCAACATCTACTTTTTCCAGTTCTACCCGAAAGCTTGGAAATGAAGTTTCGAACAAATTCGCTCTATGCAAACATTGTAATGTAGAATAGCTCTATGCAGATGGTTAAGCAGAAAAGTAGTTCATTTAAAACGTAGACCTAATTAAAAAAGAAAAGTCTAGAAGTGATAGACTAATTCATTTACTTTTTTTTTTCGGTTAAGACCTCAGGCCGGGCTCCTTTGACGGCTAGGTCCCGGTGCTAAGGGACCAACTGACCCTCCCCTTGTGGGGTCCTGGTTGCTTGTACCACTATTTAACCAATTCATTTCATTTTAATTAACATCATTACATTGTTTTTATCTTCTTTTTAATCCTTTACCCTTAAATGGATCTTTTAACTAAATAATAATCATTTATTTGCTTTTCAGTGGCTTTCCAAATTTTTATGATTTTCTCAACATTGTTTCTTTAAGTTTACGTCTTAATTTTAATCTTTAAAACTATCATTTTATTGCTTCGCAGTTTTACTTATATTTTCTTTGTAATCTTTTTTTATATTGTTTTGCTTTTCATTTAAAGGTTTTATGAAATACTTATTTTTTTGTTCATTGTGTTCCTCATACATTCTAAAATAGAAAGTTTTTTTTTCATCATCTACAGTAGATTTACTAAAAAGTTTTTACATGCACTGTTCATCATAAAAATAATTAGGCGAAGTCATGCATCTGCTTAAAACCAAAAATTTTTTCTGAACTATAAATCAATTTACATTAAAATAGTACCGGTTTCTGCTCCGAGTGGAGCTATCACCGAGTGGAGCTTCATGCTATCACATGAGATACATCTCCATCGGATTCGTGTCCTGTCTGTTGTGTGGCTATGAAATTATGAATGCTGAACATCTACAAACATGCCCTGCTCTGGTTCATAACCAAAATTATTTCAATAATCTTTTTAAAGAGGCCCATCTTTACTGGTCAGCGAGTCACCAAATGGCTCAACAGCCAAGGGTGGGCGTTGGCTAAGAAGATGAAGCAGCTATCGCATGAGATAAATTGTAAATTGATTTATAGTTCAATAAAAAATTTTTGGTTTTAAGCAGATGTATGAGCTTCGCCTAGTTATTTTTATCTACAGTAGATTTCTTTATCTTTTAATTTTTTATTTATCTTGGTGCAGAACAACAATTGTTGTTATGCCTCCATTAAATCCCACAAAGAAACATTTTACTGGATTTTGAACAAAATGAAAACATGGTGAATTAAATCATTAGATTTGATGCAAAAACTTTTTGATTGACTTCTTTCTTATAATAGATAACTGTTCCTTGGCTTTGGATTTATCTTAAATTATAAAGCAGTAATTTAAATTGAAATCGATGAACACCTGAGCAATATCTTCTGTAAACCTTGATTGTGTGTTTGTTTAGAAATCTTGAGGTACTACTTTTCTCGTTTTTTTAAAAAAAAAACAAAAACAAATCAATAATTACTGATATCTGAGTTCTCAGTTCCCTCCTGCCTGTTGATACTGAAATAGACATTTTGAACAATGGGTGAGACAAAGTGTTTATTAGGTGACATCCCAGAACAGCTGTTTCTCGCTTTATTGGCGATCATCAACTAGGAATAGTCACGAGGAAACAACGAGGTCTCGATACAGATGTCAGAAAATTCATTAAGGATGAAATTCTTTATTTTATATTTTAATCTTATTGTGTTGTTTTTAGATTTGGAGGTTCCATGATCATTCTTAGGAATAGTCTGAAAATATTTGAAATTTTGCAGAAAGCCTTCTAATTGTCATTTATTTCATTTCCTGAAGACATTTCTCAGTTTGATCGAAGACAACGAATCGAACAAAACTTGGATCCATTCCTCTCTGTTGAATTTTTGGCTTTCTACTATTCTTCAAACTCTAATTTAAAATTGTAATAAATTCTAATTAATGTTTTGATTGAAAAGATATAAGTTAAATCTTTTCTCTTCGTTTTCAGTCATATTTAAAATCAGAAAATTCTTTTTATTAAATTCTTAATATCAATTAGTTAATGATCTGAAATTTCTAAAGACGAACAATAAAAAAATACTAGATTAATAAAAAATCTTAAAAAAAAAAGTATAAAAAAATACATCTTTCACTCAACTTCAAAATTTACATCTGATTTATTTTCATATAAAGGGAAAATTATATCTCCTTTGAGAAATAACAAAGAAAAAAGAGAATATCCAAGAAAATGTAAATGGAGTTTCCAAACGAACTCATTGAACTCTCAATCTCATCAAAATGTGTTGGCGGTGTTCATTATTATCGATCCATGGAAAACCATTAACCCTCTTCTAAGTTAGGGAAAGTCTTAGTAAGAAATTCCCTAACGTAAATTTTATTTTTCATTTTGAAGAGAAATTGAAGTTTTTATTTTGCTTTTAAGAAAACTATTCAGATTATTTAAATTTAAATAAATAAATAAATAAATAAATAAATAAATAAATAAATAAAAAAAGTAAGCTTAAAAATTTGTCCAATTCAGTTGATTTGAATGCCAATGGAGTTGAGGCCAAGTTCATGAATTTTTTAAAGTTTATTTTTAAATAGCCTACATCTGAATGGAATCTTTACAACATCCTTAGCCCCCCTTCCCCCCAAACCTTAATCCTGTTTGCGCCACTGGATAATTAAATAGTCATAAGAAATACGGTATCAGTAATTGAGACGAATGGAAAATAACAAAAATCAAAATAACAAAAAAGATATTCTATCTTTTGTCTTATCTGTTTTACTTGAGTTTTTTTTTAAATTTTAGATAGTAATTTACAAAAGAAAAAAAAACAGTAACTAAAAAAATACAGTAAAACCAACATTGGTAGATTTTTATTTGATTTTGCTTAAATTCTGCTTAAAATAAAAAATGTAAATTCTGGATCAAGTTGGAAGGTAATCGTTTCTCTGAAGAAAGCAGTGAAATCTTATTTTTCTTGAAATCAACGACTCATTTCATTGCCTTTGCCGCCCAAATCGGCTTTTGTTCGTCCAACGACATTTCTTGTGATCTCATTATTCGTCGACGGCAAATGATTCCTGTTTTCTGATTAGAAAAACAAATCCAATTGGGTTGAAATCGAAGAGATTTGTTGGAATTAACTCCGTTGCGATGGGGTTCGTTTTCCCTCCTTTTTTTTTAATTTCTCAATTAAAATACTGTGATGCGTGTGGGTTGTTCTTTCAACGTGGGATGTAATTAAGCTCCTTGGGTTAAATGAAGAAGAATTGGGCTTGAATGGTGTCCCCCACCCGTCACTAACGGTCACTAATTTAATTGTATTTTTTTTCCCCTCCCTCATTCGAATGAACTTGCCTAAGTAGAGTGAAACGATCAACCAAACTAATAAACAAACGAAAACAGATATTACATAAATTAGCAACTTAAAAAATCTTCGAAGCAAATATTTCATTGATTTTTTTAATAATTTAATTTCTCAAAATTGGAAGAATTTTGATTATTATTCAAGTAAAAAAAAGTCATTCTTAATTTCCGTTTTTGTGAAATCAGTTTTTTTTTTCTTTTCTTAATCGTAAAGACAAAGCCAAGTTTGTTTGGAAGAATTATTATAAAGAAAGAAAAAGTCTAATTACAACAAAAGTGTTTTGAAATTAGTTTAAAAATCCTACTAATATTTTTCTAATAACTTTGTTTTTTTAATAAATAATTCTACCAAAAATTTACGATGACAGTTTTTAGGTCAAAAGTATTTCAGAAAACCTTGTGAGTGGCTTCTCTTTTTTGTTTTAGAATAATCAAGTTAGCTTTGATAATAAATCTCACTAAACTATCCTGATGGAGTCTCGTTAATCTTTTCAGTGATTCTTTGTTCAATTGTAGAAAAGTAATTTTTAATAATACAAATTTAATAAATAGAAAATGTCTACAGAAAAAAAAAATGTCAATATTTGTTTGTTTTTGTTTTTAATTGGTAATTACTTTTTTTATTTAATTTTAATTTTAATTTATTTTTTAATTTTTAATTACTTTAATTTAATTTAATAAACATTGTATATTTTAGTAAAAAATCAACGAGAAATAGCATACAAACACTTTTTAAAAGAAATCTATTAAAACATTAAAATACTTAACGGAATCTTTGCAGAACTGCTCTTCAACACTTAGAGGGGGTCGTCTGATGATGGGCTCCGTCTGACACCATTTACAGCCTAAACTGAAAGTCGTAAATTGGAACTTCCGTGGTCACTTCCGGTTTCAGAGGGAATGTCCGAAAATGAGAAACGCTTTAGTATGTGTCCATTAAAAAATCAGTTGTTGCCTTTAGATGATTTTAAAATGTTAGTCTTAATTTCAGTCTTTAAATTCTTTTTCTGTAAATTTCAATAAAATTTTTTAAAAAAATGACTTAATTAATCTTTCTTTTGCTTCTTGCCACGCGAATATCTCGTCTATTTTGAATACACGACTCGTACATAATATATCAAATCAATCACATACTATAAAGCGAGCAGTTCTTGTACATTTTATGTTGAAAACGGGATTTTGATAAAATGGGGTTTATTTAACATGTGTTGTATTTTTAATTTTATATTTCTAAAATGCAATAATAAAATTGCACACTATACACATCTAAAAATTGTATTTAAAAATATTTAAAAATTGAAAAGGGACCGCTGCCTTAAGGGTTCGAAAGCTCTCTGCAACTGACAATGTAATGTATATAGCAATTTTTAAATATTTTTAAATAGAATTTTTAGATGTATGTAGTATGCTTTTATTACTGCATTATAAAAAGATAAAATGGGTGAAACGACCGTTTTCGGGTGTGAGAAAGCGATTTAGCTAGGTCTCAACTTCGGGGAAACTCATTTAGGGAGTAAAGGATTGACCTGGCTATTGTCTATAGATTATTGTCTTACTTTAGTTTCGTTTTATTTTAGTCTTAATAAATTCGTGTTCTGTGCATTTTTACGTGTAATAAAATAATAATTTTACTTAGGAAAAAGTTTTAAAAATTATTATTTTCAACCTTGTTTGTGTTCATTGACTTATTCTTACTTCATTTTCGGGTTTTTTTTTTACCGAGCAACTTAAAACAGGTATCATTTTTTCAATGATTGTAAATTTTGATGTTTCTTTATATTTTTTCTTTCTGTTGGAATTTAGGATGTATTTGTTAAGTAAATTAATAAAAAGCAAGTAAATGAAGAAACCTTTGGAAGGTGATGTGAACTCCATAATTTGTTTCCTTAATTTTAATAAATGACATTCCTTAATTTTTTTTGTTGTGGAGAATTCAATACAACAATGGCTTCTCTCATCGATTGCTCTCCCATGCATTGGGGGAAGGGGGGTGGGGGTTAACCAAAGCAACACGGGAATTAGGGTTAGAGGACTTTTCTTCGAGGTTAGGCCTCGCAATTAATCAAGAAGAGGGGTAGATCGGAAGAAGGAAAGCAGGGGTAGAGAATTCGTAATCTTTCCTTCGAACAGAAAAATGTATTTATTTTCCCTGCTTAATGAAGGCAGAGGTCGAGTTGATCCATCGTATATCCGCGGTCATTGCCTCCTGGGAGGCTCCTTTCACACGGGATGGAATGTAAAATTTCACCACCATTATTTCTCTTTGTAATCTTCAGTGAAGCAGAAGGCTATTGCTAAACTTGCACGTTTTCACGCCGGGTTTACTTCAAAAGACTCCTTCCCACCCCCTATCCACAGTCCCTCTTCTGTTTTGTACAAATGTAATTTCCTTCGCTGCAATGGACCAGCGCCAAGTGCTGTTATGACTACAGAAAAGCGGCGCCGTAACATTTGCAAAGCTCACAACGGGATTAACACTCTCTATCTTATTTTTCCCCCTACTATATCTGATGCCGTGAAGCGTCAACTTGTTCTATTTGACCCCTGAAAGCGTGTTGACGATGAAACTTGGTCAGAGCGGAATCTCTTCTGTTCATCATCTTCTAAAATGTCTTTTTCATTTGGAAATTTCAAGCAAAAAAGTCATAAAAACCATCTACACCTAATTTTGTCTAAACCTTTCTTGTGGTGATGTTTTGTAGCAGAATTGGGTTAAATCTGTTTTATTTTTCTCTATTAAGTAAATAATGGAAATTTTATCACATGATAAAAGTTTTTGAGATTTTTGTTCAAATAATGATAATATTTTTTGAATAAAAATTGAATTTTACTTAAAATTATAATTTAAAGATAAGCTCATAAAAAACAATCAGTCTGTATGTATTCTCTATTAACTTTTAAATCAGTGAAAGGTCTTCATGAAACTTGGTTTATGTATTTTAAGACAATATCTATATTTGAAAAAGAAATTTACATTCAGAAAGTATTATAGTAATAACATAGTCACTGACTCTGTATATTATGAAGCTGATATTGAGAATTTCTTTTTCTAAGAACACTTAACAAGTATAAATTTAGGTCAAACCATAATATAATAACCTATATATATTATATATTAACCTAACTAATATCATTCTATAAAAAAATGTCCAAACAGGAAAAGATCAGCAACAACTAATAAGAAACATGGAAGTGAGAAATTGTGCAAAGAAAGAAAAGAAAAAGCATTGAAGAAATAACTTTCTTATAAGTCTAACATTTGGAATCTCCTATTCTGATATGATTAAAATCAACTGGATTTAAGCGGTTTAATTAATGGATTGGAGTAATTTCTATATGAAAGCGAATTTCTGAATAAAATTTGGTAGATTTATTCGGTTGATTTCCTTCTTAAAGTTCTTTCAGGAGCTACTGTTTTTAAAATCGTTAAAAATCTTAGATCTACTATTATTCATTTAAAATTTTAATCAATTTTAATTTCCTAGAATGTTTATTTATCTACTTTTAATTATTTCAAATACTTAAAAAACTCTTCATTAGTGAAAAACAAACTATTGTAGGTATTATATATGAACTATGGGGACCCATTGTTTTATAATCAATTTCTTGTGTGTATTTTAAATCATTAATTCCTCAAAATGTGCAATAAAAATAGGTACTTACTTATTACCTGATATCACTTGGAAAAAAAAATTCTTGAATTAACAGTGGGTTAGGTGAATTGAGGTGAGATCTTTTCCGGGTAGTTTCATTTTGGAAATACAACGGAAAAAATACTTTCGAAATGACCAGGAGGTTTCATAAATAACAACTTATTTAAATAAACACAGAAGATAAATGAAAACACTAGAAATCGATTTTAAAAAATGGATAGTATATAAATACCTTATTCTAAACATAAAAAAGCAGTTGTTAAACGAATAAACGTAATAATAACAAATTAATTACAAAAATAAAAATATTATTAAAAATAAATGCAAAAGAAATTTGATGAGAACCAACGTGTACTATTCCATGGAGAAACAGCTGATCTTGTAATAAAAAAAATCACTGTTATAGAATAGAAATAGCTTTTTATTCTCATAGTTTTAATAACGTAAGATATTAAATACTTCTAAAGTAAGCAATCATTTTTGGTGGATCATAAAAGATTGCAGTTAAATCATAAACTCGTTTATCCATAGAAGTTGAAAAGCCTCCAGCAACGATTTTTCGAAAAATAGCAATTTCCTAATTAAGGAAATAATTAGAGTTTTTACTATTTGTAAATTGAAAGTAATTGTCTTATTATTTGGGATGTCACGTGTTGTTCTATTTATTTTTGATAACCTCTTCTTGTATCTTCTCTTCCATACTTTTATTACGCCACCAACTATTTCTTTTCTTATTTTTTATTAAGTCGTTTTTTTAATGCTTTTCTCGAAATCTAATTTTGTTGATGTTTCTGTATCTTGTAGTTAAAGACCCAGGATAAGTCTTTGGTTCTTGAATCTAAGTTGTTTCTTTTTATTTTCATTAAAAACAATTTCAAGAACTCCGCTCCAAAGTGTTAAACCCAGGTTCAAAATTACTTTAATATTGAATTTAATTGAAGTGAAAATTAAAGTGTTTCGTTTTTCTAATGAATGGCGTAAATTGTTAAGAATTGGAATATTTTACCTACATCATTAAATGGATGGATGCTTCCATTTCCAAATACTTTTTCATGAAATGGAACTGAACTGTTGTTAATTGAAAAGAAAAACAAATAAAACAACCGCGAATAAAGAGGAGCTGATGATGACTCTGTGGTGGAAACCGTCCTCGATGAATATTTTTTAATTTTATTTGATTTGAAATGGATTAACTATACAATTTTATGCATGACTCACAGCAGCAATCGTTCTTACAGCCCAAAGACAACCCTCCCTGTAAGTAATCAACAAAACCCGAATAGGAAGACTTAAAACTAATGTCAGGTAATTAAAAATTTTAAAAATCAAAACACGATTATATTTTTATACTAACTCCAAATGATACTAATAGGAATAGTAATCACCCAAATGTAAATTATTTTTATAAATATAATTAATCTTTTAAGACTCATATCATCAAACACAATAATCTTCATGTCGAGATTTGAACGGAAATTCGCGAATAAAAGAAATTAGAATAATAATAAAAATAATAACAGCCTTCCTATTATTGAGAATCTTGTTTAGCTCAAGAAATATTTCACGATCTACACGAAATTCCCTGTTATTATCTAGAAGGTCTGATTAAATTGGTCTAAATATTTAGACCAATTTGAAAAGCGCTAAAACACTAAAAGAAATGCACTGATTAATACGAAACTTTAAATTTCATAATTAAATGTTATTGTTAAAAACCTATTTTGATGATTTTACAACTATTCTCTCCTTAAATAACTATTAAATAATACTTTATTTTAAAGGAGACGTCCTTTTTTCTGGTTGATTTTCATTGAATTCAGTTAAAAGAAAGATTCCGTTTAATATATAAATAAAATCCAATTGGTTTTAGGATCGATGAAGTTAGTGGTAGATGTTGGAAGTTTATCCAAGTTTAACTTCTAAAAACTTCAGAAGTTAGTAACAGTAGTAGCTTTATAAATTTTTATCAATTTTTTTCTGATTAGTCTTATTGAAGAAAAAGCAAAAGATGGCGACGTTCTTCTTTGGTTGGATTGCTTCACTAAGAAAATCGCCATCATCGATTATAGGTAAAAACCCTTTATTGAGTACATTTTTAAATTTCCGCAGTTGAACGACCCCCCCTCCTTTGTTTCAACTGAAAATCCAATTACAGCCCAAAATAGCCTCTACGTTATCTGATCAGATTCAAGGGACACAGGAAAACGAAGAGGGGGAAAAAATCGTCCAAGAATGCGACCGAGGCATTCAGAAATAATTAAACCATTCAGTCTCTAAAATGAAGATGAATTACGACTGAATTTCCGGGGATTGGAGTTTATTAGAACATCGCATCCACCCACACTTAGGAGAAATCGATTTAACACAAAGGAACACAATAAGGACGACATATTGGAACCACTTCGTAATTGGACTTAATTTTATTGTTTTTTTCTCCTTCAGAAATTTCATTATTGCAATTAGATTTTTTTTTTTAAATTTTTTGACAACGTTATTAGAAATAGAATACTTTTTATTGGTATTTAGTTTTTGTTATTTCACTTAATTTAACTTCCTTTTTTGTTTTTAGTTTATTAATTGTTGTATCAAAAGAAGTTGTATTCTAATATTTATTTGATTGTTAGAACTGCATTGAGTTGGATAATATCGTACCTGTTTGGAAATTTCTATCTTAACATTTCAACTCTTAAAAACGAACAATTAAATACTCATCCTAATCAAAGAATCAACTTATTCTATTTGACCCCTGAAAGCTCCCAGAAAAGTCTTTAAAAGAGAAAAAAAAGGTGCTGAAATGTTTTTGTCCAATTTGTGTTGATTTGAATTAGATTCTTTTATAAATAATATTGTTTTAAAATCAAACTTTTATTAGTAATAGCTGATTTATTTCTTTTGATAATCAGTCACTTTAATATCTTGAGGATAATTAATAGTCATTTCTAATGATACTTTGTACAGCAGTTAGAAAACTTTTCAAACAATGAATACAGACATGAATCCAGCCTTTACTAGTTGACAGATGATTTGTTCATTGAGTACCAATGACAAGATGGAAAGGAACTGAGAGACAATTTTCTATTTTCTATAGTGACATTAATACTATTAAAATGAGTTTAAAATTTACAGTTGAAAGAGAAAAAGAAAACAAGCTATCTTTTTAGATGTATTATTGTTCAAGGAAGATTATAGAATTTGATATGAACATTATGAAATAATCATTAAAGAGTAACCATGTACTAAATTTTAATTCAGATCATAATATTAACACGAAAAAAGAAATTATCAAACATTATATTAACGTTTAACAAATTATACTGAAAATGAAAAGTTATGGTCAAAGAAGATTAAGACTATGAAAGAAACCTTCATTAATAATGAATATCCAAATTCATTCGTATCTAAGGAAATTAAAAAAAAAAATTATAGAAAGAGGAAAGAAAGTGAAACAGCAAAAGAAAGAGGAAATTAACAATATCAACAAAGTAATTAAACTATCTTTAGGATTTAAAGTAAACAAAAATATTAGATATATACATGTAAAGCAAATAACATTGGATTAGTGATTTACACCTTGTGTGATTAAAATAGTCTTGTACTATCTTTCACTATCAAACTTTACACTTATCACTGAGGTTATATATCCTTTACAACTCTGCTATCATCCAGAGGTATTTACGATGTGATTATGCTTGAAAGTTCCCTAGTAAATTTAAGCATAAATTGACTTACTTGAATGTCTTGACTTGATTAATATCAATAAGGTAAGGCAGACACATCTTTCCACCGGTAAATAAGAAAACAACGTCCAAGCAGATTCCACTTTGGTAAGTCAACATCTGATGCAAGATGGCGGCTACCGTTCGTTCGATGACTTCAGCTTTTATCTCGGATAATTCCTCCATACATTATTCCTATAAGAACTCGTAAAACAATGGAAAAATTAATATTAATCCACAGCAGTTTAAATCTGAAACTACTGATCGATAAGTGTATTAAATTTACTCATAGAAGTAACCTGCAGATCGGATTATAACCATATTGCTTCATCTAAAGAAGCGTCCTTCTTTCTTCAATCCAATCTTCTGAATTCCTCCATTCGCTTCCAACAGTCAGAGCTCAACAACCGACCTTCTTGCCAATCAGCATTCTTCATTTTCTTTGTTCAGTGTTTCGCTCTGGTTGTTTTGATTAAATCACATTTGCAGTATCACAAGATTTTATAATGTAATACATGCCACTCATTACAATTCCGTATTGTCTCAGTTTCAAAACATGCACTTCTACAGCACTGATTACAATAACAATAATTTACTGTAATTTGGATACTAATCCTTCCCCCAACACAATTCTCAAATAACGCATGATGAAAATTTCTCTAGATAGAACTACTCCAGGAGGTACCTTAAACAGGGAATCCTTCGTCGCAAAGGGCGGCGCAATCGGGCCATCGGATTCTGGAGAGCCCGAAACAACATGCAACAAACCAAAGCCACAGGAAACACCAACTTTGAAGCTCAAAACAAAAAAAATATGCTTCTTTGGAACAGTGAATATAAACTCACTGTTAAAAACAGGAAAACTAAAGCAACTAATCAAAGTACTAGATGAATATGAGATCCGAATCCTAGCCCTCCAAGAAACGAGATTCACAGACGAAATTATAATGGAATCCGAAGGATATAGGATCTTCAAGGGTAAAAAAGGCCTAAACCCAATGGGAAAGGGTATACCACACCTAGGAAACGGATTCGTCGTGAGCAGGAAGATAATCAATTCTATAACGGACTTCTACTCACCAAATGAAAGACTCGCAATCATGACACTACGATGTGCAAATAAGACATATACCCTAATAAACTGTCACGCTCCCATTAACGAAGACAACAAAAGAAACCCAGAAAAGGTTGAGAAGTTCTGGGAGTCCCTGGAACATGAACTCTCAAAGATCCCAGAAAAAATATTAAGATCCTACTAGGCGACTTCAACGCGCAGATTGGAAATGAAAAAAAATACAAAAAGACAGTAGGAGAATACCCCGCACACAAAAGAACCAACAAAAATGGAGAGAGACTAATAGAATTGTGCAGGGGTTTCAACCTTAAATTAATGTCAACAAATTTTAGACACCTACCCAGAAAACAAAAAACATGGAAATCACCAAACCACAGCTTGGGAGAATTCCAGATTGATCACGTCGCCATCTCTTTCAATAACCAGAAAGAAATTATGAATGTAAAAGTTCGAAAAGGTGCAAACATAGAAACGGACCATTACCTTACAACGCTAAAACTGAAATTTATCCCCCCCAAAAAGACACGAAACAAAAATTTTACAATACAGAGGATCAACAAAGAAACACTAAAGCTAAAGAAACAAGAATTCCAAGAAAAATTAGACATAAAATCGGATGAATGGGATGAAATCAAAACGAAAATAGTTAAGACATCAATGGAAATAGCCCCACTCACGAGACAAAAAAAACACAGGTGGTGGAATGAACAGTGCGAAGAGGCCCTTGAACAAAGGATTAAAACCTGGAAAAAATGGCACTCAACCAAAAACAACGAAGACTACATCATATTCAAAGAACAGAGAGCACGAACAGCAAAAACAATAAGAATAAACAAGAGGAATTTTGATAGGATCCAACTACAACAAATAGATGAAGACTTTAAAAAGAACAACACAAGAACATTCTATAAAGCCTTTAAGCAAAACATTCAGGGATATCAACCACCAAACCTATGTTTCAAAAACGAAGAAGGAAGGATAGCCCTGAATAACCAAGAAAACTGCAAAATACTTGCAAAATACTTCGAAAAACTACTGAACTGTGAAAAACCGAAAACAAAATTCCCTAAACAAAATCCGAAATGTAAATTTGAAAACTCCAAGCCACCGAACCTAGCAGAAATCCAACAGATTATTAGAGAACTAAAAAATGATAAAGCTCCAGGAGAGGACTCAATTATAGCAGAAATGTGGAAAAGCGTAGATATCAAAACAGTCAAAAGCCTACATAAAATAATACAAAATATCTGGGAAACGGAGGAAATACCGGAAGATTGGAAAACAGCCATGATCTATCCTATATACAAAAAAGGAGATAAAACTGATGCCAACAATTATAGGGGAATCTCACTCCTTTCGGTTACATACAAAATCCTTTCCAAAGCTTTACAAAACAGATTGGAGGCCCAACTGGATCCACAATTAGGTGACTACCAGGGAGGATTCAGGAAGGGAAGATCATGTGCAGAACAGATATTAAATTTGAAACTCATAATAAGGTACAGGAGACTGAGATCCAAGGACATTCATGTGACATTCGTGGACTTCAAAAAGGCATACGATTCTATAGACAGAGACACACTTTTCAATATATTGGAGGAATTCGGAGCTGATGACAAATCAATTGCGATCACCAAAAAACTCTAACAAACACGAAGTCAAAAGTAAAATTTTTGGGAGAGATTTCAGAACCATTTGAGGTGAAAACAGGAGTAAGACAGGGAGATGGGCTTTCCCCATTGCTCTTCAACTGTGTGCTGGAGAAAGTAATGAGAGAGTGGAGGAAAAGAATGGAAGAGGAAGGAATCAAGAAAATAAAAATAGGAAGAAAGAAAGATAACTTGGAAATTGACTGCCTGGCTTTTGCAGACGATCTTGCAATACTAGCGGAAAACATTGAAGATGCAAGAAGACAAATAAATATACTGAAAGAGACGGCAGAAAAGGCTGGACTACAAATATCTTATGAAAAGACGGAATACATGACCAATAGAAAAGATGCACCAAGACAGATCACAACAAAGTATGGGAAAATCAAGAGGGTTAATAAATTCAAATACCTGGGAGAAATAATTCAACCAAACGCCCTTGACAAAGAAGCGGTCCTAGCAAGAGCAAGAAAAATGGAACTGTCATTCCATTTGACAAAAAATATATACAACAAGAAGTCCATATCTATAAACGCTAAAATTAGGCACTACAATACAGTCATTAAGCCAGAAGGCCTCTACGCCTCAGAATGCCTTGCACTAAACACAGCCAGACAATGAGACGAGGTAGAAAAAAAAGGAAAGAAAGATCTTACGGAAAATTCTGGGACCAAAATATGAAGATGGAAAATGGAAACTGAGAAACAACAAAGAAATCTATGGAAAAACAGAAAAAATAACTGACACAATGAGGAAAAGAAGAGTGACTTTCTACGGACACATTAAAAGAATGAGTGAAGGTAGACTGACGAAGAGATTATTCACCTTCTTCGACAGAAACCCCAAGACTCAGATGACATGGATCAAGGAGGTCAGAAAAGACATGGAAGAAATGAAAATAGATGGAGAAGAGGTGGAGAGAAGAGAAGAATTCAGAAAAAAGATCAGGGGATTCAAGGTTTTCAAGAAAAGGCAAAGAAGAAGACGGGAGCAAAATGGACGGAAGAAAGAAGGAAACAACATAGTGAAAGAATGAAAGAATACTGGAAGAGAAGAAAGAAAGTAGAAAAATAATCATGAGTTATTTCACGTGGTCCATAGTCGGCCAAATTCGAAGAAAGAAAAGAAGAATTTACTGTAATAATTCCTATTGCCATGGTAATCAAAATTACATATATATTTATTAAGGAAACAAATTATTTAAACAGAGGAAAGAAATCAATGAAAACATGTTAAATAAGCTGGGAGTTGTGTATAGTTTAACTTGCAGAGATTATGGGGGCATCTATTTTGGAAGTATTGGGAAAACTTTAAGGGAAAGATTGGCAGAACACATTAGAGCTTCTAGGAATAAAAAAAGTAAAATTTCTGACTGGGCAGATCATTGTGAGGAAATAGAACATAACCCAGATCCAATTGTAAAAATTGAAGTCGAAATTTCTGAGGAAAAAGAAAGACTCATGATAGAATCATGTTTAATTAATAGTAGAAATTGTTTCAATAAAGTTAAGTTCCTTAAAATTAGTAATGCTTCTTTTAGTTATATTAAAGATTTTATGAAAAAATAAGTTATTATGAGAGAATGTTAATAATGTTATTGTTGTTTTTGAAGCATCGTTATTGTTAATGTTTAATTATTATCATTATTAATAACTATGTTACTGAATAATGTACATTTCAATGGTTATCATATAAACAGAAATATTTTTTAGTTCTTTGTAACCCTATATTACGTAGAGGCAAAAAGAATAGTTTTGTCCTCTTATACACCTGAGGAAGTTTTCGAAAAGAAAAACGAAATATTGTGGACATAAAAGTATGTTTTTTTATAGGATTTCTGAAGTAAATTACTTACAAATTTATGATAGCACTATCCTGTTTTAACTGTTAATTTATTAATACATTAGATAAACAAGTAAGTAAGCAATTATTTTTTATCAAATTCATTGTTTATTATCAATATGTACCAAGTCACCAAAGCATCTACGTCCATCCTTCAAACAAATACAGATTCCAGTTCGATAGAAAGATTACTTGCGATCAAATCATCAGGTCATTTTTCCTTTCTTTTTTCAATATTTCTAAAGTGTGTTTTAGAATGTATCAAGTGACAATCGGAAGGTGCTACATCAGGTGAATATGAAGGATAGAGTAAACCATCTCAGGCCAAGTTGCAACAGTACTGTATGTCCTTTCACCATTTGATATCCACTGTCACTGAGTTCATGTGAAACATACTTTGTTTGTTTTTTAATTTTACCATTCGTTTAATCGATTATTGAGTTAAAGTCCTTTTCAATTTGAATTGTTTTCATCCAAGAGCTCTTGGAAATCAGCGTTTTTATACATTACTGTCAGTTCACACTCTTTAAATTACTTAAACCAAATTTTTATAGATGATATATTACAGGGGTGCACAACTCGTGGCCTGCCGGTATATTTGCTGCGGCCCAGCAGTGTCAAACTTAAAATGAAATTTCAACCTTTCCATTGTTGCCAACAGATCCGTTGAAAAATATCCTAACTTGAAATAGCAACTGTTTCAAACTTAACTATTGGAATGAAACATAACTAGCGCATTATTTGATAATTTGAAGTTTATGTAATTTACTTACTATTAATAACTATTATTATTACAAATGACATTATTAAATCATTAATTAGAAAGATACAGGAAGGGTTAGGGGTTGGAGAATGGAACGGTGAGAAGTTTTATAAATATATTGGCCAATACATTTCCTAAGGATATTAGCCCCTGAAATACAATAATTTACAAAAATAAAAATAATTAGAAGAGCAAATGGATTCGTAAGGATTGCAACATTTTTCCTTTCTAGAAAAATTCCTACAAAGTTCAGTTCCTAAACTCCTGAATACATTTGCAATGACTTAATTTCAAAATAATTCATTGTCTTGATACGTTAACGTCAAAGCTTTGTCATCAACTCCACACAATGACTGGAAAATGCTTTGAATTTAAATTACTTTTTTAGTCCTGTCTGAAAAACTAGTGGAGTATTTAGTGGTATGTGTTACTGTCAGTATTACCAGGAATAGTGAAGAGAAGTTTAAGTATCTAACTATAGGCCTACGTGGCCCTTATTAAACAATCGGATCTTTTAACAGATTTAATTATTTTATTAAATAATTATTAGTTAATGCTAATTTTAAATAACGATTTCTTATTTAAAGCTATATTATCACCACAGTTTCACTTTAAATGTATTTCTTTTGTTTATTTGGAGATTCAATCAATGGGCGGAAACATTCTGAAATAAATAGGCAAAGAAGTTCCATTAATTTCTACGCTTGTCACGAAGTAATCCGAGACCAAACCAGAGCGAGCCAAGAAACAACGTCATTCGCAATTAAAGCAAATCATTCCCCACCGACTCCTGCTGCTTCGAGATCTCTTTCTTCGATTAAAAAAAATCATTAGCCGTGTTTTACTTCGTGGTTTTATTTTTTGCAAGGATGAAACGCTGTTTTTTTGTTAACAGATTGCGGATGAACTAAAGAAGGGGAGGAGTAAACGTATCTTGAGAACACATTATTAATGTTAGGGATTAACCACTAGCAACTCATCTATAATTTTACCAGGAAAATTAGAAATGAAAATTTTATGAATGTCCCTTAATATTAACTATCTTAATTACTTTTCATTAAAATCATGCTGCTATTAAACTTTAAGATTATGGCAAAGCAATAAAGTGTTTTATTACGGAACTGAATGGGTGGAAATTATGATCTGCAAATGGACCCTAATTGTAATATCCCATCGTTTCTTCGAAATTTACGACGACTTACTTAAAATTCTTTCGTATAAATTTCAAATATTTGCCAAGAAGATGTTATTAGTCATAATCTTTACTGGGGTCTTTAATACGGAGTTAATGTTTTTAATATCGAAAATAGGATATTTTTACAGTATTTTTTTCTTCCTCTATTTTAATGACTTATTTTCACTTCTATTGAATTTTGTTTTCCAGAGGAATAGAGATAGCAGCTAATGTTGCTTCATTAACATCCAAATTCCTATTTATTAATAACAAATTACTATTATCTTTTTATCGATTGTTTTGTCAGAATTTTTGCCTAGAACTACTTTATATATATATCAAATCCCAAAATAAAAAATACAAAACAAAACACTTTTATTAAATTCAAATCATGCGTAATCATTTATCTACAAGTGGCTTTTGTTTGTTTATTGTAAGTTTTTCTACCAAAACGAATAACCTTGTTGTACCTTGTAAATCAAAATCAACTTAGTATCAATACTTTTTTATTCACTGTAATTTCTCTTTATTTCTCTCCTTTCCTTTCTTATTTAATTCAAAGTAACCTGAGTAGGAAGAACCTCTTTTTAACTTTTAAGTGAAGCTCAATATTTGTTTCTCTGCTTTTGATAACTTTTTAAACAAATGAATTGATCATCTTTCAACATAATAGATTCATTCAAATCCATTGAGAAATAGAAAACGATAAAAAAATCTCACTGAAAAGCATTAAAGGAGAAATGGTTGATTTCTTTCAATGTCTAACAACATTCCTTGAAGTCATCAACTGAGCTTTTTGTGATGATTCAAAATCAATTGTATTTAACAATCGAAGTCATCTGATACAATAAAGATGTATTCGGGAGATTTAACAATTTACAAAAACCAAAAGGTTTTGCTTCGTTTGTAGGATTTGAATAGAAAAAAGAAAGTAGTTTCTAAGTTCATTTCAAGAACGTTTTCATTTTTTTTAAATCATTCCGTGAAAGAATGAAAATCTTTTTGCTTCGGATTTCAAATCTGTTTTAAACGTGTCCATTAGAGAAATGCTTTCAATTTCATAAACCGGAAAATCAAATATTTCCTACAAAAGATGGACAACGATTGACTACAATGATGGCCCATTGATTGAGAAACTCATTGACGTCAAAATCATTACAAGGTCCAATTTCTTGTTTAAAAGCAACCATACAAATGATTCTACTGAAAATTTAAATAAATTACAAAGTGTTTTTCCAAATATTTCAGCCTCTCAAAAATGGAAGCTTAGATTCCAATGTAGCTTGTTGTTATAAAAACCTATTTAAAATATAAACTTACAAAGATACTATTTTTGTCTTGTGTATAGAACAAAAGAAAAATAATTTACTCTTTGTATTATGCAATAGTAATTGATCTGAAAGTAATTTAAGATTTAAATTTTACTCACAATCAGTTGTTGTAAAATCTACAAATTCCAATTTCAATTCTATCACTTTTGGACCTAAAAAATAATTAATTAAAAGACTAATGAAAATGGCCGAGAGGTCTGATGTGGTTCGAATCCCGGCGTGGGCATGGCTGTTTCTTTCTTCTTCTGTGTTTCTCCCTGGGACTATTTGTTGAATTTCCTAGTCTCACCGTGACGTTCTCAGGTAGGGCTAGTTCGTGGTCCAAAGTCGATTGTTGTCGATGAAAGAAGAACTAATTTATATCACATTTTCGTTAGAATTTTGTTTGAATGCATTGGATTAGCACTGGGTATTTGTAATTCTAACCATAAACATCTTCTAAATAAACTGTTGTATTTCTTTTATTTTAAACTAAATTTTGTAACATTCCATGTAAAGAAAAGAAAACCTATTTTAATCCATATTTATTTCAACTAGACATCATAGTATCTACGAGCGATATTTCTTGAGGTTACATTTTGAACTTTAACTAAAACGATTATTACAAACGATTCTTTTATTAATTACTCGAAACATTTTCTAAAACCTAAGGATATTCTACATCTGAAGATGGTTGTTTGCTTTCCCTCTAAATTAAAATATATTTAAAATCAATATATGTTATTTAAGGTTTTTATAAATCTTCTTAATGTGATAAATACCACAGTTATACAGGAATATTCCAATACATTAACTCTAAATTTATAGGGAATAGAAGCCTTGAATAGTAGAGGACTTTCTGATACAGACCAGTTGTTTATGGAAGTCATTGTTTTTTTCTTTGACTTGAATTTGGGTCTCAATGATTTACGTAAAAGGTCGTTGTGAAAATCGCCCCCCGTAATTGCATTAAATTAGTTTTGCTGGTCTCAGGCATTGCTGTTATTTCTTCCCCTCCTGCATTGATTGAACTCTTCGTAATTAATTGGAAGAAGAAGAAGACATCATTAACTTTTGGAATTAATTCTGTTGGATGTGTTCTTGTTCTTCGGTCACTTAAGTTCCCATTCTTCTTAGATGACATTAATAAGAAGCTCCTTTCCTTTTTCTTTTCTTTTCTAGGATAAACATTTGAGAATCACCTGAAATCAATACAAAGAGATTTTTCTTTCATCAGGTAAAGAAAAACAACGAATTAAAATATTATTTCAATCACAGTAAAATACAACTCACTTGAAATTCAAATATATTTCATAGTTCGATTATATAAAGTTCATTTTCAAACATTGTAAATTCATAAAAACTTGATTGAATTATTGTAGATTTCTGATTACTTGTGGTTCAACAAAGTTTCATTGAAACCGTTCCCAGAATTTTAACTCCTTTCAATTATTCTTAAAATTAAAAACCTAGCAAAGTAGCTTAAAAAACGAATTTAATTTGTCATTTTAAATCTTTTTTCTGTTGTCATTAGTTTAATTTTTTTGTAGAAAAACCTAAAAGGAAAAGAAGATTTCAATGCAGGGAAAGGACTTCGTTTTGATTTCGAAAATGAAAATTTATTATTTTTTTTATTAATTCATTAGGAAGTCTCTGTCTGAGAAGAAGAAATAATTGTCTTATGCAGAAATTAAAATAGTCCTAACAAACCGGAGTCTTCCATTTTAAGCGCATTACTTCTTTTGGGAACTAACTTAGGCTTTTTTAAGTTAACGATAGGTTTTGTAAAATGAAAAATGACATTTTCTTTCTTTTTATTAATGGAATCTAATCTTCGTGTTGGAATGATAAGGGATTATTATCCCGCAGTCAAAAATAGATTGAAATAAAATACTCTAAAATAGAATAGAAAATAAATTTAATTGATCCTAAGTTAAAACATCATAAATTTACGAAATAGATGGTGGTTTATTTAAATTTCATTTGCTGAGGAAATAGAAAACAATAATAATTAATAAATATTTCAAAGTATTTAAGGATAAGTAATGGACTTTAGCCATAAAGAATTGTTTTTCAATTTATTCAAGAGTTTTGGAGAAGTTTAGGAGTTTTTTTTACCTCCAAAAGGGTTGATGAATGAGTGATTCTCCTGAAAGGGCTTCTCTGTAAACCATTAAAATTATGCTGAGAAACAATTGCTTTGAAAGCAGGGGGGAGTTATCTGCGACCTTTTAAATTCCTTTTAAGTAGGAAATTTAAAAAAAAGAACAGAAAATAACTATATTACAAATAAAATGAAAACTCACAATGCGGTAATAATCAAAGATGAAAATTACAAAACTTCTTAAGCAGAGTATTTACAAAATCGATTGAAATAAAGTGGCCCAAATATTTTTATTTCGAGACAACATTCCTCGCTTTTTTTTTTATTTATTTATTTATCTAATAATAAATGTATACATTCAGTCCTACGAGATACCACTAATGGTGGATCTGTATGTAGGTGCTGTAGAACATATTTTCCCGAAGACGAACAGCGCTTTTCCATATAATTCATGATAAAATTCTAAATATGTTCTTAGAAAATGTGTGAACTTTAGAAATATATACATATGCCTATTATTATACATTGGGAATATTTTGATACCATACATATGTACAACGGTCTGAGAAAGGCTTCCAGAGACAACAGGTGCCGCTGGGTTTGAAAATTAACAAACACGGAATTATTCTTACCATTGATTCGAAAACATGATATGAAGTGATGCTGGTAAACATGATTATCTCATGCTGAAAGGAATTAGATTAACCCTATTTTGTTTTTTAGATTCTAACATAAAATAATTATTTTGTGTAATTTTTATTCAGTCATTTTAGTTTGTGTTTAGAATTAGCTTCAAACTAACAAAAATAATCTATTCCATAAATTGTGGTTAAAACTTAGTCAATTGATTATCAGTCACTTGGATTTATTTCTGGCCATTGGATGACAAGAGAACGTTCTTTAAACAAAGACTAGAAAGATCTTATAGCCTACTTTCCTTCTGCCCATAAAATTTGTTTTTTGCTATTTTTGCATTTTTTTTAACTCGTGAAAAATAAAAAAATAAAAAATAAAAAAAGAAATCTGCCATTTACTTTTAAATTACATTATAAATCAATTGAATTCACTTTATTTCTTTAAATTGTTTAAATCCGATTAATGTATCGATTAGTCTAGCTTAAAACTCCATCATTAGATAAGACATCATTGGAATGCTTTTCAAGGGAATTTGTATCTCCTCCAAAGACAAAAATTCAAATCAATATTAAATAGTTTTATGTCCTTAAAATCCATCGATGGATTACAAAGTTCTTAAGAGACAAGCCATAGCTTTGTTGGTTGAGATGAATTGTGTAATTTTCCAAAGACGATGAAGTGAACAGAACCATGTTAGTCAGGGTAGAAATTTTTCTAAAAATTATTGCAAAATTTAAAAATATTGAATCGGTTAAAAAAATTAATGATTAAAACAGTATTAAATTGGATACCTATGTAAATATACAGTGAGTAGTAATAAAGTTACAAAAATGTAGAATAGCATATTTTTCCTTATGAATCTTGAATCGGGAGGGTTTTTAAACAAAAATAAAAGTTGATATTTGTGTAGATGATTTCTTTCTGCATTAATTTTATATTTTTCCTAAACTAATTAATAATAACCTTAATAACAATGGGTATAAAGTTTCACAATATTGAATAATTTCGCAATGAAGAAACTTAACAGTAAACATTTTGGATGAATGGATCTTTAATGTTTCTCATCATGTAAAGACTTTTTTAAAGCTGGAATCTAATTTTTTATTGGACAGATAATCATTTCTATGTTGTTTTCTATTGTGGAACATCTATCAAAAATTCACGGAGCAACAGACATAGAAATACCGTAAATTCACAACTTTTCGAATCTTGGGAATTACTTATCTCTGGAAAGCGCATAGAAGTGTTTTTCTTACTTCAATTTAAACATTTTAAGTCTAACTTTTAAACTGTAAAAATTCAGTTAAGATTCTGATCCTTGATTTTACAAATTTTTATTATTACACCATTTTCTAATTTCTTTATCGTTTCGTTGTTTCCTCCATCATTTTCTGTGTTATTATTTGTGTTCAGTTGTTTTTTGTGATTTGTTTTTTTTTTATTAATTTTGTGACATCCTTCTGTCTGTGTGTTTATGTCTCCCTGCAGTGAATTTTCCTTCTTTAAACTTGGCATTTATAATTATTGTGGAAAAGAACCTCTATTATTTGGTCCTCGTGGATCCTGTTGAGTATTTATTTATTTATAATCCAATATTTTGGGCATTCTCTACCTTATTTACTTCGTTATATCTTTTTTTTATGATATTTCTAGCTTGAAACAGGTCCAGATAAAGGTACCCTAAAACGTAATTTTTTTACATTTTTCGAATTTAATTCTAGTTGGTTCTGAAAGCATAACATTCCTTGAAGAAATTTTATGATTTATTGTTACTTGAGAGAAATTTGTTGGTTCTTTTAAAAGCGTATCTGAAGAAATCTCTTTCATCTCAACAGAAATCTTCTTTTGAAATCTTGATTTCAGTTTCAATCGTTGAATCTTAGGATTTTCACTAAAATTTTCACTGAGAAAAAACAGTGTACTTCAGTTTAGATACTCGAGGTAGACGCTCGATTGTTGTACATGGACTGTTTTACTTGTAAGATATTTTTATCAGAAAACAAGACAGAGGAATTTCTGGTTTGGTTGTAAATTAAATGAAGTTTCCTTCTCTAGAAAGGAAGAGCTTTTCAATTCACAAATTCCAATTTTGATTCTTCAGTTTTGTTTATTATCATCCATCCAATGCATAGATATAAAAAAAGCATTGGATTTTTCTGTTGCTCTCCCGAAACCAAAAGACAAAGAAGGTGTCAAATGTTAGGTATACTATGGAGGATGGCTACATTTCGTTTTTCATCATTGTGGGTCAAACATAGGTCACGTGAGGTAAGGTGAAAGGCTAAACCGTTGATTTTTGATCGGCTTCCCTGCCATACTCTCACCACACAAACACGACGGACACGTGACCTTGGAATCCGAGATCATTTTCTCAGTCAGTAGGGAAGCCGAATGGGTGGCAGGGAAGCCACTAAAAATTGTGTGGGTTGATATTTATAAAAGAAAACATGGCAGATCTACTTAACAGGTTTATTAGTTGTTATTGAAGCTAAATTATTAGATTACAATGGCGGATTTGAATTGAAGCATTTTGAATGATAAAAGGCAGAGTAAAAACAAATAAAAAGAAATAATATGAGTCCTCATTAAGAAATTTTCTAACATTATTGCATATACAGTATCTAATATTTCCTTTTTTTTTCTAGAATTTGTTAGTAGATTCATAATGTTCTATATTTCTTAATCTAAACTCCATTTTAATATCGGAACTAAACTTTTCTATTGTTTGTACAAGCATTTTCAGTTGGTGGTTAGTGAAAGCGTTCTTGATTGATTTTTATAGGACAGAGGAGATTCTTTTGCTTGCTACACATCCACACACAGTTCATTTATCTGTTTAATAACTTTGAGAGTGGGTTTAAGATCATACAGAAACAAAACCATTCATTTCCCCTTATCCGCATTCTACTTCAAATGGTCTAAAACAAAACTTGATTCTCCACTATGTCCTTTTATAATGCTAAATTTTTGTCGTAGTTAAGTCTATTTAAAAGGTTTTGATATTGTATAACCATGAGTGGAATACTGTCCAAGCCTTTTTTTGAAGTCAATATAAATATGTATTGTATGTGTGTGTTTTCTATATATGCTGATGAGAAATTGGTTGTTTTTTTAGCTTATTAAAAATTACCGAATATTTTGTTAATTGCTTTGTATTCCTTTCCTCTGTTCCGTTAGAAGTTATATTTTTTTAAAGTTTATAAATAATTCTCTGCTGAAATTTTAATCATCAATTTTCACTGAAGGAAGGAACTGTAGATCTATATTTGGTTTTCTGTTATGCATTTCTTTATGCTAGTGTTTCAGGTGGTTTGTGAAGAAGATAATTAAGTGCTGTTGCTCAAACTTCCAAAGCTACCTATGAAATTCTTATACAAATAATTCTGAATAATTTCCTGCTTGGTTATCTGTTTCCTTATTGGCATCAGAATATCTATTGAAGTTTTATTAACCTCTGTCGTACACGATATATTTAGATTGAATTTAAGTTCGTTTTCCAATCATTTTTTTTTTTATCATTCTCAAAACGGACAGATATGTTTCCAAGTTATCTCTAATTCATGCTTCTTTGGAAATGTCTCAGTCTGTTCTTGTCCAGTCATTAATTGCTTAAAAAAATGTTTCTATTAATATTAAAAAAAGTCTCTTTTCACTTTTAATGTATCTTTGAAGTCTTCTGCTTATAGCATTTAACATTTACAAGACACCCTACAATATCTTGTCTAATATCAAACGAGCCTTCAGTGTCTATCGATTAGTTACTCAATGTTTTGTACACTTATCTTTTCTTTTATAGGAACCTTGAAACTTTGCGAATCATACTTTATGTAGATCTTCTTTTCCAATCTGATTATCTGTTGGATCTGGGATTTATGTTTCTGAGGGATCTAAGATCCGTTATCCTTTGGAGATATAACAATGGAGTAGATGTGGATCAGAATCTGAATCTTCTTCAATTGTAAATCAAATAATTGATAATTTGTTTAACAATTAGTAAATCATGGCTTCCCATTCTATCTTAGAATTGACTCCTTGATTTATTGTTTCCGATTTAATTAAGCTCTTATTTTTCAATAAACGTGAAATTCTTCATTCAACAATTTTCCATTTTTTTCTCTTATGTTGAATTTTCTATTCTTTTCCAATGCATTCAGGTGTAAATTGTTTGAATATTCTTCGTGGGATCCTTCTTTGAACGCATGGTTTTTAATGGCAATACTATGGGTATATTTCCAGTAACTTTCTGTTTATTATCTTTCTGTTATCAATTGTATTTCTTTCTCCATTTTCCTAGTGTTGGTGATTGGATGCTTTGGTAAAACACTTTGAGGTTGGTTAGACTCTATCTTGGGTTTTCATAGAATCTGCTGTAGAAGATATCGAGGAATAGAATGAATGTTTGTCGTACAAGCATCGACTGCAAACACATGCTGGCGTTCCTCAATCAGCGATTTTCCCCCCTTATTTATTAGTTTAATTAGTTAGTTTCTTTTGTTATCTTGAGTGTCTTTATCTGTCCTTTCACTTTTGATCTAAACTGAGTAGGTGGGGCTTTGGCTTCGCTGTCAGGATCATTGAAACACCTTCCCGTTTCTTACGGCCTATTGGAGGAGTATTGGTATTATTATTATTATTATTATTATTATATTTTTTTTAATTCAATTTCTTTTGCTTCTTTTTATTAGTTTATTAGAATAACGTAGTAATTAATATTTTCTTTTTAGCTTGCTATTTTTTTTTTTTTTTGCAGTTTTTTTTTTCATCTTAATATTGCTAACATTTGATAAATAAAGTTTAATTATAAATTATGTATATAAAGATAAGTAACTTTTGATTAAAAAATTTTTTTAATTTTTTTTATAAGTAACTTTTGTTTGATTTTTTGGGAATGGGTTTAATGTTTCCCATCAATACGAAACTAGAATTTTTACCAGAAAATTCTTTCTAAAGACGAGATATTCATCAACAAAAAAAGATTAAAATAGTAAATAGTTTGCTTCGTAAGCTTTCGTCACTGAAGACTAATTGCATTCTTTTGGGGCTGGTCGCTTTCCGTCTCATTCTGTGACAAGGGCTAATAGCGAATGAGTTCTTAATATGGGGAAGCTGTCGATCGTTCGCCTTGTTTATTACATTTTCATGGAGTTTCTAATTGAAAACTGAAAACGCTTGGAGGCTTCAATTTTAAAGTATTTTGTTTGGTCAGATTAGTTGAACTTGTAATTAATTGAAAAAAGAAAAGAAACACACTTTCATAGTTATATACAAATAAGTATATTTGAGGTTTAATGTTAAAACTAATATTTTATGATGAAAAACAGAATTAATGTAAAACTTTATAAAATACAAAGAAATAAAGGAAAAATAATGTCATGTAATTTGTTACAGAAAATTAACAGATTGTATAATGATAGAACATAAATCTGTAATGTAATGTCTGTATATTTAAACCTCAAGAATAGTGATTGTCTCAACTCGAAAGGCGTTAGTTGTAAGGTCCTTCCTTCCTTCTTCGTATTGTTCAGTTTTCGCTTTTCTTCATTGACTGAATAGAAAATGTAAATGTCACAAAAACGAACATTGTTTCAGTGAACTTCTACTTGATTTTCAATAATACGGCTTTTGTAAATACTGACTTGCAATTAATTGAAATCTATTTTTCATTACTTCCATGGTCTGTGTTCTTAATTTTATAGATTTCATATAAACATATTAAGAGAAAGATTGTTTACATTAATGGAATAATTGAATGGACATCGCGTTCTGTTCCATTAGTTACCCAAGAATTGTTTGAAGTTAGTTTTTTTGTTTGAATCGAATCAAGAAGTTGTTATGGAAATGCTTATAATACTGTTAAGCTTGAACAACCTCCAATGAAATAAAATGACAGCAGGGTTTTATAGTGCCTCCTGTTGGGCTGCCCGATCCAGACCCGGTTAGTTTTAAGCCCAGAAACGGAGATAATCTAATAATTGAGACGACAAGATGAGTGTTCTGGCTGAGGGACGGTATTTGACACATTGCAGGACCCCCACGACACAAGACAGGGCCTAATTGGATTGATGGATGTGCTCTCGGAATGGGAGTCCTTATTATGACCTGGATGGAAAGATAATTGCCTGGCGGGAAGAGATGGACCACCAGAATTAGGACGCCCTTGTCTTAGAGCAGAAAGGCGCCACACAAAGGGTTCCTTCCGAGCCTTAAAGAATTGTCTCAATTGACAAGAAATAGATATCTTCAAGAGATCAAACATATTTTCTAAACAAATATTTATTAAATATTTGCTGTGAAATATATTGCTGTGCATATATGAAACTAATATGTAAGCAAATAATTATGTATTAGTTCATGTTATATAAATAAATAAATTAATTTATTTTATGTTCAATTTATTCAATAAATAATTGGAACTATAAATTTTTGAATTCAATTTTAATAACTTTGTAACTGAAGAACAAATGAAATAAAAAAATGTAACAAAAATAGGCTGAATTAAATAAAGTTCCACATACATCATTTAAGTCATA
The DNA here is from genome assembly GCA_023159025.1 of Thereuonema tuberculata. Classification (NCBI taxonomy): domain Eukaryota; kingdom Metazoa; phylum Arthropoda; class Chilopoda; order Scutigeromorpha; family Scutigeridae; genus Thereuonema; species Thereuonema tuberculata. The sequence continues at coordinate 54,677,558 of JAFIDM010000179.1, forward strand.
GTAGAATTGCTTTGTAAAATCAAAGAAATGGTTTATTTTTTTCTTTTTTAGTTATTTTCTTGTGAACTCTTAAGCTTTGTGTATTTTTTTCTCTGAGATTGAATATTTAAAGCTTTTTAGAATTATAAAATTATCAATTGTCAAGAAAACAGAAGAATTTTATTCTTGGAAAAAACTGTAACAAACTTATCTTTGTTGCATAATACATATCATAATAAAATATAATCTATTCAGCGAATATGAATATCATATATTTTTTTTAATATATGAATATCTTATATTATTAATAATTTGCTCTTTAATAATAATAAAACTAATGAAATCACACTAAAACTATAATAAGAATAATGAAGTCAAGAAAAGCTGTCATATATTTTTATTATAAAAAAAAGCAATGAAGGCACATTTTTACATTTTTTTCAATACGCAATAAAATACTTGGCATCTGTGACCTGAAAAATATTGGGATGCACTGTTTTAAAGAATCTTCCTTTTATTTGAAACCAAGCTTTGGTTTGACTGTATTATCAAACGAGAATATTTTTGGTTCTTCTTCTTCCATTGACTTTTCTACTTACCTTTAATTTCTTTGCTTTGTTTAGGCCGTGTCTTATTCCGTTTGCTCTTCAAAGAAATAACTTGAAGTTGTTGTCTTGAGACTTCTCCTCATCTGTTTGTTACTGAACAAGTGTTTGATTTCGTTTATTCTTTAAAATATAAATATAGAATATATATTCTATAAAATGTTTGATTTTTCTTGGAATTTTTTAAAATTCCAAGTAAAATTACCTTGTGGAATGATTCTCAAAGATCATATAGTTATATAATTTTAATCAATTAATTTATTTCAGTAAATACTATTTTAGCTGTAATCCATTAAACGGCAGTTTCAGTTTTTATTTGATTTTAAACTTTATTTTGAAACCATTTGTAGGCCAATGATACTTTGTTAACTAAATGCTTCCTTTATATTCTTTTCTTTACAAATGTCAAAACGATTTTTTAGGCCTAATGCTGTTTATTTTTGCGTTTGTTGACAAAATGAAAGGAGATAAGGGTTTTTATTGAATTGAAGAATATTTTCTTATTTATTTGATTTTATTTCTTTGCAGCTTTGCTAACTTTGGTTCCTTCGTCTTCCACAAACCATAAATAAACCAATCCAGACTGAGAAACCAGAGAGACACTTGCTGCTACCTTCCACCCACTCTATGGTTAAAATTACCATCAAGTAAGAGAAAACCGTTATCATTTTTTAGAAAAGTAATCTTTCTAAATTAATAATAAATAATTAGTAATTTTTCTTTAATTATTCTAATCAGCATTTTTTTTGTTTCTTGATTCCCACTCAAAAATAGTGTCCTAAACATTCAAAAAAAGAGTCAATACAATAAAGGCATTAGACAAAAGTTTAACGTGCGTTAGTACATTTTTACAGTAAAATAAAACAAAGAACGCACATAACTAAACAAAACACAAATTACCGATTACCAGCACAAATATCAAAAATAGCTCAGTGAATTTGTATTTTGTTTAGTTATGTGCGTTCTTTGTTTTATTTTACTGTAAGAATAAAGTCATTTACTTATTAATTGAATTTCTTAATCGAATTATTGTTAAAGGAAAAAAAAAAGCCAAAAAGTTAAAATATCTTTTCTTAAATATCTTTGTTTATTATGTTTTCATTGTGTGTCTTTAGATGGAGATCTCATCCTTCTGGTAAAAAAAAACAAAGAAATGTCGACTATTTGCTTTACTGTCATTTTAAAACGGAATAATAGTTTTCAAGTTGAATAAAATTTTAGTTTGTCTTCAAATGGCGAATTATTACGATTTACAGAAAAAAAAGAATTCAAAATTAATAAAGAAGAAAACAAACTCTTCTTTTCCACATTTCTTATAAATATATTATTTAGCCAGTAGGGTGATATTGTTGCAACTAACTCACTTAAAAGATATTTACAAATTATAAATCTTTTAAAGCTATTTTACGTCTCCTGGCAATATTTTGTGGCAACAATTTAGATCCTTTAAAGACATTTGTTGACTTCCTATGAATAAATCATCACAAAAGGAGGCTTTTCTCACAAGGAATCTTCTTCTATTAGAAATAGCTGAAGATCTTAAAAGTTCCTTTTGTAAAATCTTGGTTAAAATCGGCTTAAAAATTTATGAAGATCGTTTTCTAGAAATCGTTTTCTAGATTTATGAAGATCGTTTTTCGAAATATAAGATAATAATGAGGAGTTTTCTGAGAAGAAGAATCGTATCTATTCTATGACCATTATTCTATGACCATTATTCTATGACCATTTTTGCATGACCATTATTCTATGACCATTATTCTATGACCATTATTTTATGACCATTATTCTATGAC
>JAFIDM010000179.1:54679947-54711899 GCA_023159025.1 Thereuonema tuberculata
TATTCTATGACCATTTTTGTATGACCATTATTCTATGACCATTTTTGCACGACCATTATTCTATGACCATTATATCATCACTAGAACCTTTAGCAATCACTACTCCTTAGCTTATCTAAAACTTTTAGAAGTAATTTGACTTTTGCTGAAGAAAATGAGCTGAAGCTCCGAAACCCTATCTTTGGCAAATAGATGTCATTTCCCTTGGAGACATTAACGCACATCAGATCTCTTAAAATATTATTCAAAGAAGGTTTATTTTATGAGTTAAATGTAGAATAATGATAAGGTTTAACGTTATTTCGAAATATAAAATGTCATTGTCAAAGTCATTATTTGTGGATCATTGACATTTTTACTCTGAGGGCTTTTCTGTTTGGGATGGGAAGGGGGGGGTTGAAAGGGATGAATATCTCTTCCCATCTATTAACAAGAGATTGTCTCCTTTTAGTCATTTAATAAATACTTGAGCATTTTATGACAAATGTAGTAAATTGAATAAAAGCTAAGTTATTAGATTTATTAATGTAAAACTTTTGATTTCAATTCTTATATTAAAGATTGATATTTGTGGAAAAAATACAACAACAATAAAACAATGTGAAATATCTTTATTTCTATTTTTTGTTTTTTATTTTTTTAATTCTTACCTGTTATGTCTTCATGGAATTCTTCATCTTTTTTAGCCTATTTCCTTAGATAGTAAGGCTTATAAAATCACTCAGTCTGTGTATGTATCCTTTTGGAATCTTCTTGAAACTTGGTTTGTATGTTTAAGGTCAAGAGATGATCTCTGAGTGGTTTCTTATCGAGAAGGAAGTCATAGAAAAACATTCGACAAAATGGTCTGCTATCTTAAACGATGAATGATGAATCAGTTTAATTTGTAGTCTGAAGAAGAGTATAAGATACATCGGAACATGTGCATGTGACGAATAGGAATTTTATAATTGTATTTATATTTACTTTAGTGTGTTTGGTCCCTTTTTTTAATTTGATACTAATACACACCGTATTCATGAATGATTAATCAGTTTAATTTGTGCCAGCTCTAAGTTAATTAAATTGAATCAGATTCAGACAATTTCTAAGTAATATAGATGGGTTTATTTTTTCAAAAATTAAAAATAGAAAACTTTTGATATTTTATTCAGCAAAAATTCCCTTTTGTTTGTTTCTTATTTCGATTTAAAAAAAATAAAAATAAAAAGAGATTTACGGCTTCAAGTTCTTTGGGAAAGTTCTCTTTGTTTAGTTGTTGAATTGGTTCTTGTATTAAATGAATCAGAAAAAATGTTTGTTTGTTTGTTTCTTAGGAATGCAGGGTTATTCTAAAAGATGAACCCAATTTAATTAATTTGTATTTAATGAAGTATAAATTGGTCATGAACAATCTACATACTAACAAAATGAGGAAGTTTCAAAAGTTTTTTATCACAGGTTATAAATCTTTAATGTGTCCCCCCTCTGCTGCACGGCAAACATCTAAGCGGTAGTCAAACTCGTCCCACACGCGAATAAGCATGTCTTGTGTTACTGAGTTCACCACATCAGTGACACGGTTCCGCAGGTCGGCCAGAGTTGTTGGTAGAGGTGGTACGTAAACAGCCTCCTTAACATAGCCCCACAAGAAAAAGTCACATGGCGTGAGACCTAGAGATCTCGGTGGCCAGAAATGTAGAGCCAGGTCTTGATTTCCCATGCGACCAATCCATGGCTGAGGAAGGGATTGATTTAAAAATCCTCGGACAGCACGGTGCCAATGGGGCGGAGCTCCATCCTATTGGAAAATGAAGTCTTGTAAATCTTCGATAACTTGAGGAAAAAGCCATTGTTCCAACGTATCCAGGTATGTTATTCCACTGACAGTGCTTTTCTCAAAAAAGAATGGTCCATAAACTTTTGTCCGTGGTAAGGCACCGAACACATTACCTTCGGCGAGTCTCTCTTAGATTGCAATGTTGTACGGAGGTTTTGCAGACCCCATATGAGAACATTGTGTCTTAGTCTATTCACTTTTCCACTAAGATGGAACGTAGCTTCATCGCTAAAAATTAAGCGCGGTAGAAACGCGTCATCTTCCATCATTTCTAGCATATTCTCACAAAATTCAATACTTTGTCATTCTTAAGGGGAGCTTGCACAAGTTGTAAGCGTTAGGGTTTGTACAGCAAACGCTGTCTCAAAATTCGCCATATAGTTGGTTGGGGTATTCCTAGTTCTCTACTAGATCTATTGGTTGACTTTCTTGGACCACGAATAAAACTGTCTTCTATTCGGTCTGACGTCATCCTCTGACACACGCGGACGCCCGGGCTTTTTCCTTTGCAGAGACATCCAATTTCTTGAAATTGCTTAAACCAACGGCTTATGCTTTTCCTAATTGGTGGTTCAATGTCGAATCGCGGACGAAACGCCCGCTGCACTGTAACTGCCGACTCACGTCTTGCAAACTCATGAACGGAGAAAACCTTATGCTGCATAGTAGCCATCTTCCTCATAACTGACAGTGACACGAAATGCCTGCCTATTGGCGCGAGTACCCTAGCGGCCGTTTATGCAACTATCATCGCCTAAGCGGTGGGAAAACAAAACTTTGAAACTTCTTCTTTTTATTAGTATGTAGATTGTTCATGTACAATTTATACTTCATTAAATAGAAATTAGTTAAATTGGGTCCATCTTTTAGAATAACCCTGTATTTGTCTTTGCTTCAGCAAAAAAAAATGGTTCCCAAAGACGAGTATTCTAAATGTTTCCTTAATCTTTTCTAAAGTAATTTTAGTTAAGATGTTCTTTCCATTTTAAGAAAATAGTTCGATATCCTCTAACGACAAAGTATAGGAAAACTGAGTAATCTAATATCCGAAGCCTAAAAAAAGATATCAGCATTAGATACTTTTAATAAGACAACTTTTCTGGCCTATTCATGTAGATCCTATTTTTGTGTTTGCATTAATCTTGGGCTGAAAATATTTAGAACAAATTGAAAGAAGATCTTAACTAAAGTCAAAGAAATAGGTAAGAATTAGGTTAGGACAAAGATTTGAAAACTCTTAAGGTAATAAATTTATTGTCAGTGCTAAGAAACTAAATTAAAAAAAACAACAACATTTGACATTTATTTATTAAGTTAAAAAGCTGATGATGACCCTTTTGCTTATTGATCAAACCTGATCTGAATCCGATCTTTTGTTAGTGAACATTCTCGATTCGGAGTTATTGAAGCTTTTTTAATTGGAATGAAACCAATCCTACCTCCATTGGTTAGTTGATGTAATCTCTTCGATGCCATCTTGTTCTCATTGCAATGATGTCTTTTCATCACACTTAGTTCTGTGAGTTACCATATTGGTTGATTAGCATTACTCTCATTGGAGCTCGTGAATATGCACATTGGTAATGAATTCATCCGAAAGGCGCTCACACACACTATCGGTTAATGAAGGGGGGTGGCAGAGTTCAACGGAGCCGACATTTCCACTCTACCCTCCACCGCCACGACATTTTGTGGGGCCGTAAATGGCAGGATAGGGGAGATGTGGTTTACCTTAGAAATAGAGTGACTGTTTAAATCGAATTTAAAAAAAAAAATAATAATAAATTGATTGATCTCCAAGTGCATGGTTAAATATATATATATATATTTTATATATATAAAAGTATATAAAGTTGCTCTATTCGTAGTAATTCTTTATTTGAATTTCAGTTGAGGCAGAAATAAAATATAAATAAGAAAATGGTTCATCTAACAAAGTAAATCAGGTTAATCTGAAGAAAACAGATAAAAAGAATAGAGAATATTTCAGGGTATGGAAATTATTTATAACCATATCATAACTCGGAGTTTATGAATGTATAAAGATAAAACCTTTTTTTCTGATGTTTAAAATAATAGCAAATTGAAAGAATTTCTGATACCAACATCGTTGATCATCATTTTATAAAGCTGTTTTTTTATAATATTTATATTAATTATTAAATTTTAGGCAGACGAAAAGAAATTAAGAATTTGCAAAAGCTTAAAATTTGGGGAATCATTTTTTCAAGAAAAGAAAAAAAAAATTAGTGAAAAAAATGCATTAAATTTAATTTTTTATTAATTCTTCTAAGAAGTAATTTGAGAATTGGATTGAATTCTCAAAAGAAAGATTATTGGTGGAGAGACATAGGAATAGTTTCATTCGACGTCTTTGTTAAACCTAAGTCAATTGTGTCAATTTTTATCATTTGGTTATTAATTTAATATTACTTAAAAAATATTTAACTGTTAGAAAATAAGTAATATTTTGTATTAAAAATTATTTTTCTTTATGTTATCCTTGTGTTCATGGAGCTCTAAATAGTCACTAATGAAAACTTTTCTCTATAGAAACAAAAGTTAACTAGCAGAGTAAGTTTATTATTTTCATTAGAAATTTCGAAGATAAAAATGAGATGAGCTCCAAATAACCCATAGTTCAGCCAATTCTAATCTTACTCAAGTAGCCAGTGTTGAATTATTTTGGCGCCTTCTTCCATCGTTGCTTTGAATCCGTTTATTTGATTGCCTCCATCGAAACAGCTCCCATCAAATTAACTCAGTTTCTATAGCAACGGTAGCAAAAACATTTTTCAGTAGTTTTAATTTAAAATTCCTGTTGCAGGGAAAATCTTTTTTTTTTTTTTTTTAATTGACAAAAATGTCTATTTCTTAATTTCACTCGTTGCTCTTTTTTTTATATTGTTGAAAACATGGAAGTTTAGAAATTAAACAAATCCAAAGTGATGATTAGCAAATATTTCACTAAAACTAACATTAAGAATCTAAAGAGGATCTTAGTGGTGATCATCAGATTCAAGTGATTTCGTCCAATATCATGAAGAAGCAACAATCAGATCATTTACAGTCTCAGGTTGTTGTTTTTTATTTTTTGTTTTTGTTTTTTTTAACAATTTAAAAAGAAATCTAATTCGGTGTCTTACATTTATTATTTATTTTAAGAAATTGAATTTAAGGTGGTTTGAAGAAATTAGAGATCGTAATGGCTTGGTAAAGATTGAAGAGATTATTGAGAATTGTGCATTATTTTACTACATTACACATTGTTTCATTTCAATAAAATATAATCTCGATGAAATTTTATTTCCATGATGATTTTAACAACAATTACCACAAGCATTGACCAAAACTTTTAATTGAACGAAGGTACAAATACTTGATATTTTCGTAACAGATTTCGCCATATTGGATTATAATGAGCAGTGTTCAATAATGAACTTTAAAAAAAGCGACCACAAATACAGTCAATTCTATTTACAAAAATTGGTTGAAAATCAGTTATATTGGAAAACATTGCAGCTCGATTGCTCTGAATAATTATTAGGAAGAATATTTAAGATATTATTAATGATTAAGTTAAGTAACATTCCATTAATTAACACTGCATTAATATTTACTAGTTGTGGCAACTTAATTTTCTGAAAAGGGTTGAAAAAAAAATCAAGATTTGATTTGGTTCATTACACGAAAGATTTCGTGTGATATTCTATTCGTGTTAGTAAATCCTATCCAGGAGATAACAGGAATTGAATTGCTATGATCTATATAGTTAATAATTTGGAATAGTTACACTGCACTCACTTGAAATTATTTGGGATGAACAAAAAAAAAACATTTTTATTAGACTATTTAACGTGAATGAACATCAAAGATTATACGTTGCCTACTATATTGACACAGGTTATACAAAAAAGGTATGAAATTCTAATTACCTTTAGAACACGACGTTTCGGAACTTCATTACAGATTCCCCTGTCAAGTTGGGTCCCCTCTTTCACTATTGAAAGTCTTTCTTGGATGGAATTCGATGAGATATGGCGGCTGTGTTTAAAAAAACTTTAATGTAAGCAAAATCGCACAACGTAGCAGAGTACATAATATCGGGGCTAAAGATTTAACCAAAAAAGAAATTCATGTAAAACAATATGTATCCATAAAATACGACGAAAACCTAATACAAAGAATAAAACCAACCAATGAGTAGTGCAGGTATAGGCATAGCATGCAAACCAGGCAACACAATAGGTACGTTTTTAAACAATGACAGAAAATTGAAAGACCACCAATCCATCTTAAAAATGAAGGGCACTATTTATGAAATTAGATGTCAATCAGTAGCACCAAATCAATCCAAGTGTCTCTACATAGGAAATTCTAAAAGGGAATTGGGTATCCGCAAAAATGAACACGTAAACGCCGTAAAGAAAAGAAATAAAGCATATGGTACTGCCTCACATTGTATAACTACAGGCCATTACCTCGATACTCAAAACATTGAAGTATTTGGACAAAGAAGTATTAGATATTTACGAGAATTTTATGAGTCGGAGATGATTCGTTTTTTAAAAAGTTACAACCAGGACTTATCAACAAAAAATGAACTAGAATACGGCCTCTGAAGAAATAATAGATCGTACACACTATTTTCGTTTGCATAAGATGACCACCAGATGGATGCTGTTAACCGGATATTAGTCAAGATTAAACACAGCCGCCATATCTCATCGAATTCCATCCAAGAAAGACTTTCAATAGTGAAAGAGGGACCCAACTTGACAAGGGAATCTGTAATGAAGTTCCGAAACGTCGTGTTGTAAAGGTAATTAGAATTTCATACCTTTATTGTATAACCTGTGCCAATATAGTAGGCAACGTATAATCATTTTTATTTTTGTTTGTCAATCAAAAATATCAAAGTAATGGAGATGAGAATGTTCTAGAATAAACTGTTGTTGTTCCGTAGCTTTGAATGTTAATTTAGCTTTTTTTTTTAAGTTTACTTAAAGAATTTTCCAGAGCCAGTGGACTTCTTTTTGTACTTCCTTACTTTCGTTAGCATAGATTTCTCTAAAATAAAGAAAAATTAAACAATTAAGATTAATTACTTGAAGGTTTTAAAAAAACAAATAACAGGACAATATTAGTACAATAATTAACGTGTGTTGTTCGTATGAGAAAGAGTTGTTGTTTATAATTGTGTGTGTGGTGGCTTAAACAACCCTTTATAGGACAATATTAGATTTGCAAAATCTTTTAATTCCAAATAAACTGAAGAATTAAATAGATATTCTGAATTAGAAAAAGATTTTTTGGCAAAACCAATAATTGAATTCGAAATTCAATTCATCCTTGTTTATTAATTTATATGTTGTGTCTCTAATGGTTCTTATTCCGATAATAACAATTTATGTTGTTCTTACAATTCGACCCTCTTTGAGTTTCGACCATTGTTTGGCAAATAAGAACCTATTTAAAAGCACAAATAAGAACAGTTTTTCATTTGCTTGGTTCCTAAGAAAAGATCTTGACCATAAATTGCTTTTGTTTTGTCAGTGATTCTCATTTTTTGGGTAATTCAGATTTTGCGTGATATTGCGGTCTTATTTTAGGTCACATTTATTAATTTTTGTTTGTACTTCATTATTTAAAAGATTTTTAGGTTTTAACAATTCTGATCCTAATTTTGTTTTCATCTAATTTAAGTCTGTTATGACAACAGATTTGTCATTAGTTCTTTTTTTAATTTACTAAATAAAATTTCATGAAAAAAATATGTACAAATTGCTTATTTGATTAAATTTGGCAACATATTTTTTGATTTTTAAGTATTTCATACAGAAACCGAATAAATAGTTATTAAATATTATCAAATTTTAAAACTCTATCAGTCACTATAGAGAGAAAGAAGGAAAGGGACTCGATTCAATCCCCTGCTGAGTTTGGGCCCTTTTTTTCCTATGCTGTTCCCTAGGGCATTTTTTCCTAGACTGTTTCCTAGAGCATTTTTTGCTAGTTTGCTGCTCCCTCTCCAATAATAGCTTAAAAACTTCGATTGACTTTCTTGAAACTTGACATACATATTTATGAAACAAAAGATGATTTTAAAGAAGTAGGGTTTAATTTCTTTTAAGAACTTACAGATTTATTCCCTTTATTTGCATCGGTGAGGGGAAAAAAGGAAAAAAAATACAATGAAATGGTTAAGAAACGAAGGCTCAACGCTAAGAGAAAGAATTCACACCCTGAGCTGTCACCAGGAAGAGACTGGGACGGACCGTTTCGTCCTTTTTAGGAATCATCAGCCAGCCAAACTTCACTGATGACAGACTCAGAGGGTGCGAGAGGTTAAAATCCCGGGTCTTGCTCCCCCCGAAGAAATCCTGACCGAAAATTAAACAAAAAGCAAAATACAAAATTTCCTTGTGCTGCAATCGGTTTTAAAGGCACGGCTTAGTTCTTTTTTTCAAATGCCTTTATTAAATTCCTTTTGTGCCTAGCGGATTGCAGGACAAGGAACATTGGTATTTTGTTTTTTGTTTATTTTCGGTTAGGATTTCTTTGGGGGGAGTTCCCGCTCTCGGGAGCGAATCCCGAGAAAGTTAACCCCTCGCACCTTCTGGGTTTGTCTTTCGGTGGAGTTTGGCTGGCTGATGAGTCCTAATAAGGACGAAACGGTCCGTCCCAGTCTCTTCCCGGTGACAGCTCAGGGTGCGAATCCTTTCTCTTAGCGTTGAGCCTTCGTTTCTTAACCATTTCTTTAAATTTTCAGGAACGTTAAATCTCGTTTCATTTAAAAAATACAATATTAAATCAAAAGCTTCCATTTCTGATGAAAATGTTTTCCTGCTTTCGTGTTGATTGATTCTGTTCTGTTTCAATGTAAGAGATGTTAAACAATGGAGTTACCTCCTATCCTTTACTTTCAATTATTTAAATGAGAAAAATCATAAGAAGGAATCATAACATTTATATGTAAATGGTAGGTTTTATGAAATAATTAAATATGTAAATGACAACAGCAATTTATGTGAACGCAAATAATAAATATTTGAAGGCAACTGAATTTATATTAAAATGCCAAACGCTTCAACAATTTTACTGGTATCGAATCATGTGAAACAAACAAAACCTATAATTATTGTCTTAAATGTTTCTTTGTATATAATATTAGTTAAAATTCTAAAACGGGCTGCGTATGCTTTTTTTTTGGTGATAAATTTTTAAATCATTAAACCCACTCTGGAATTCTCTTCTAAAATGTTTTAGGAGCATTACACAACTTTCACACGTTCATTCATGGAATGTTTTGATTAATTCACATTGAATTGATCCGTTTCTTATCCATTCGTAGAAGAATAAAAATAAGGGGAATATTTATGATGGTTATAACGGCCACTTTATTTCTTTGTGTTTGCCATTCATTTTGTATGGCTCCGTTGGAGGCCACGGATGGTTGACGTTGTGACCGAACGGAAGTGAACAATAAATAGTGAAGAATTTGATAAAAAAAAAAAACCTTTGGAGTGAGAAAAGACAAATAAAAAGAAGAACTAAGATCCAAAGTAAACTATTTGTGAACAGAAAGGGATTTTATTTCCTAGGTTGTTAAAGAATCTTAGGCAAAGAAGGATAGCAATGCTGAATCAGTGTTCAGATACTAATTTCCAATCAAATTGGCTTTTAATTTAGCTTTACAGGAGAGAAAACTGCGAATATTGCAATAGATTGAATGTAAGATGTTTAATTCATTTGAGATTTGGAGATGAACGTGCAACGGTAAAATCTTTAAACTTACTTACAAAATGTCTTCACGGGATGCGAATTTTTCTTCAAAAATGGTATTAATTCAGGAAATTGTGCAGAATTTAAAGTGACATATGTTTATGGGGATGTGAAAGTTTCCGAAAGTAATTAAACTTATCTCGTTGTCAATTGAAATGCCAGCTATTAACGTGAATCTTCAAATTAAAACTTTTCCTCTTCAGACTCAATTACACTCCGTGAGAAAACGCTTCGTGATAAGTTGCTTTTTCGTTCATCTACACTTCCCAAGTGTTCTTTGTAATAGCCCGCAGTTGAAATGCATATTTCTTGGTGATTGTCATTAAATAAAATTATAGTGGAATATTTGTAGCCATATCGTGTTCCAAAGTTTAACATTGAATGAAAGAAAAAAATAGATCCCATCCTAAGTTTATTATCACAATTTTCTATCTAATACTTTTCTCCTTCACTTTGAGAAACTACCAATGCGATCTCTGACCAGCAGCACTCTTGAGTGTTTGGGCAAATTATTAGTGAAGAAGTTTTCTGTTGCAACGAAACCAAACAAACCAAACGAGTAACAACAAACCAAAATGTGTATTTTCGTCATTTTCTTCAGTTATGTTTTTGTATGTCTTTATCCTCCGCCAATGGTTACTTATGGAAATGATAAAGAGGATATTTCAGTCAATACTACCTCTGTGTTGCAGTCACTATTCTATTATTTATAATTGAGGAGTGGCAAAATTTATAGTCAAAAGAGATCATAGACTAAAAAGGCTTTCTTCCTAATTGGGCTGCTCTAACCACTCTTTTTAAAAATTTAAATTCAATCAATTATTTATCTGAATGCTTTGACTGACTTAAACAAAATTTATCACCAAGTGTTCCAAGGGGAACCAAGTGGTTCAAAATAAAGCTTCATTGATAGGAAAGCAACCCTTCAATTTCCTAATCTTCCCTGGCCATGTTAGGGAATAAATATTTGCAAGAATCAACAGAAGTTTCCTAGTTGAGGATTGGAATTCCAGAAAAAAGACAGGAGATCAACATAGAAATGAACTGTTGGACTATTTCTATTTTATGGAACCTTTAGTTGCATTTAATTGAGAATAATGTTCTACTCAATAAACTGCTTCAATGATTAAATTTCTTGTTACTTCATTTTCTAAATAAATATTTTAAGAACATAAAACTCTTACCTTGTGTCCAATTCAAAAGTTTTCTCTGCAAATAAATTTATTCGTTGGGGTTTTTATTTCTGTCAAGAAATTAAAATTTATAAAAAAGTAACTAAGAGAAACTGAATGTTTACAAAATTTCAAAATAAGACAATTTAATTTTATAATGGAATTCTTAGACTAATTGAAATTTAGTGATTTTTAATTTAACATTGTCAAAGAATTAATAAAATACTTAAATACGTAGAGAACTTCAAAATATTATTACTCAGAAAAAATGAATTACATTAAGTTAATTATAAAGAGTCTTATAATTATTTTTTCTTAAAAGATAAGGATGACATCGAAAGTAATTATTATTGATTCAAATAAAAACTGTAATTATTTCAACCATAACAAATATAAATTTATTTACTTTAAAAAATAATAAAACATCAAATTTATAATTAACTTAGTCCAATAAAATTAGACCCATTTAATTAAATATTTTAATTGTTTTTCATTTGCCGTGCTTTTGTTTTGAGTGATCTAATTTAATTAACTGCAATGCGTAACTACTACAAAAACCCTTCTATTTTGCTTGAGGTCAGGTTTTCATTAACTTTTGTTGCATGAGGAAATTGAACAACTTACAAAGGAAGGGATTCAACTGAAACTCAACGGAATTTAAACGAAAATTTGGAAGGTGATTGCTAAGAGATGGAGATCTAGGCCATGCTCTATTTTTACACAGTCATTACAACTAATTTGAAAACTTATTTGCAGAATACAGGAGAAAATAAAGAAGAATTATTGTTTTCCAACGCAATAAATTATTAGTTAGTGAGTTATTATTAGTGAGTTTGACCAGATTTTTTATGAATCGCTCTTTTACTTGGACGAAGTAAGAATGAGTTTTTTTGGCAACACTTTCTTACTTCAGGTTATTTTACTCTAATAGAAATGACGATGGAAAGCAAATTTAACGTCCGTAATTATTCATAAATAGAGTTCTCTCTCTATTTAGAAATGACGATGGTTTAGCAAATTATTTCTTTAGCAGTTGGATAACAAAAGAAACATTCAAAAAAATCATAAAGGTATTTTATTCCTTGTGCAAATACAGGAAAGAAGCAAATAAAAATATTGGACATCGGTATAAATAATTATAAATAATTTATTCATAATTTAAAATTATTAAATTAAAACTCAACTGAATTTAAACGACAATTTGGAAGGTGATTGCTAAGAGATGGATTGCTAAAAAATTAATAAGCAGTTATAAACAAAACAAAACTGGTGAACTATGACTAGAAAAAGATGGCTGGAATACTGAACGCGGAATAGGCATACTCCAAAACCATACGATGAAGATAAGAAATTATTATAAATAATGATTAAAAAATATAAAATATAACAGAAAAAAAAGTAGAAGAAAAAAAAAAAAAAACAGGATAAAAAAGGAAGAAAAGGTGTGGGGTTTCGACGCTACTATTCAAGAGTTGTCGTGACCAGGATTCGAACTTGTATTATTGTGGCAATGACAAATTGGCGCGATGAAACTCAATCAAATGGTAGGTATTATCCGGAAGAGGAAGTGATCGCAACTGGTATTTTTTTCTCAACTCAATAAGTTCTAAGTAAGCTATGACTAGTGTCTGTCCGATTTGAGTTTTCATACGGAAGGACAGACGGACAGAAAGAGCAAAATTTGCGTTATACCTATATAACAAAAGAAATAACCATAAAACAAACACACACATGTAAAGATTCACTATTTTGTACCTGGAACCCAAGACAGACTGTTTTGAGGTTCCTATCTCTCGTCAGTTGGATTTGACCACTACTCATAGCTCAGTGGAATCAAAAGAAACATAAATAAAGGACAAAATTAAAGAAAACAATGACCCTTGATTTCAAAAATATCACAAAGTAAATTAAGAATGAAAAGGGTAATAAATTAATCTCTCTCCAGCTTAACTTAGGAAGGATTAATTTGTAAAGCAGACGTATTATGAGTACTTACCTCAAAACAGTCCGTCTTGGGTTGCCGATACGAAATAGCTCTTTGGTGAATCCTTTGCTTGTTTTTCTGGTTAGAAGGAACCCTTTTCTCTTCCTTGGATGTAAGGCGATCGCTAATTGGTCTTTTGTTTAAAAATTCTTTGAAATTTAATTGCATTTTACAACTTCGTGTATTTTTAACTTCTAATATCTTATTAGTATGTTCTTTCAATTCTAACTGCAAATTCTTTACAGTTCTGTAATTATGAGATTATAAAAGAATTTAATAAATGAAATTTATTTCATAAGAAAGAAGAGGAAAAATGCTAAAGTCAGTTTAGAACCTTGGTTAAGTCCAATTTTTCGTTAGAGCTAAATAATGAACTGGGCTGATAAAGAAGGAAGCGAGTTCTTTTAAACATGGGTATTTCCAATGAAAAATAATTTATTACAATAATTGGTTGGTTTTGTAAACAAAGAAATTATGCAAAAGATTCATTTTTTTTTTTGCTTTTCTACAATCACAGGATTAATTAAAAGGACAGAATCTTTTCCATTTTAAAATACAGTAGAATATTAATCGTAGCATTAATGGCAATTATAAACTCTCCATAATTTGAATATTACAAAGAATTGTTACCAAACACACAATATTTACAAACTGAATTATATAAATCGTTACGGAAGTGATATTAAAAACAAACTGATTGAGCAAATAAATATTTGATCCCAAATATTTGACTACATCTTTAATCCCTTCAAGTCCTCTGCAAATTATGACAAAGATCGGATATAGGAATAATCTGGGAATCTTTTTATCCGGGAATGTGGAATGTCCATTGTTTGATTGTATTCTTTGCCTCTAGCAACACATGTTGTTATTCTGTTTAATTATTATTCGCACACATTCTTTATACTGTCTCCTCCTCTTGCAGCGGATGTTTCATGGTTATGACAAACGCGACATTTCTGCCCAAAGCCTAAATTTTTGTGTTTTTACTTCGCTTTTCTTTTTCTTTTCTTTTTCCGAAAACTTTTTTTTTATCGACTTGAAAGTTTGTTTCTGTGAAAACTCATTAAGTTGCATCGTGGCTGGAGTTTGGAGTCAACACCGGAGGACAATCGTACATTCCATAGTTTGTTGCCCCTTTGTAGTAACAATCTAAATGTTTTAGATACAAATAAGGAATAGTTTCTTAATTCTTAGCCGGAATTGAGAAATTCCTATGGATTTCTAATCTAATCTTGACAGCTTTTGGCATTTTTAAATACTTGATTTTTATAAGATAATAGATATATTTGGAAAGAAAGATCAGTATCATCCACCACAGGAATTCCATAAATGAATATTGATAGATATCTGACAATTAAGGATTAAAACAATGTTATTCTTATACAGTGTTATTCAAAAAACATCTTATTATTATAATCGAAAAGAAAACTTTAATTGTTTTCATGAAATTAAACAAGCCCTTATTCCTGAATTATAAAATCCACCGAACATCAAAATTCCACCTTCATATTTTTAAATTGCTAAGAATAAATCCAAAACTAATTGAAGTTATACAAATCCCATTAGTTTTAATCATTTCAAACCAGATTTTCAATGGATTTCAATGATTGGTTCAACAGTAAATAGACATTTTTTGGTTTTCTATTAATTACTTCTGTTCCATTTAAGCTCAAATGTGAAAACAACTAAAAAATCTTTCCAATGCAAGATCTCTATTCGCTAAATACGTAAATTACACAAGTTTCCAGAAAGTACGTTGACTGGTTTAAAAGTTCAGACATAATATTGAAAAGTAGACTTTGTATATTTTATTTTTCCAATTTTCGTAGTCATTAGAAAATAAAAGTTTTTGCTGTTTAAATTGTTTTTAAATCTATTTTCTTTATTAATGTTTTTAGAAATAATGGATTTCAGTATTCCCAACTTTATTGATATATTTTGTGAGAAACTCTTCCCGTATTTTTTTCTGTCTGCTCTTAACATTTTTTCGAAAATATAGTAACAAAAATGCATCTTAATATGTTCTCCAAATATTTTTTGAATCCGAGCTATACAAATAATCTTTATAAACCTTTTTTTTTATTAACTGATTGTCTTTTTATAAGACAGTGGAGTTGAGGTAGCTTTTACTGAAATATGTTGGATATTAGAATTTCGTTCCATTCCAAGTTCCTTCATTTCTTTCTATTAATTTCCATTAGTTGAAATCCTTCTTCTTCTTAGATAACATCACTGTTCGACTGAGTCTAAATTACACATTAGGGTGGTTGGGGGAAGGGCCGCGAAGTCAGATTTAATTATTACATGAAGTTGTGAAATATGTAGGTGTGGTCGACAGTCAGAGGTCATCGTATCAAACAATCTCGTAATTAATTGTGCAAACTGTTTATTTGGAATTTTAAAAGACGCCGCCATGTGCTGATAAAAATACGACATCTCATTAGACGTAGGAAATATTGATTTCAGTTGGATAACAGTGGAACCTAAAGTGAACAGAAAGAAATCTAGGTTTTATTGCTAATTCTACAGAACATTGACTCTTAAAAACAAAATCAACTGGAAAAAAAAAATCTTCAAATAAGAAAAATAAATGCTATTTCAAAATTATAAATACATTGTAATAAATATTGAGAAGTGAATTCCTGGAACAGCTGTTTCGCGCGGTCATTGGAATTCACTCGAATTTGTGTATTTATAGGAACATTTATCAACATGTAAAAGTCGAAATGAATTCTGTCAGTCAGAACTGTCCATTTACATAACAAGAAGAACCTGAAGAGGATAAATAATCTTTTCATCTAAAACAAGAAAATTAAACTACAAAAAACAATTTATTTTATCAAATCTTAAGAAAGGAAGAATCAATGAAATCTTATGATTTCTTTCAGCCAATTAATAGCCTTGACTAATGAGAGCTTAAAAAACTTCACTGATTGAGAGAATATTTCTTACAAATTATTGTTCAGACCCTTCAGGCTCTGTTGTTTATTCTTTTAACTAGCCGGGTACCGTCGCTTCGCTCCGGAACCCTTGCATATATAACATTAAAAAACAAAAGTATTTATTTAGCAAATTAATATTGAGATCGGAGAATATACGACTTCCCTGCCCGTTGTGGCCTTCTCCACTTAACTCAAGTATATTGCGGATTAGCGCCACACACCTGGGATTGCCGCCACACACTTTATGGTCAGTTTGCCAGATTATTCCCTATCCCATGAGAATTTCGAAAAATCCGGCCTTATTCTTTGTCTACATCGTAAAGGGAACCTCTGTGCAATATTTCAGCTTTCTAGGTCCAATCAACCTTTGGGCGTTGATGATTCAGTCAGTCAGTTAGTCAGGACTTTTCTTTTTATATATGTAGATTTTCATGAATTTTGTTTTGTTAACCTCATAGACTAGTTCTTTATAGATTATATTTGGGTTATATATATAATATATTATTATCTCATTTTCAACTCTTATTATCTGAGATTCGTTCTTTACATATTATTCCTGGTGTTTCGATATCATGCTATTAATGAAAATATGATCTATATTTGTTTTCGTATTTCCATGAATTGTTCAGTTGTTTCTCCTTGTTCAGTAAAGACATTTTTGAAACCATTATTACATATAAGTTTTAGGAATTTATGTACTGCATTGTTTTTATTCATTTTGAAAAGATCTATATTTACGTCGACGGTTGTTTAATATATTTTCACTTTTTATGAATAGATTCGCTAATTCTTCAGTATTTGCCTTTCTTTGTGTTTGAGGGTTTATATATGGCTAAAATGTTAATATTTTGTGTTTCATAACACAAATACATTTTGATAACGAAAATATTAGGTTTTATTACAAAACTTAACGATAGATAATATGTTTTGTGAAAATTCTTGAATCATTTTCCAAACGATTTCCTTGCTCCGACGTTTTAGTAATTTGTAATTTAACATTTTGCTTACAGAATGACAGACAGAATAACGTTTTTATAATATATAATAATAATAATAGCCGGGTACTGTCGCTTCGCTCCGGGACCCTTGCATATATAGCATTAAAAAAACAAACTTTATTTATTTAACAAATTAATATTGAGATCGTCCGAGAATATACGACTTTCCAGCCCGTTGTGGCTTCTCTGGATAACTCAGATGTATTGCGGGTTCGCGCGCCACACCAAAAATTTAAAGCGAAAAATCACATTTTTGCATGTATCTCGCAAACGCAGAAACGTTTGTGAATGAGTGATATAGCCTGTCGTTCGATAGAACTTTCAAATACCAACATTTTCTCAATATAATGTTCTCTTCCAACTTTTATACTTTTCGTTTAAATTGAGAAAAAGGTCAAAATTTGACCCTTTAAAAGGCGCCATCTTCGAAAACAAAAAAAATTTTTCGAAAGATTTTTGTAGCATTTTGTTTGTCTTTTAAAGATCTACATTTTATTCATTTGCATGACCAATCTATCTCTTATAGTTTGGTCACAAAATTGGAAAAACTTAGTCTTATGACAGAGAGAATAACGTTTTTATAATATAAAATTTCTTAATTCCTCTCTTCATAACAATCCTCGTGTCATATTTATGAATGAGTAGGTAAATGATTTTGCGATTTTTTTATTATTATTATTAAACGAAATAAACTAATTTATTAACAATTGTATGAAAGAGTTTTGTTAGCAAGTGTGTTCAACGGCTTGATTTCAAATAATAGAATCATTGCCCGTGTATCCCTTTTTGAAGTGTTTGGTTTACTAAATATTGTAGAAAAAGAAACCCAACTAAATAAAGGCATTCGAAATGTACAAAAATTATCATAATTCTTTAGTTATTGCTATTTTTAAGATACAAAGAAAGTAGTAAAACAAAAGAGACAAAGTTCTTTATTTAGAGAAATATAATTGCCATCTTTCTTTTTCCCACTTGTCAATTGGCAACAAAATGAATCGAGTATTTTGACAATTCAATGTCAATTCATAAACAGTCATTGAATAAAAGAGATTTTAAAAGCTTTTACATGATAAGAATGGTTACATTATAAATACGAGAAAAATGGCTGAAACCTTTTTGAAATATTGAAAACCATGGGAAAAGGAAGATCTAAAAGAAGAGGCATTAATAATAACATTCTACTTCTGTTGGTTTCGTTTATAGATTTAATTGGCTTATTTTGATATTTCCAGTTACTGTCTCTAAAACCATCAACGTAGAAGTTAATAAGTAGAAATAAATGAATTTTTCCCTCTCTTTGAATAACTAAAATACAATAGAATTAAATTGGGTGAAATGTTTGCCTTTTGTGATCTAACGTTATGAGCAACATCTAGCAAATCTTTAAAAAGTGAGAAATAATTGTTGTATTTTCTTTCCTAATTGATGATCATCCAGTGTTTCGTTACCAACTCTGTTCACGTGTGAAATAATTATTGAGTTTCGTTGAAATTTAAAACATAATTAAAGTGTGATGGAAATTGAAAGCGATTCGCGAAGAGATTTCTTTTGTGTTCTTTTGTGTCGAATTAGAAGAAAAACAAGAAATAAGAAAAAAACAACAACTTGTAGTAAGTGGTACATTTGGCCCACGGATATTAAAGTAGTCTGCGCAGAAATACTTTGAGAAATTTGATCAATATTTACAATTAACCGTTTGCTAGTGTGTACACAGGCTGATGACTGTGCGTAGGTGGGTTTCACTAACCAAACAGCCTAAGGGTTCCAACAGAAATCGAGAAATGGAAGATGACGGTAACATTGTTTCTTTGTGGCTTCCAACTAGAACTACAAAACTCTAAAGAATAATCGTCTCCCGGATGATTTAATTGAAAATATCAATGGCCTAGAAATTGGGAATCGTTACAAATATATTGTTTTGTAAGTATTAGGTTTTAAGATTACAGGAATTGCTTAACAAATTTGAAAATGATTCTACTTTAGTCAAAGATCTTTGAGAAACTTAAAGGTTCCAACGTTTAATTACGTTACTTCGCAGACAAGATTTGCTTTTTATTGAGATGATTTAATCTCTGAAGCCAATGATTGAACGTATTTATACAGTGATTCAATGCTTTAATTCTGTGTCGAGACTTAAGTCACGATATGATTGCCACCATAGTTGTAATAACGTGATAGAATTTAGTAACATTAAAACATCAATCCTTCTTCAGGTGTGCATGGTTGAATTCTTCCAGTCTAAAATCTAGTAATTACTAATAATAACTGTTCATATCATCTTTCTACTAAAAGTGTTTGTCTTCTCAAGACCATAGAAGCCAGAAAAAAAATCCAGAATCCTTTTTTTCATATTCTGAACAGATTTAATTAAAGGGACCTAAAAAATGATTCAAACGATATGACTGAGTTTATAGTCAGTTTTTTTTAGTGATACATAAAATATACTGATGTTAATACAGACTAATATATTCTAACCCTCTATGTCATTCAATAATGTCTTCCTTTGGTAATATCCATTATCCATTTTAATCATTTCCAGGTTAACTATTTGCCTGTAATAATAATTAATTAAAGATGATAAATGAGAATGAATTTTGTTTCTAAAGAAACTGTCTTGTGTCAAAGAAATATGTGCTGCTACACTTAGTAGACTGCTCATGCCTGAGAAAGCATCACAATTGCTGAAGAAATATCCCATCGCTAATGAAGAAATTCCACAATTATTCACCTTCGAGAGACGAAATGTTTCTTTGGTAGCAAAGAATATGGAATGATTGTTACAGAGGAGCAACATTCTTTTTAAAAGAATTATCACGTGAGGCGCTGTAGCCAATCGACGTTTCACATGAAACAGCCCTTGGTATTTGATAGGCCTCTACTGCACAGATTATTTGTTTTTTTGTTTGTTTGTTTGTTTTTTTGGGGTGGGGTGGGGGGTTAGGGCCTTACTTAAAAGGATAAGTTCGTTCCTCTATAATCAAACTTATGAAAACTCTAAAGATAAGTAGAATTAAGAAATGCAAGTAGAATTTTGAATAAGTTTTTTTTTTTTTTTTTTTTTTTTATTCAATTGCCGAGAATATTGCAAATCTGAAGAAGAGATTATTAGAGGATATTATAAAAGGGAGGAGAATTCCTTGGAACATGTAAATGAAAAAAACAACAATCGGTTCATTGGAAAATTCGAAACACTACACTCAGAAATACATCAAATTATAAAAATGATTATAATTACGCAACTGCTTGGTAATAGCCCGTATTCATGTTTGAAACCTCTCCTGCATATCGGGATTTCAATGCTGCTGATTTTAATAAATTAAAAAAATGGCATATACAGTGAGGCCGGGAAGTTCCCGTATCCCCTATTGTATGTGTAGTAGTATTATTATTTGTTCGAACCATATTTTTTTGATGGTCATGTTAATGGCGAAACTTATTTACAATGTTATCAACATGGTTAATATCACAGCTTGAAGATGTAGGTATCCTGGAACGCGTATGGCTACAGCAGGACGAGGCACCTGCTCACTTCGCTCTTACTGTGAGTGGGTTTCTTCATGAACATTTTCCAGAACGCGGTCGCGGTACATCGCCAACTCCATTGAAATGACCACCACGAAGTCTTGACCTCACGACGCCTGACAACTTATTGTGGGGAATCATCAACGCCTACGTGTCTGAACATCGTTATGCTACAAATGAAGAATTGCGCAATCAGTTGAGGACGCATTTCGAACCATCACACTGGACATGCTCCCAAAAATGTCAAGTAGGACGTGGCGGCGTATGAACTTGTGTGTACAGCAGGATGCGAACATACAGACACATTGGACACTTAATGTGTAAATATTTTTCTTAAAATATGACTACCAATGAAGGGGTACGGGAACTTCCCGGCCACAATCTACAATTAAAAAGACTAAATACGTATATCACAATTTAAATACTAAATTCTAAATATTTTATCTTAAATGAATTTAATATATTTGAACTTACGTATTCTAATGTATTTATATCCTTTATTTCATACATCTATCTTTGTTTACAATACCAGCTTCTATAGATAGTATTTTTTATTAACAATTTTTACCTAAATTACAATATTTATATCCTGTCACTTTGACACAGTAAACGTCCATGTAATATATTATTGATGTGTGTTTTTTCTATCCCGTTGAAGTTAAAATCCTTTGTATACTACATTTATGCCGTTGCTTCTTTCAGCGTACTATTGATTACTTATCCTCCATAAGTGAGGTCTTATTGTTTTTCGTAATTCATTTATATTATATTGTTCTTCGTAATTCAATGTTCATAGAAAATACATTATTAAAAACATCAGTGAACGATGTTTATTATCATTGCTTATATTGTTTATTATCAATATGTACCAAGTCACCAAAGCATCTTCGTCCATCCTTCAGAC
Source organism: Thereuonema tuberculata (assembly GCA_023159025.1). NCBI lineage: Eukaryota > Metazoa > Arthropoda > Chilopoda > Scutigeromorpha > Scutigeridae > Thereuonema > Thereuonema tuberculata. Next base: position 54,701,077 of record JAFIDM010000179.1, read on the forward strand.
AAATTAGATTCCAGTTCGATAGAAAGATTACTTGCGATCAAATCATCAGGTCATTTTTCCTTTCTTTTTTCAAAATTTCTAAAGTGTGTATCAAATGAGAATCGGAAGGTGCGACATCAGGTGAATATGAAGGATAGATTAAACCATCTAAGGCCAAGTTGCAACAGTACTATATGTCCTTTCATCATATGATATCCACTATCACTGAGTTCATGTGAACCAAACAATTTTATAGTGTGATAAAAAAAAAGTAAATTACTTAAACAAAATTTATATAGATCATATAATACAATAATGTCGCTAAGAAATCACTGTATCTGTCTTTTATATTTTTTGTTTGGTTTGAATTCAGAATGATAGAATATTTGTACAAAGATTTTAAGAAAAGTTCGAAAAAACAAATCACTTATTTAGTCTACTTATATTATAATTTATTTAATTTAATAACTTACTTTTCCTTGGAAAATTGAATATTAATTGGAAGAAAAAATTATGTAACAATTATTGTTTATGTTATCTAAAATCATAATCAAAGATAATTAATGTTAGATAACAGCGTCTGATAAGTATTGGAATGGTATAGATTTTTTTGAAAGGATATAAACGATACTATTATTAACTATTAAAGAATTAAGAAAAGACACAGAAAAGACGATCCGTGCCACAGCGCAAGCCACTCATGTTCTCGTTCTCCTTCTGTTGCTCATTGGAGACATTTATCTACGAGACAGTTTTATGAAAATGATATGGAGGACGATTCTTTCGACTTTTACCATCACCTCAACACAGAAGCTGTTAATTGTAATTTCAATTATGTCTTTCATCTACTGGAGGATTCCCTCCAACATCAATGACGTTAAGCCTTGCTTTACACTTAACCATCCTGAATGTGTGTCTTTAGAAAACTTTTCTTATCAGGAACGACACTTTTATTCTTCGTTGTTATTTCATGCTGATCAAATAGCGAACTGATAAGAGTTGACGCTGTTCGAGGGAGTTTGTCTCCTCATCCTGCATGAATCTCCATCCTCTCCAATTAAACCGTACTTAACCACTCCTTTGGAAGCCATCGCTGCTCCACTTTCAACAGATTACTTAAAACCAGCTGTAGCCTGTATCTTTCCCCACGACAGTATTTCACCTGCATACATTGATAATCTCATTTGATCAATTCCCATCTCCTTTTTTATCAGTGAGAGACTTCAATGCTCATTTTCTAGTCTCCTGCTCTTCGTCAAAAAATATCAGGAGTTATTATCAAAGATCTTTGTATATTCAATACAGGAACATCAATGCATTTCACGTCCTTGTCAGTTTTCCTTCTTTGCAATCGATTTAGGATTGGGTTCTGCTTCACTCTTGCCCCATTCTTCATGGAAGGTCACTAACAACCATGAACGCAGTGACCATTTCCCGGCCATTCTAAAAGAACTTTCTCGTTTTAGTTATTTCTTCTCATCGTCATCGATAGAAATTTGACTCTGCTGACTGGTAAGTGTAATCTTGATCTTTCTAACACCCTTAACAATATCATTGATGATGGTAATAATACAACCATCTCAGCTGTTTGGACAACAATTCCACAAATATCTACACGGTACCCATTGTATCCTAAACATTGGTGGAATCCTGAATAGAAAGCAAAACAGAAAGCCTAGATTGTTTTTCGAAGTTGTTCTACGTTTCCAATCTTTTAGCTTGGAAAAGAGCACGAGCTTCTGCAGCGAATAACTCGGCAACCTTATATATCTTCCATCAGAAATAAAATTTCTTCAAAGACCCTCTGGTATAGGATTCGTAAAATCATGGACGCTATTCTTCTCAACCATTGAAATGCTAAAAGAAAACAGCACAGTATCTCAGAGAAGCAGTTGCACGACCATTTGCTCGAAACTTGAGCTCTGTTACATTATTACATGATTCCAAGTCTTTAAACAAAGCTATTCCGTTAAAGGCTTTCTTCTGCTAATACAGAGCTGTTTAATCTTCCCTTTTCTGTAGAGAAATTACTGTTGCATCGAATAAAAGCAAAAACACTGTCTGTGGTCCTAACACTGATTCACTCGTAGTGACTAGGAAACTTATTACCTAACTTCATTAAAATTATTCTTTATATTTAAAAAAAAAAAAATTGGCTGGAACATCGATTTTCAGATTGTTGACATCGAGCCATTATTAAACCTTTTGCTAAACATGGCAAAGGCAACAGTGATCCGAATAAGTAAAGGCTCGTCCCGTGGCATTTACCTTTGCAAGACACTTGAACGGATGATGAAAAGACGATCTTTGAGATATCTTGGAAGCATCTCCCCTTATGCATCGATCAGCTGCTGACCATCTTGTACGTCTGACAGACATTATTCGCACTGCATTTGTTAATAGAGAGCTGCTCTAATTTCTGTCTTCTTCGATTTGGAGAAAGCTTACGATCGCGTATAAAAACTTGGTATTTTGAAAGATCTTGACAGTTACGGCTTTCGTGGTCGCAAAGTCGTTTTCATTTTAAAATTTTCATGCGAATCACACGTTTCCAGTTCGCTTGGGATCAATCTTTTCTCTTCTTATGCTCAAAAACTACGTATATTTCAGGGTTGTGTTTTCAGTGTTACCCTTTTTTTCTGTAAAAATAAATGGAATCACGTTTCCTTTGCGACTATCTGAAATTCACAACGATGTCGATGATTTCTTGTTACTCTGTTAACTTATTGACTTATTTTGAATCAATTACAAGAAAGGACTGATGTTGTCTGGATCAAAAGCTATTTGTGTTCATTTCACTGAACGTCAAAGGATCTTTTCTGAACTCTTGGTACTATTACACTTCCCAATGTACAATTGCCAAGTACACTTCCATGTACATCGCAAAATAAATTTCTTTTTTGATAGAAAATTGGTTTTCACAACTTTTTATACAGTTGGATACAAAGGAGTCTTACGTTGAACAGCCTTTTACACTGAGAACTTCAATAACGCTGTTCATATTCTTTGTAAAGTTTCAGTGTTCACTGCTGCACTCTAAGCCATTTTTGTGGCTTTAAAATATTCATTCAAAGAAAAGTTATCAAAAATTCTCGTCTTTAGTGATTCTGAGAGTGTTTAACTGGCACAGTGTGGTCAAACCCAGATGATTCACTCTGGTCTTTTATCGATTTTAGATTTGTTACAACGGTTTAAACTTGTAACTGTTTAAGAACAGAGTGAACCATCTGGGTTTGACCACACTGTGCCAATAAAGCATTCTCAGAATCACTATAGACGAGAATGACGAGATATAACTATCCACTGGATTCCAGGTCATTTGGGAACTGCTGCCAATGAGTTCGTCTATTGCCAAGTCGATTGCCAGCCTGGCACTGCAATGGATCTCTATCCTTCATTCCGACATTTATGTTACTATTTTTTCTCGGTTGAGAGTTGCAAAATAATGGGATGATTGTCATAGTAATAAACTTCAACTTGTTAGCCCTACTTTATCCTCTTCTAAAAGTGGAATGTATAAAACTCAACGAAGGATATTTTCTGGCACGTCTCTGAATTAACCTAAGAATGCCCTAAAATCAACGATCTGTCACTGTTTTATCCTCTTTTTAAATTCAACGTTCCATTCCATACTTCCTTGCTTTTAAATCACAAGGATCTTTTACTATTCTCATCGGTTTTAAGATTTCATTCATCCATGTAGTCTTGCCATTGTTTTATAATTTTCAGATTTTTACGTTTTTCTTTTACGTTTTTCTTGCTTTTAGTCCTACTATTTTGTTCTTTCTTTTCTTGTTTTAGTAATCTTTTTAGGTATGTTGTTCAATAGAAGGATATTCTTGATTTTTATCTGTTTGTACTGTTTACCTTTCTCGCCGCAGCATAGCCAAAGATGCTTTTACGTCATTAAAATCAAATAATCAACCAGTTTGCGGTTGTTGTATTAGGTGAGTGCAAAAGTTCTACCCGTTTTTATTACCCGTAAAGAAGAGCAAATAAACGCAAAATGAACAGTACCTATTATTGTGCATAATCCCCATTGCTATCTAGGACCTCCTGCCATCTTTCTGGTAGGAGATGAATCCCACGGCGGTAAAATTCCGGCGGTTTCGAGTCAAAAAAGTCTTGGATGGCAGTTTTCACAGCATCAAGATCATCAAAGATTTTCTGACTGAAGGAATTGTTCAACGCACGAAATAGGTGATAGTCAGTTTGTGCCAAGTCAGGAGAATAGGGAGAGTGGAGTAAAACCTCTCAAACAAAGCCCAGTAACTTTTGGCGAGTGATGACAGCAGCATGTGGTCTGGCGTTATCGTGATGAATCACTGCGATGATTGATGAGACCTGACCGCTTTGCTACTAAATTTGAATTCAGCCTGACTAACTGTAGACAGTAGAAGGCAGCATTGATGGTTTGGTTGAGTGGCAGGACCTCCCAGTGAATTATTCCCTGCACATCCCACCACACACTCAATAACACCTTCTTGGGATGAAGTTCAGCTTTCGAAGTCGATGCAGGCGGATCAGAAGGGCGTCACACAGTCCTACGACGCTTTACGTTACGGTACATAACCCACTTCTCATCTCCTGTCACAATTCGTGTCAAGAATGGGTCATTTTTGTACCGGAAAAGCAAGGAAACACAGGTGGCGATTCAGTCATCCCGTTGCTTAGCTATCAGGTTTTGTGGAACCCAACAATCCAACTTTCTCGTAAAACCCAACTTAACCAGCCGTCTCTCGACCGTTGTCCGGTGTACGTTGAAGGTCTCCGCTAATTCTTGCACGGTTGGGTTCAGGGGCTGTTCCTTATGGCTTGGTCAATATCGTCCTCTCTAACGTGTGATGGCCGTTCACTCCTAGCCTGATATTGGCAGCTTCTGTCTCCTTCCCTAAATTTACGAAACCATCGACGACATGTGCTTTCGTCTATTGCATCCTCCCTATAAACTTGACAAACATTGCGACATGCTGCGGCTGCCGTACTCTTTTTATCGAACTCGTATAACAAACAATGTCTTATATGCTCCTTCTCGCGTTCTATGTTACACCCTCTGAATTTTTTTTTGAAATGATTAACTTTGTGAGACACGATGCATTTATATGTGAGGCATCCACACGTTTGATTGGCAGACGATTTGCGTCATTACAATGTCATGTATGAGGGTAATTCCATTGCAAATTTTCATATCTAAAACGGGAAGAACTTTTGCACTCACCCAATAATTGTTATTTATTAATTTTTATTGTTGTTCAAATAGAAGCCATCTGATGCAGTTGATAGTCATTTCTCAGAATTTCAAACCACTTGTTTCATTCCCTGTCTTCTTTTTTTTTTAAACTCTTCACGAAAACCTCCTTAGATTGCGAAGTAAATCATCAGAATGATTCAACATTAATCTGACAATGAGAAAATAACACAGACAGATCCGAAATGTCAGACTTGTATCTTAACCTAAGGACAACTTGAAAATTCTTACTGGACGAATCATCTTGATTATTCAAGCAAAAGTAATTTTGGTAAATTGATAAAACCTTTCAATGGTAGTCATATCATTAATTTTGGACAAACATATCTCCATAAATAAGGAACAATTATTAAAATATAACTTAGATGAAAATTTAGTTAGAGATTTAATAGAATTTGTAACAACTAATACTTACTTTAAACATGGTAAAAAATTTTATAAACAGACCAAAGAATTCCCTATGGGCTCACCAAATTCTGGCACATAATGTAACTTATTTTTAAACTACTTTGAAAATAATTTGTTAATTAAACAAAAAAACAAACTTTGAATACTTCAGGTACGTCGATGATATCCTAATCATATGGTTTGGCACCATTAGACAATTTCACATATTTTTTGAAAATTTAAATAAAAGCACTAAGGATTTAAAGTTTACAAAAGAATTAGAAACAAATGTAGAATTAAAGTTTTTGGACATCAAATTGATAAAAAATAACAACAAAATTGTAATGGAGCACTTCAGAAAAGAATTTCAAAGTGACCATGTTTTAAATTACTATTCAGGCCATAAAGCTCATATTAAAAAGAATATTATTGAAAATTATTTAAGAAGATTAGATTGTAATACCAGTTTTGAAAAAGTGTATAATGAAAAAAATTAATGATATGACTATATTATGATTTTATAATCTATAAAATTAAATTGCAAATCTTGCCAGAATTTTCACATAGGAGAGACCAAAAGGACCTTAACGGAGCGGGTCTCCGAACACGGTAGGGCTCTTAAGAATAAAAACAAAGACATCTCCGACGTAGCTTAACATTGTATACAGAAGGACCACATTATGGACACAAATGTTCATTTTATATAAAGAAACACAATTAAATTTAAGAAAAATATTAGAAAGTTGTATTATAAAAAACTCTAAAGAAAAAAATTTCAATAGATATGAAGGAGCATTAGTAAACGTTAATACCATTGTTCTTATTAAAGATTACTTATATTTTGATACCCAAAAAGTAGCTAATATTGTAGAGCTAAATTACTAACAATTCTATTGAATGATTATTATTAAGAAATTATGGTTAATAATTGTCTCTATTTGATACTAAATTTATAATTGTAAACAACAATTAGGTTGGTTGTATATCTATGTTTCTTATTTATTTTGTTATGAAATTTGTAACAACAATTAAAATTGTTGATATTACATGTTTTTATTTTATTTGCTACCAAAACTTATTCTTAAGTTATTTGAGATATCATGTATATTGTAATAACAATCAAATTTGTTGATGTCCATGTTTTTATTTAATTGCTGCCATACTCACTCTTAATTTGTTTGTGACTTTATTTCTATTATTATTATTGACTTGAAAAAAGGAATATGCATAATTCCTGAAAATTTGTCTCATACATTTAGTATTTTTAATAAATTTTTAAATACTAATGTCTTGTGTAGAAGAGAGTATTTTTATTTAACATTTTCAAATGGAAAGAAAGAAGATTATTGAGGAGTTTGGAATGTATTAAAGATATATTTAATAATTACATTACTTAAAATAAAGTTAGTTTCAACTGTAAGTGCAACTTAAAATATAAATATTTAATAATTAGCAATTCTAACGTGTATTGTTTTCATATAATACTTTTATATTTTTTTCTATTAAATCTCACTAAACATTTTTTTTTCATTTTTTTTTAAATGAACTGTGACCTTTTCTCTACGAAATAAATTAAATTCACCTGATCTTTCTTAGTCGGGATGATTCCCATTTTTATAATTTTATACTGATTCTATTAAAGTGATATTCAGAAATATTACTACTACTAATAAAAATCCTAAGTCTTATTAAGTTAGTTCTTGCAGATAATTTACTGAAAATAACTCTGCCAATATCATTACTCTGCCATCATTTGCTATTATCTTGCCTACGGAAGAAAGCAGCTGCTAAGGGTAGAGGCCACGGAAATCATATAGTGGTTGCAAAATAAAGAGGAACAGACCCTTTATACATTCTGATCATAAACTAATGTCATTTGGGGGAGGTAGAGAACCAACTTCCCTCGATATTGAGTTATTTTCCGTTCGTCCTTGTCCTGTTTCACATCACACGAGTTTCTTCCATGCAAATCGTGTGTCTCCAAAAGAATTGGAAATGAGGTTATCTTTAAAACATCGCCGATAGACGAGGGGAGGGGGAACAGTTGCGTGAGGATGCATACTGACAAGAACAGGCTCAGTTTCATCAAGAAAGTTAAGTTCACTTACAGACAACCCTTCTATTTGTAGCAATAACTTCCTCTGTAGCACAGACACTTCAGATGAGCCTTCTCTAATAGACCTTTCTTTTGTTTTTAATAAAAAAAAGATTGTAAAGATTATGCAAATTGTCCCCATATATGTATAAACAAATAATATTATAGAAGATATTAGAAAATGGATATGATGAAGTATCTTAAGCTAAAGTATTTTCTTAAGCTAAATGATTGTCTTTACTGTTGTTTTCCCCATTTTTGTTCTTTGCCTTAAAAGCAACAGTGTTGCAAACAATGTCCTTTTCTGTCTATTTGCATGGAAAATAATTTCTTCTTTAGCAAATGTTAATCCTAGCATTTACTGAAGAGTTGCAGTCGTAAACTAGAAAGACTAGAATCTACCAAAAAGAAAACTCAATGGAATGATGACACAAAACTTTTTATTATTATTATTACTAATAACTATCAAGTGGACTCTTTTACAGAATTTAAATTATGAAACCGTTTACAACTTTGTTCTGGTGGTTTCTAAATCAAAACGGATTAAAATCCACTTTCCATTAAAGTTCCTCGAAGGACACAGACAACTTCTAAACATTTAAATAAAAATAAAATTACAACAAGAAGTAATGAGAATTCAGCGTCCTCTACACAAAATACAAAAGGGGAGGAAGTCGAGAAAACATAGGAGTACCGGTCTCTGGCTACTTTCTGTCTCACACGAAGACATGGACGGGATGATCCAAAAGGAAACCAGTCTTTTTTTCTTCTTGTTTTTTGTTTAATGTTATTCAGAACAATTCCACGAAATTGAAATTCAAAATGGTAATTTCCATAATTTCTCCTTTCTTAAAAAATAATATGTTTAAAGTATTAGTGTTAATTAAATTATCACATAAATGACATGTTTCATAAAATGTATAAATAATAAATGTATAAAAGTTGATTATGTGTCTAGTGTCTGTCTGCAAATACAATATATTAAAATAAGCTTATAATTGAATTTGCCATTCATTACAAGAAGCACCGAGTGGTAATGGAGTGTTTGTTCTTAATATGTAGAAATAATTTCAATCAATATCAACAGGTGCTCTTCTCCTTTTTCTTATTGTTAAGAAAAAAAATAATCATGAGGTAAAGGATTATCAGGTGAATATTCTTTGTTCGCCTTTTTAGGAAAGGAAAAACAGAATTATAAACAAATAGGAAAAATGTATGTTTGTTCTATTACTATCTCTGTCAGGCCTAATAATAGAATTCAGAGAAAATGCATGAATCTCTCAACATTCCATATTTCAAATGCTGTTGGGCTTGTTTGTTTTTTAAAGTGAAATACAATCTATTGAAAATTAAAGCTTTTCTTAAAAGAAGAGGCAATAGGTGAAGGGATTAAGAAATATCTGACAAATTTAATAAAAAAGTCTTTAAAAGAAGTCAATCAATAAAAAGTCAAAAGATGGAAATACATTTATTACATCAACTATAAAATAATCAAAAGGAAATCAGAGATATTCTTGGAATCTTCTCTTGATTTCCAAATGAGACCCTTCATTATTTGTTAATTTTTTCTGAATCTCCTTGAAACTTTGAAGTCTAGGTATGATCTAACTGTTATAGTTGAAATCGTTTCCAAATGGGTTTTCCTAAAGAAAAGTATTAGAATGTTTCTAAAGGAATGGATTTAATAATACTTCAGTGTCTTAAAGAATGAATGTTTAATCCTTGTAGCTAATTGATAATATTAATCTCAAATCAAGTAAATAACGAGGATTTATTGAAATTCTAACATCAACTGAAAACACACAATTGACCATTTTTCGTTTTTGTCGTTTCCACGACTTTAATAAAAAAAAAATTAAAAAATAACATTTTACGGAAAATACTTAATTTTCATGATAAAGCCTTAAAAGAGTAAATTTATTATTGAGTTTTTGTAGAGGATCATTTTTATTTCTTCTCTCATTGCAAAAAAAACCCTCAGATCTTTTTGAATTTTTAATTTGGATATTTCGGATATTTTAGAGTTTCTCAAAGTTTCTCGGATTCAAAAGACTCCAAAAGGCTCCAAAGAAAGTCTCTTTTGTTACTTAAAGAATTGTACATCAATGAAGGATTAAAGAATTGATCTGAGGAGAAACAGTGGAATTTCTTATCAAGTAGGAGTTTTGTAGCAGGACAGGGTTTAGATTCGCTTTCATATAAAAAGAATAAAAAAAAAATAACACTGAGAAATTTACTTAAAAAAATGAGTCCTTATTTTAGTTTTAATAAAAATGTAACATTTTAGAATACAAACTATTACACAGCTGAGACATGATGCTTTTTTATGAATGAATTTGACAGGTTATCATCCAGGTAAGAATTTTGGAATAGTCCAAGCTTTCGAACGCAGCCGTACCCTTCCTTTTCAGGTGCGTCTACTTCGAAAGGTTGCACTGTTTCAAAATCCTTTCCTGGTTGATAACCTGAGAAGGGTTTTTTTCCAATTCCAGAGCTTCTATTTTTTTAGGAAATTATTCGAAATCTTATTTATTGACGATTGAATACAATTAAGGTATTTTTATTGTAATGGGATTAGTCAGACCAACTGTAATTCACTTGTGGCTTCTAAATAACAATATTGTATATAACGTTAAGATTAAAATAAAGATTTAAAGTTGACTGATTAATTCTGTTTTAAATATCTTTTGTCTGAAGTTAATAGGAATTGTCTGATTGCATTGATTGTACTTTCGATTTGTTACATGAAAAATGAAGTCACTTTTGTACGAAGTTTCTTTAAAAAAATGGAGTAAATTGACAGAATCTTTTCCAAATGAAAACAACAAGGTTTGAAAGACCTTTAAACAATTTTTAGTAAAATTTATCACTTTTGCTTTTTATTTTCTGTCTTACAAACGACACAAATGAAATATTTATTTTCAAAATTATACAATATCCCGACTATAAACATTATAAAAGGTTGCCATTTTTTTTTTAATTTTGAAAATAAACTAGTCGGCTACCCGTCGCTTCGCTCCGGAAGCCTCCTTTATGTAACGGAAAACAATTTTTTATTTATTAAAAAACACACACACACACACACACACACACACACACACACACACACACACA
>JAFIDM010000179.1:54712299-54726609 GCA_023159025.1 Thereuonema tuberculata
AAAGAAAGAGTAAAGATTGATTTACTTATTGATGGGAAATCAAGAAGAGAAACCGTTCGGTAAATAAAGATACAACGAGGCTTTGCTTTTTGCAATTCTTTGTTCCATTGTTTTCATCTCCTATCTCTAATTTAGATTTCGTAAAGAAAGAATTTCAAAGGATCTTGTGACCAGACACAACAGGTTTGGTAGGTTTTTAAGGAGACACTATTGGGCTAACAGTTTCTTTTCATTCCTGACATATAAGGAATTGAATATGTAGCATTGCTTATCACAGGAAAGAAAAACACTGATTAAGAAAAATAAAAACTCTCAGAAACTGGTTGAATTAAGAGAGAAAGTATTTCTTATATATATTTGTGCAAATAGCGTTAAATAGCTGTTAACTTTTAATGCGTGATATATATTTTATTGTATAAAGCAATTTGGAGTGAGTTTTGCACGGTGATGAGTTTCCATTGATTAATTCTGAGTAATTAACGAATTTCATCTTAATTCTGGGATTTTTTTAATCTCTTCAGTCTTGAGTCTTTTAAAATATATGAATTTTATTTTCTTATTGTTTTAAATGTGCTCTTTTTCTTCTTTCTATTTTCTTTTCTGTTGTGGTAGATATGGGGTTTTATCCACCCTCTCACCTACTCTGTTTTCAATTGGACGTTTCATCGATTTTAATGGTGGAGAAGAAGGAGAACAACCTGTTTTCCATTTCATTCCCTTCATCGACGAAATGTATTCATAAAATATAATCTACAGATCTTGTGAATAAAAAAAAATGATCATCGGAAAGTCCGAAGAGTTAAAGGGAAAGAATAAGGCTTTCAATAAGATCAGAGAAGTTCTTTTACAGAATTAGGTCTCCTATTCATTGAAACAAAGGAGATTTTAGTAATGATAGGACAAAGAATTAAAGTTTAAGAAATGTATAAATATTTGATAAACTTACTTTATTAATTACACTAAAAATTTAAAACTGGTTTTTATCTTTAATTCTAAATTTATTTTGTTTCCATTAATCTTAAGAATTTACCTGATTGCTGGAATCAGGGTTTTTGAGTGGAAATGGACTAATCCATTAACTGCTAATCGTATCTGATTCACTCAAGAAGATCATTTGACCGAATAGAAAAAGAAATAGTCAGGAATACAATATTCGTCGATAGTATGCTTAGAAAACATTATATTATGCATTGCTTTATTTCTTTTACAAAATAAGTGTTTCGAATAATGTTTTTCACTTTTATTAATTGTGCTATTACCAAAATATTTCTGACAATTCTATAAAAAAATTTAATCTAATGGAATTACTTTTCTGGTAAATAATATTTAAATAGGAACCAGAAGAAGCCAAAAGATATTGTTGTGCTTTTGTTTATCCGTAATTTCTTCTCACGAACAGACCGTTTATTTAATGTTCACTGAAGGCTTTTATTTTTCTTATAGTTTTCAATGTTGTTGGCACAGAATGATAGGAAATGTTTGCAGATGAAACATTATTGTTGTCTATAATGATCTAAAAAGATAATATTAAACGAAGATATCAAAGAATCTGATTGTCTCCAAAACTGCGAAACATCTATGTTAGGATGATTATGTATAAATCAATTTCTCATTTGACATATTTCTTACAAATACGGAGCTTTCTTCTTTTTGAGATAGATATTACATTGTTTTGTGGCTAAGTGAGATATTTACCAGACATACTTTGTTAAGCCAAAATATTATGATCACCTTCGTAGAGACCATATTGAAGTCAAAAAGTGCGCTTCCGGAGAATTTTGAAAGTATTTCATCTACAGTTTCAAACTATGAATCTCTCGAGCAACGTATTTCCCCAAAGGATTTTCTTGGGATTTAAACAATAAAGCCATAACAGAGGATCGGAAGAAAAACAAAATTTTTATTCTTATATTTTGAATGATTATCTTATTATGCAATAATTTTGAAAAATGAAATGAAAATAAATAATAAAACTAAGTAATAATTACAAGACAAGTGAAGTCCACAATAGAATAGGACAGCAGCCTTTGCATCACTCAAACGATGCCTTTGGAGAATATCGCTATTAAAACCAAAATGCGACTATTCAAGACATTAATTTTACCAATCCTTCTATATGCAGCTGAAACGTGGGTTTTACTGAAACAGAACATTAATAAATTGGAACTCTTTCAGATGCGATATCCATTCGTGACCATCATGAAACGAAACAATTCGTGGATAGCGTGATAACCAACAAACTATCTATGACTATACCCAGACTACGCTGGTGTGGCCATGTTTGCAGAATGGATAACACCCGACTCCCTTACAGTCTTCTTTGGCAGCAAAGACCTACAAACTGGAAAGTTCATCAAAAAGCCCCAAAGAAAATATGGGTCACACGAATTGAAGAGGATATTAAAAATCAACGGTTGACAAATTAGACGCGGCTAAAAACATCGCCACTGATCGTAAAAAATGGAAGGATGTTGTAAATAATACATCGAACCCTGTGGCACCTACAACAGTGTAATGGTTGCGAGGTAACCTTGCACCCCAATCACCAGCTAAGGACTAAAGAAGAAGAACAATTACAAGTTGTAATAGGTTGTAATCCAGGCATATTTATATTGCCTAATTTGAATTATATAAATATGATGTTAATAAATAAATGATATAATGAAGGGATACATGTATTCTAAGACATATAGGATTGTGAAAATGGAACACCTCCTCCTATGGAATATGATTCCCTTTTACTCCCCTTGTTTTATTCACTAAAATGGTTTGAATGATTTGGCATGTTTTACTTAATGCAGGGCAGTAGATTGTTGCGTATACTATTGTTGTCGTTAGTACAACATAGGATGCTCACGTGAAACCAGTAACCTTAGCACGACGTTATTGTTGTATTTCCTTGCCCCATGTTCACAAGAGATCCTCGAAGTGATAGATAACTTCGATGCAAGCGTTGCACCTGCGATGCATGTTCTGATACACCCTCTGAAATCCGGACCCATGTTCCTTATTCAAAAGTGTTCCATCTTTCACAATCCTATACGTTTTAGAAATTTGTTGCATGTATTCATCTACACCTTTTATGCATATTTGAATTGAATTTAAGTTCATCCCAAAACATAATTAAAAAAATTTAATAAAATGATACAGTCGATTCATTATTTCTAATAAGCAGACAAAGACTATTAAAGCGTATGTCACAAACGAAAGCATTGTTCAGCTTTAATCAACGTAAAACTCAGTTTAAGCAATAAATTAAAACAATACAGTCTACATTTCGAGACTTTAACTTGACAAGTATTTTTTGAGGCATATTAACAAATTCTTTTGGATTATCTTATAATTTGTGAAAGTAAAAATGACAAAAAAAGCGTAAGACGAATGAAAAAGTAAAATAAGATCTTATTTTCTGGCTTTCTCTTGATTGTGCTTCCTACTTCAGTCCCATTAGAATGCTAATCACAGAATCCCTTACTTCCTTGCAAATCCAGATTGCTTTACAGACATGGTTCAATTATGTCTCTTCTCTTCATTTCTGAATATGAAAGCAGCAGATACATCAAAATGTAGATTACAAAATGAGATTTTACCTTAAATGTACTCTATTTAATAAGAACATCATTCACAGTGAAAAGAATATTTTTTATTAACAATATCATTAAGATTTTAAGTGTCGCTGCTCGTGTTACAGTAATTGTATACGAATTTACTTTGTAGTTCAAAGTTCAGCCTGCACCCAAGCATAAAAACTATAGCGCAGGCTGAAACTTTTTCTGCTTGTGTTCAGGCTGAACTTTGAACTATATTTATCAGCACACGTAAAACGTTTTAGTTAGAATTCACTTTCTCTTCTTATTTTTGACCAGACGAAAAAAAAAAGGTAATTAATTGTTCGTTAAAAGGTTAAGTCGCTTTGGAATCAGAATTACAGATTAAAGATTATCCACGAAAACCACATTGAAGTGTTAATGGATCATCCTTTGTCAGTTAAAGAGGATTTCAAATCCTTCCCTCCCTCATGGAAAGAGAACATTCCTTTAAAAAGGAAATTTTAAGAATAGAAAGTTTATTCGATTAAATTGGCTTAATATTTGTAATCATAAAATATTATCTGCTTTTTTTTTCAACTGAAAATATGATGTAGAATAATTGTAATTTTTCATAATTGATAATATATGTAAAATATATTAACGTAAAAAATAAGAAAATAGTTGAACAGTATTTGATAAGATACGTTTGCAGATGTTGGGATACTGGGCCTAAGCTTCTTGTAGCTTTCATATAAAATAAAAATATATTAATGGAATTCATAATTCGTTTATAAAATTATAATTCAGAAATACAATAAGTCCTATTTTATATAATTGTCTATTTTTTGAGATATGGAATACTAAAAATTTAAACCAACATTTTCAATTGATTTCATAAAATTTCAAATGTATTTAACTAAAATCATCCTTCCATTTCTTATTAAGTTGTTTTGATGAATATAATTATGAATATTTATAAAATTATGTCAAATTTCCGATCTCTTGTAATGCTTGACTGACCATAACAGAAAGATAGGCTTAAATACAAAAATAACAATTAAAGGCCTTTCTCTCTACCTTGTAACGTTTTACAGCAAGTGTATGGTCTTAAGAAATACATTTGAATGCTATTGACTGTTGTTGTAGATTGAGAAATGGTAATTAAAAAAAACAAAAACCCTTTTTCAATCTCTGTATTATTCCTGTCTTTAATTTCATTGGTTCTAAAAGCTTTATTTTCAATAAAATGTACATTATTGTTGTGGAAAGAATTGCAGGGATCTTTCACTAGAGCCTCTAAATTAAACATAACGTTATATGTATTTATTTCTAATTCTATGATTGTGGTTTCTTGTAATGTTTCTAAAGCCTGACACCCGAAAGGTAGGTCGTCAATGGTCTTTGAGCTCCTTCTTGTCGTTCCTGGGATAATAAAAAGGCTTTGGTCCGTTGTGTTAAGGCTATTGTATCCTGAGCCCCGGCGGCACTGATTGCTCAGGTGTAGCAAAGAAGAAGATGAAGCCTTCCATCGACTAACTTAGCGTTTTGTCGTGGTCCGACTCGTTCATTAATTACCTCGACGGCCAGAGATGTCGCCACCATCTGCTTTCATCTGTTGCCATGGTTATGGGAGGAGGGAAGGCTTTTCATTGATCTGAGTCGTAGCATTATCCTAATTCCCGTGTGCGAGAAGAGAACGAGATATGGGAAGACAACAAGACTCCACAGAGACAAATCGAACATAGAATCGTCTGTTTTTTTATTAAACAGATTCTGGTGAATTGCACCACAGGACTTCTAAATGCTTTTCAAGAGGAAAAAAAAAATCATTAAAAACTGAAAAACAAGAATTTAAGCAAATTCTTAAATAAATCCATGAATAAATGCCTTGGATTTAAAAATAGATATCTTAGCAGAACATTACTTAAAATTTTATAAATAACATCTTGGAGTGACTTCAATGCTACATTGAAATTAAAAACTTAAAACCAACATATGGTTACAATTTCTGAATTGTCTGGGAAAATGAAAAACTAACAATACTTCGACATTGTTAAAGTGAAATCTCTTTAAGAAAGTAAAAATCTAAGTCTTCAATAAATGAAAATAAAGTTGAGGAGTTAAAAGAAATTTTGTGGAGATGGTAATCTCTTAATGTTATAGAATGTTGTAACTTTTTAATAAGTATTTTTTAATTTAAAAATTCAAAATGAAATTACGAAGGAGAGTGAATATATTATAAACCGTTAGATCCTAATTGTGTATGTGGAAACAAAAACCAAATAACAACAGTACTTTGAAAGTCTAAATATTTCTGTTGTCATTCTTCCTCTGGCGCCCATTATTTGCCCATTTTTCATTCAGACATTTTAAGGTCATTATTCCCGCTTCACTCTTTTAACCATTTGTGAAACCATACTTTGTAGAAATATTACTTTCTTTTGATAAATGAAAATGTCAGAGCATAATCAAATAAACTGGATCAAACTCTGGATAAACTAGATTCTATTTTCGAAGTTACTTTAGATATTTCACTTTAAATAGAGAAGGAGTAAGTGGGGAATGGAATACAGATGGAGTTAAAACTCTCTGACTGTCACTTGTTGATTCAATTCTTTCTTCTAAAGGTTTCATTAAAGAAGTAGAATTCTCAAGTTAAATGGGTCAAAAAATAAACAAAAAAAGGCGATTAATAAGAATTTGCCACTTTTTTCCATAGAAGAGAATAAATTAAAATGAAATGAATCGTTTTAACTTAAAGCAAAATTTTGACTTTATACAGATTACAAAGACAATAAAATAAAAAAAAAATTGATAATCTTTGTATTCTGTATAAAGTCAAAACTTTGCGTTAAGTTAAAACGATTTATTAACCTGTAATTTACAATGAGAAATTATCATTTTTTTTCTTTATTATTTCTCATTGTAAATTACAGGAAATATTAAAGTAAAAAACTGTATGATAAGAAATTAAAAGAAGAAAATAATGTAACTAAACAACACAAGAAAATCTAAATTGAAATTTCGTTTACTTCCAAAACTATCGCTTTTGAAAAAAACAAATGGGCTTTTTATTCTTGATGTTATTAATCGATGTAAATCTAAGATTTACTGATGGCACGATTTTCTGTCTGTTTTTGATTTTATTCGATGATTGAAGTTGTAAATCAGGCCTTAATTTGCTGAAATCTTGCGTAGGAGTGATATTTCTCATCATTGATTAAGAATAACGTAACTAAGCACTGACTGATTCTAGTTAGATTTGAATCCAAAGAGAAACTCATTACAAGAATATTTAAGAATCTGTTCCCATTAGATACAGTTCTATTACGACAGGGTCATTTTGATTTCTAATTAAATTATGAAAAAAGGAAAAACAATGAAAATGCACATTCGTTTGTTTTCACGCCTTGAACCTTCATCGTCTGGGTTTCCTCTTTATTAGGACTCATCCTTCAGATTTACCCTCGATGATCAGAAAGCCTCTGGATCCCTCCCCCGCTCTCGTAAGTGGGACCCCGTAAAAGCAAGAGAAAATCGCTGTTAATTGTTTTTCCGTTTTCTATTCTAACAGTTTACATGTAAATATTTTTGGAAATTATTGTACTTATCTATATAAATCTGTATTTTATTCATTTTAATCTTTACCGTTATTTATTTTAATCATTCGTTTTCTATTTCCTAATTATTGCTGTTCTGTTTAATTTTAAATTCTTTTCCGTTTAATTAGTTAATTCATTTAAATTTATTGTGTTCTTATCTAATCACTGTGTATATTTTTAATTAATCTTCTAATGAAATTCAACTTCTTAAAATCTAAAAAACCATGTTTTATGTTTAATAAATCAATTCAGTTCAGTTCCAAACTTGACTCGTTGTTTCTTTGTTGCTACAAGACTCTCCCACAAATACTATTATTATTTTGGTGTTGAAACCCTGATGGTCTCCTTCCAAACGATCAAAGTGTTTTTGTTAAAATTGCAAATTTAAGTTAAGAATTGTGTAAATGAATCTGCATGGGCCTGTAGTCTAGTGGTACCGATGCTGCCTTGATGGCTGGAGGTGACTCGTTCACTTCCCGGAGGATGTCTGGGATTTTTCTCTCCAGAAGAGTCGTAGGGTTCATCCAGCTTTCTTTCCCAGGATTACCGGCGGGAGAGCGTCGGATTAGTCACCCGAACCTTAACTTCCCGATGGTTGAGAATCTTTGAAACCTATACCTCCAAAGTTCCAAAATAGCCTCCACTGAAATAGGATTCTTTAACTTAATGATTAAGTGTTATTAAATGAAACCATGTCCTTGGGATTGATTGATAAGAATCAATTCTCACTTCTTACATTTAACAAATACAATACAACGCGATTCCACTGGAAAGAAATCTTATGAAATTTCAACTGGGTCTACTTTTAGGAATGGGTTTGAAAGAAACGATTTTCCCTCACGGATGGAAGATTAGACAACTTGGATCGTTTCATCAATTTGCTGTAAATTTAATAAATTAAGAATCATAAAGGATTAAACAAAAACTTCTTTAGGCCAAACTAAATTATAAGGTCATTAGTTTTGTTTTTTTCCTGGAGATTGAAGATACAAAACGAATCTAAAGACCTTAAAAATATTTTTGCACAAAACCACCGAGTTTAGAAGAAATTTTCTGTGATTAATTTTATTTATTACTTATTATTAATTAGTTGGAAAAATCAAAAGCAGGAAAATTCTTTTTTTATTTTTTAAATTTAGATTCATTGATGTTGTTGAAATTAAAATAGACTTTCTTTAGATGTGTATAAATGAGTTAAAATATTTGTAAGAACTTAATAGTGTAAATGAGAAAGTTTCATCACAACCATATTTCCATAGTTTTCTCAAACTGACCTTTCAGAAAATACGTAGGAAACCTGAGAATGCATTTTTATTTTATATAATAAGTTAGGATATAACAAATTACTAAGAATAAGTTCTGATGAAACATTTATAATATCACAGTTGAAATTAAATGTCATTAGACTTCAAAGCTAACGGAATCAGGCAACGATTAGCTGAAGATAAGGTCTTAGGAATTCATCTAATAATTTTATTTTTGTAAATCATTTAGATTATTACGATAAATCAGTTTTACAACCATCAAATATTTTTTGTTGATAATCTTCATGTAAAGTGAATATGAAATATGTAAAAACAGTAGATTTATTCACTTCCTTTGACGGTTTCCTTTGTCATAACTGTTAAGTATTTGTAAGTTTTGTCTACGTTCAGTTGCTTTTTAGGATTTTTTAAAAAAAATTTGAAATCTAAATTAAATTTTAAAAAGTTGGACTTATTTGATTTTTACTTGTTGGCTAATAAAAACTTGAATGTTGTCAGTTGGTATCGAGGCTACAAATTGAAATAGCTGTTTCGAACCTCGTCTTCCTTATTCCTTGACAACTTAATTGCAGTTGGGTCTCTGATGTCATTGACAATAAACTCAGCTTGTTCTCCCATGACAACAGTCGAAAATTGGCTACTACATGAGAATCTGACATTAATGTTCATTAACTAACTGCAATGAAATTTCATTTGAAATCCAAGTAACAAGTAAAAATGGAATTCATATGTTGCCATGGAAAGTAAGCGATTGACCCAGATAAGGAAAAAGGAAATGTCAGTGTTTATTTGAATATATCAAAATAAAATAAAAGCTTGATTTTACATTAAGTTTTTCAATAATGTAGTGAACAGTTGTTACTGTTATTTACCCGTAACATTCCAAAGTCTGTTTCAATAATGCGTAAAATGCTGTGGCTATAATGCATTACAATCAACGTTCGTGGAATGACTACCTATGGTTAATAAACAGACATTCACAGAAGATGCTACGGTGCGTAAAGAAAGTTGTTGTTTTTTTTAAATGAAGCCAGTTTTTATACTTACAATAGCTCACATGAAAAGAACTTAATCATTGAATAATAAAATGAATTCGATGCAAAAAATGATCAGAATTAACTTTAAAAATAAGTAACTCATGATTTAGTATCGCACGCCATTGTTTCTTTTTAGTTTTTATTTTACAAAATGTGTTGATTGAAGGATTGAAAGGTGAAGAGCCGTCGCGTCATCACTGAATGCCTCCCAAAGTATCAAACCTGGGTTTTACAGATGAATTAAAGATACATAAACGGCCATTCTAAGGGCTACTGGTCTGCAGTAGATCTAACTGCTAATCACAATTGACCTATACTATGCACTTGGCGGCAATATACAGATATCCAGATGTTAAACAACATTTATTTTCAGCAAACGGATAATTTCTGTTCCTCCTCCTCCTCCTGATAATAAAAAAAAAGCCTTTATTAGAATAAAATCTCGTTCGAAAATTCCTCATTGAGAAACAGGTAAGTCAGCATCTGGAGTTCGACTCCAGATTAGTTTAATAGTTTGGTAGCTGTAGAAGTTACGATATGAGTAAATGGTGGTCATTCTATATAGCCACGATAAATGGCCAGAAAAGATCCTATTTCCTATTTCTTTCCTCAACAATGATAGACGTATCTTTGGGCGAGACTTGATGATGAGAGAGAAATGAAAAAACATCCATTTTCATTTCTTACATCTCCGAAGGAAGCAGTTTCCAAACACTATTAGAATGTTACTTAATTGAATTGAAAATCAAGGGTTGTTTTTAATCTACCTTTGGCTGAAACAACTGAAATCCTGAAAAACAAAAACACCAACAACCAATACAATTTGATAAATATTCTCTATAATACATTGTCGTTTATACATATTCACATATTTTTTGAAAGATCTCCATATTTATGTGGATTATGTTTCACATTTAAAGAATAAAAAAATAGTTTTAATATTTGATTGGTCTCAAATTTTTATTTTTTTCAACCCATTACCTTTTTTGTACTTGATACCATTTGGTATCGCTTATTTTTCTAATGACTTATTTTGTTGTGGTTGATAATCCGCCCACATATGATGGCCGTATGACTAATTTCAAGAGATCTTTCAGTAGGCTGATGTTGATTACATGACTTCTCATAAGCGTTTGAAAACGGACACGAAAACTCGTTCGAAATTACTCACGCTAATGAATTTAATTTGTAATTGTTGGTGTGTTTTTAAGATTTTATTAGAAAAAGAATTTTTGCCGTCGTTACATTTTTAAACCAGTTATAACATAACTTTTACAATTGGCTTAAATGTTCAAACAAATGTTTTGTTTTTGCACATTATAAAACCAACTTTGTAATTTTTTTGAGAGGGGGAAGGGGAGCACAGGGGGAAGGGCATTGAAAGACCAACGAAAAAAGATACAGTTTTAGAATTAATTTAACGACAAGTTTAACGTGCAGAAATGATATGCATTAAAATAAATAAAATAAAAACATACACGCGCATGAAAAAGGAATCACTGATCTGTTTTTTTGGAATTTCGAGACCGGGAATCCAGAACAGCTGTTTCAGGGTTCTTACCCTTCATCAGCTGGATTCGCCCAATTCTGTTTACTTTGCATATTATTTCTCGAAAATAATCAGAAGAATAGAAACACAGAACTGAGTTTAAAGATAATTAAAATATATTTCTTCCTTTTTATTATTCGTTACATCATCATCATGATTTTATATAGTTTAGTTCTACGAATTGTTTAATGTTACAAATGTTCGATGATTTGTTTTTTGTTTATAAACTAAAATTAAAGAATCTTGAATAAAAGAAAAACTGACAACCTATTCAAATGCTATTCACATACTTTGTATTTCGGGCAAAAAATTGTATCATTATCTTTTTTTAAAAGCGAGACATATTTATTAAGTTTACTTTCATTTTACTTTTGAAAAATTGTTTTTGTGTTTTTTTCATTTGAAATAGTGTAAATTCAGAAATGAAATACATGAGATGAGATTCAACTAAGTCATAGCAACAGTCCTGTTAGGATTCTTTTTTTGTGTGGGTTTCAAAGGTTGAAGTTTTTTGTTTGTTTTTTTTTTTCATTTCTGTGTCAAACCATTGAAAAGTGAAAAGCGGACCGATTGGTTGTTTTCTCGGCAGGTGGTGGTGGTGATTTCTCCCTCTGCACCCCTTAGCGACCGGTTAATGTCAATATAAAGCCGAGATTAGAGCTCTCTGCAGCTGGTGTGATGGTTCATCATTACGTCGCTATAAATCCACAACAAGCCATGGCTCCATTTCAATCAAATTAAACCCCTACAGGTGAGGATGGGTTAGAACACGGTTTTTTATACCTGGGAAGGCCTAACTCCAACGCTTTTTATTGGGTCCTGGAAAGAAATTAAAGTTTGCAAAGGGTTCTTGTGGATGTGAGTTGTTTTCAGGGAGAACTGTAAAAGTTGTCCCTTTCCTCCATCAATATTGTATTGCTTCGTTTATCAGGCGACAGTTTAGCCCACCCACTACGAAGCACCTCCCTTGGGTATTTCTCTTCTTTTATTGGATCAAAGTAAAGTTAATTAAACTTCTAGAATTTCACAGGAAAAACATTCCCTTAGCAGTTTAATAACAGTTATTTATTATTGATTTTCTTTGAACTTGGAGTGTTATTTACCTTGTTTGGGATTTATTAATATACGATTATTTTCCCATCCAAATTCTTCAAAAGTTAGATTTTATTTTCGCCATTAAATTATTTCCTTTAATGTGTTTAAAACGTTATAAAATTGATATTTACATTGTTACATTAATCCTGTGCAGAAAAACAGGAGCACTCTTGGAAATCCCTATTAAACTGCATTTATCTCTTTATTGACTGTCCTATTAGCTATAATGGATTACTTTAAACCAGTGCATCAGAATCATTTTCACTGTACATTTAAGCTATATTTTAATTTACTCAATATGTAATAGCATATATTTTCATATTTCCTAATTACTTGATAACTATTCTCTAAAGTTAAAGTTCACGTTAACAATGAAGACACTTAACACACAAATTTAAAAGTTTAAATACATTAAATTAAACATTTAAAAAACATTAAAAATACAGTTAAAATGACTAGTTTCGCCTTTGCCACCAGGCTTTCTATAATCCTGGTTAGAGAAATCCGGCTTAGACATTAGTCTTTGTATTTTTAATGTTAATTTTTTTAAGCTTCTGAATTTGTGTGAAGATTTCTTCAT
Source organism: Thereuonema tuberculata (assembly GCA_023159025.1). Classification (NCBI taxonomy): domain Eukaryota; kingdom Metazoa; phylum Arthropoda; class Chilopoda; order Scutigeromorpha; family Scutigeridae; genus Thereuonema; species Thereuonema tuberculata. Next base: position 54,724,958 of record JAFIDM010000179.1, read on the forward strand.
TGTTAACATTTAAATGCAACATTAAGCTCTTAACTAATTAAATTTTACATGTTAATATATTTATATCTTAAATTCTCTTACAAAATGAAGATGGAGCTTTCTTTCTTTATTCTTTTCATAGTTTCGTGATTGAAAACGAATTGAAAGTTTCTTGAAAATGTTAAAGCACTCCTGGAAATGATGTCCAATCTATTCTGTTGAACCTACCACATTAACTGTTATTATTATTAGTTATTATTATTATTAACCACGTCTTCATTTGACTACCTAAAGATGTCGTTTAGATTCCATAATTTTACAGGAAAGATGTTTCTAAATAAAGAACCAAAGCAACAGCAGAGGATTCCGTTCATTACTTGATTCTACATAAAATTATTATAAGACTAAATACAAATACTAAATAAAATTCAATGATCTGATGTTTAACGTATATGAGCCATCAATAAAACAGGTAATAAGGGAAGCGACACACACATATATATGCTGACGATGTCATGGCATGAAACCGCCTGACGAAACTGTTCAAAATGTAGTTATACCTTTTTTAATACACAGTATTTACCTTTATTATATATACATATATGTGTGTTGTTTCCCTTAAATAAAATTCAACTAAACACTGAAACTTTTTTGCTGAAAGAATTCGGTATTTTTAATTGAGCTAAGTGAATTTAACAATTGAGCCAATCCTTGAAATGTTGCTGAACAGTTTTCTCTAGAGATTGTCAATTGCTGTTGAGAAATTGTTCTTCCTAATTCAATTCGATTCCTTCGATCGAGACAGTAAAGGCTGAGCTCCAGCTATGGAACAATGAAATATTTTGGAACCTTTTAAATTGAATTCAGTTTGCAGTTTCTTTAATCCGACGTTTGTAAAGTTTACTCATTTATTATTATTATTATTATTATTATGTAAAAGTTTCAAACCTTGGGTTTCCCCAGCAAAGATAACATGGCGAGCCAAACACCAAAGCACATATTGCCGAGTGTAAAGAAATGTGCAAGAATGATTAGGGATGTGTGGCTGTGTCCATAAATTTTCTAATTATGCGTGTTGTGTTGAGTATCACAGCCTTCTGGAGTTGTGCATAAGTGTTTTTGTGAAGTCCTATTATTATATCGAAAAAGTTTCAAACCATGGGATTCCCCAGCTAAGACAATATGGCGGGTCAAGAACCAAAGCACATATTGCCAAGTGTATTAAAAAAAAAAAAAAAAAAAAAAAAATTTGGAAGAATAGTTAGGGATGTGTGCTTGTGTCCATAAATTTCCGAACTATGCGTGTTGTGTTGAGTACCACAGCCTTCTGCAGTTGTGCATAAGTGTTTTTATGAAGTCCTAGTGTGCTGAGGCTATGATGCAATGTGTGAGGCACCAGACCAGTAGCGGACAGGATGATGGGTACAACACGTACTCTGTCCTGCCTCCACTGCTTCTGGAGCGCGTGTGCTAGGTCTGTGTATTACTTATCTTGTCAGCGTGAGTTTTCTGTATGTTCTTGCTGATGGGAACTGCAATATCAATGAGATAGGTCTGATTGTTGACCTTATCAACAAGTGTAATGTCAGGTCTGTTGTGATGTATAGTTTTGTCTGTGTGAATGGGACGGTCCCAGTACAGCCTATGTGAGGGTGACTCTAGTATGCTTTGTG
>JAFIDM010000179.1:54730955-54761581 GCA_023159025.1 Thereuonema tuberculata
CAATGGTGGGAAGTTTGTTTGAGGGAGGCGGTATTTTCTCATGGCCAGCTTTATGTTGCATTGTCACGAAACAAAGACAACATCAAAGTACTCATAAAAAAAAAAAAACCAACCGACGCAAAGTGTCTCCAAACGCCTGAAAACCTGGCCAAAAATACTAAATGCAATTTTAACACGAATATTTCGACTTTTCTTTTTAAATACAAGACAAATAACACAATAACATTAAATAGGAGTTATTTGCTTAACAATTTGCTTAACAAACTGAATCTGTATAGGGCGGCAATACAAAGTTGATGATGGACGAGGATTTTTCCAAAGCACACTTTTCTCTCCATTTTCATCCACACAAAAGAGTTGCACAAGAACCATGGAAGTGAAGAAATATCGGAATCAGAAAAGCCTTCTTCTGCCCTTTGTTTGTAGAGGGAATGCCCACTGCTACCATTACAGCGCCACTTCGATATCAATGTCGTAGAAATTTTGTCATCTTTCATTCTGACAATTAACGGTTCTTGTGACATTATAATGCGGCTGGCAGTATGATTTAAAAGATCCTGAAGTTTCACTTCTGCAAGAGATTCGGTGACTAATAGAGACTCTGGATAACACATTTTCTTAGCATTTAAAATTCTTTTGTACGAAGGATATATCCGCATTCAAATCTTTTGTGCCTTGTCTCATCCCTTTATACTGGTGCGTAGTCAGATCAGCCTCAAAAAAAATTGATAATGCTTCATCATCATAACCTCTCATTACAAAGCTGAAGGTTGATGCAATCGTCCAAGATCTTCGTATCTTTAAAGGCCTTGTTGGTGATTTTTCCATTTCTTCTAACAGCTTGGCGTGTTCTATGTTACTAGATTCGCGATGTTTCATTTTCGCTGCGAAAGCTAAACTTTCCGCACTTTCTGCTGACTTTCTTAAGGTTTCAGTTTTTCTGCGCTTAGACCTAGTACTGCTCTCTCCAAAGTCTGTTTGTGGTCTCCCTCTTTTCCCAAGTGGAGTTCACAACATTCACATCACACACAAACTCCCTATCCAACCATTCTTCATTGTTTTTCAAAAACCTGTCGATGATTTTGTTTGACTTATCAAGTCTGCGAAATAATTCACTACAAAACTGAGGTACTTGTTGTTCTAATAATTTAAATTTATCATGTGAGGCTTGTACGTCAACTTTCGTTGCAATATGTTTAATTAAGAGTTTTTTTGTATTTGACGACCGCCCTTTTCTTCCTGCAAATTATGAAATAACTCTCTCCGTGTACAACGGTATTCCATTCTGAAACGAAAATAAACTATAAAACTATGTGATTTGTAATATATCTTCTTAATGTTATTATTTAACTCTTAAATAATCATATTTTTGCTCCTAAGAAAATTATTTGATATTGTTAATATATAGGTACATGTAATAAATCGGCAATTTGTAATTATACAAGCAAACATGTTTATTTAAATTATAACAAATGGAGCTTGTATGAGCAATTATTTCTTTGTGGCTTCAAAGTAGACATGTTAGGGAACATGTTAAGTAAAAATATAACCTCGGGCAACATCAGGCATTTTTTGTAGGCCTCTTTGAAAATTAAATTTATACGGTTGCCAAATAAAATAACATAACGTAAGAAAAAGCGTTCTCAGACTATCATGTTATCACATAAATTAATAAATATTATGTTTTCAGAATACCAAAATATAGTTGTATAGAATTAATATTAACACTTACCTTTAAATCAACAAATGGAGTACAAAAAAAAAACACTTGAAATACAGGTTAAAAACGCTCGATCACAACAACGCAAACTAAGCAACTCCAACCTCTCACTTTCAAGGTTCAACAACAACTGAATAAAAGTAGATCAGCTATGAGGGTAGAAGTTTTATGATCACCAGACATTCTGGAACAAAATGGCACATTGTAAACATTATAAAAAAAAAACTTGAAAAATGCATTTTTGGCCAGGTTTTCAGGCATTTGGAAACACTGTGCGACGGTCAAGGTCATTTGCTAAATGATGCTAGAATTTTCATTCGTGTTGTGTCTTATAATCAAGCCTTCCAATAAACAAATTCATTTATGTTCCTATCAATGCATTCATTTTAATTTTCTATCAGTCATATATATCACGAGCAAATACTCTATCTAAACCAAAAGCCGTCACATTGTTATCCTGTCACTTTCGATATATTATTCTTTTCTTTTCTTTCGTTTGAAGTAAATTTCCTTCCAATATTCACGCACGAGAATATAAATAAAACAAACGATGTGACAGGATTTTCTTTTATTTAATCCTTTAATTAAAGCATTTGTTTTTCATTGCTGTCTAATCCTTAGATACGCAGTGAGTAATATATTAAGATGTTAATAAATAAACACTTTCTATTTGTTTATTATGAACTTCTTAGTTTTGCCTCCTCTTTTGATAAAACTATTTTATAATTAAGAAATTAAAAATTATGTAAAATAATGATAATAATTTTATATCTTTATTTCTGAATAATAAAGCTTGAAAGTGTGTGTACAGAACTTTTAACTATTTATAAAAACAAAGACTTAAAAATTTCGATTTTATTTCAGATTTATAATAATAAAAGAAATTAGATTATCAAAAACATTAATATTAATTAGATTTTCTTAATTAAATTAATTTTAATTAAATAGTGTTTCAGTGAATTGGTGTTTATTCACGTAATCAGATTTACAAAGTAAACATCGTTTTAATTTTAAAATCCATTATTTATTTTGAGAAACTATTGCTTTTCTGAAGAGAAAGAAATCGTTAAAATATTTAAATTGAATCAAAGTGCTTTTTAGTAGAATAATAAATCATCAAACACACTCAAATTTGTTAAAACGTTTATGTATTAAAAATATTTTAAAAATACCTTACGGTAAAACCAAGGTCGAGAGCTTTCGCAATCTTTGCGATTCCCTTGTTAATCCTATTTTTAACACACGTTAAGCTTGTATCTAAGTATTAGGAATGTTTTTAAGAATCTAATTTCTTAATTATAAAATAGTTTTATCAAAAGAAGAGGCAAAACTACAAAGAAGATCATAATAATTTTTTACTATGAATGAAAGTATATAATTTATTTATTGATGATATTTGATTAATTAAAGGTAAAACTGAACTGAGAAGTTGATTTAGGTTTTAATATAAGTTTTTATGAGCAGAAATTACCGATGATTCCGGATACTGGTGTCTCCCTCTGTAGGCAAACAAAACTTCGTTTGGATCCTATCCATATAATGCAAATACTGATATTCTGCTACGATCTACTTAGCAGATGAGGGTTTTTTTTCGCTCTATTTTTATCTAATTGCATTTGACAAAGAAACTCCGACCATTTATTCCAATTGCGATTCTTAATCCTTATTTCTCAGTTTCGATTAGGTTTGCTTAATTTGCTTATTAAGTATTGATCATTTTTTTATTTGCTAACATTAAAGTGACATTTGTAAATAATTATATATCTATGTAATAGTTATAAGTGACTGTTCTTATAATGGCGATATAATATTCCTCCATTGAATTGAAACTCTATTTGGATACTTCTAAGTAGGGCAAGGTATTTAATGACCTATAATTTGCTAATAAATGACAAATAAAAAAATGCATTTATGACCTAAAAAATAGTAAAAAAATGACAGAAAAATAAAAAAAAATGACCAATAAAAACATTTGAATTTATTACATTAAATCTTTTTTTACCTTTTTTAACTTTGACAACCAAAAAAAAAGGTCTACTTGTTTCCTGGAAAAATTTGTTGGCTTGAATGAGGACAAGCAAAAATACTGACTAATAAATAAAATCTCAAAGTATAAAAAAAATGACATTGCCTTCCAAAAAAAAAAACCAACTAAAAATGCTCAAAATGACCTGAAAATTGCCAAAAAATGACCTATCCCTAAAAAATGCCGAAAAATGCAAAAAAATGCCCTAACGAATTGCCTTTATTTAACCAATTATTTAATGTTACACATTTTCATATATGCGAGCCATGTTTCAACCTTCGTAGAAAAAAGATGCAAAATCATCAAATGCCTTGCCTTATTTATAAGTAAAAAAAAAAAACAAAAAAAAAAACACATATTAAGTTATAATTAAGATATTAAGTTAAGATATTTTTAAAAGATGACATAATTTAGAATTTTGTTTTTTAATTTTTTCTCTCTGGCTTCCACAATGGCGAAACCTAGAATATTTTTTTTTTTAATTTTCTAGTAGTTACAATGAAAATTTTATTATTCTCATTTTTAATTTGATTAATCTTTAATTTAATCTTTTTAGTCATTATACCAACCTCTGTGAGCTAAATTTATTATTATTATTATTATGTTTGTATGTTTCAAACCATGGGTTTCCCCAGCAAAAACAATATGGCGGGTCAAGGACCAAAGCACATACTGCCAAGTGTAAAGACGTGTGCAAGAATGATTAGGGATGTGTGGTTGTGTCCATAAATTTCCTAACTATGCGTGTTGTGTTGAGTACCACAGCCTTCTGCAGATGTGCATAAGTATTTTTGTGAAGTCCTAGTGTGCTGAGACTGTTCAAACAAACATTTTAAGGTCTTTCATCTGCCATTGATTTGAGATGAAAATAAAAAGTGAATAAAAGTTAATAAATTAAAAAAAATGAAGATTGATCTTCTTTCGAACTGATACAAAAACTTGTTTGGCTAGAATTCGGTTCCTTTATTCTATAATTATGATAAATTTCTTATCTTTGCATGGCTAAAAGTACATTGTATTGTAAATACTGAAAATTTAAGTAGTTTTTGAAAAATTTAAGCTTTACCGTTTTTTGAAATATTTCTTATAAAGAAATTTGCACCCAATTATTTGTTGTCATTATTTAAATAATATTACAACATTGTTTTAACAGTATTTAAGAAAAATTATTGAAAAATTTTGTTGGAACTTTATTTTTTTAAAAAAAAAAGTTGATTTATAAAAAGACTTATAAAATAAAATAAGACTTACAATATATTTAAACTTAATCATTATATACTTTGATTTTCATATTTATATGTTTAATATTTATCATAAATTTTATAGTAAAATGACCTTGAAAACTTTATCCCTTTTAATAAAGATGCTCCTTTTTTTTAATGAGTTAGGCCTACTTCTTTTTCTTTTGAACCAAAACTATTTAAGCAGTGAAAAAGTGTTTCTAAATGAAATTGAACGGTTCGCTTTTTGTATAGTTAGAAGATTTTTCAAAAATACAGAAATTCCAATTGATACAACACAAGCAATTGTAAAATTTCGTTCAAAACATGTCGTTTGAAGATTTCTTTTGATGCGTTTCAATGTGTTTTAAATATTATTTTATGTTTTTCCAAAAGCCCGCCTTTTATTCATAGTAAATTGTCCTTGGGCTGTAGTATTGTGGTCAAGTTTAAAGCCATACCTTCAGATTCCAACGCACAAATAGGCTTTCTTTATTTCTTCTTTAACAAATCGTTTTCTTTATTTCCTTTTGCTTTTACCAGTTAACCAAAATTTGTCGTTGAGAAAAAACAATAACGTAATTTTAAAAATTCTACTTTTCTAATAAATAAAATGGTTTAAAAGAACTGTCTCCAATGGGTTTGGAAGGAAATTCATAGGAAACAAATCCTTGTGAAAATTCAAGAATATTTTCCAAGTTTTTTGGATTTTTATTTTTGAGACTGAGTTGAGGCGAGAAGATATTATTCCCCCCAATGACCAATACCATTCTAAGGAGCCTTCAAAGAAAGATGTTTTTTTCTATTAAATTAACTCTTTTTGATTGATATCTTTATTTCACTTTTCTCATTAAGAAGAATGAACAGTTAGTCAAAGATTTCACATTTTTTGATCGTTTTGTTTTATTTAGCTTTGATAATTTCTTGGGATTATAATTTCTACCTTTAAATCCTATTGTAACATGAATTGTTTCAATTGAAATTCAGTTTTAAGCTATTATCCTGTCATATTATGAAATGAAGCAAATATTATTAACTTTTAAAGTTCTATGAAATCAGTTGATTTCATGGTTTTAAATAGATATGTTTGGTTCTTGAAGATTTACGAAAACAAGAATTTCAGTTGATTATTTTATAAGTCAGTTTTTTATTTTCTTTCTGAAATAATCCAAGGTTTGGATTAGAATTGGATTTCTCTGCTTTAAGTCCTTCTAAATATTTGTTTAGGGATCTTCTTTCTATTTACTATATCTAAAATATTACAAAAAACGCTAGCTTTAAACATTTTTTTATGTGGATTCCAATGGGTAACTTTCAGATAATTCTTCCTATTGGCGTTTATTGTAATTTACGTTTGTATTTAAAATTTGGTACTATCTTCTACTTTTTGCTTATTTCTGTGATCTCTGTTTTAAAAAAAAATAAATATTTATTTCTATATTTCTTTTAAATCAACTGTGAGTTTGTTATAAAAGACGAGTTTCAGGAAACAAGACAGGGTTTAGGGTTGTTTCCTTCTTCTTTTGTAAAATTTGTGAATCCTAGTTGACGAAATTAAGTACAGAATAAAGCAAATAAAAACAAATTCAAAATTTGACATTTTTTAATAATTTGAATTCCTGTTTTTTTTAGAACTTTTTAAAGAAATTTTTGTTAAAAATTGTAGAATATCTAAATATCGAACTTTCACTGCTTTAATTTAAAGACTAGATTATTGAGGACCTTCTCATCGGATTTCATTTTTTAAGTTATTTGCGAGTCTCCCATAAATATTAATAAAAAAATCCCTGCGATTGATACTGTTCCCAAAAAGTTATAAATTTCTTGCAGAACAATAAAAAAAATATTAATGTCTTTAGATCCTGATCGTTTATAATGAGATTGAAATTCTGACTGGACGTATTGTACAAGTGGTTGAATGTTTTTTGTTTGACTCCCTTGACTCCTGCACTTTTTAATGTCTGTTTCTTTAATAACGATATTGTTAAAACAGCCATTGCTGTTGAACTGTGATCGGAAGTTTCATAAAAATCTAAACCAGTCTTTAACCAAAATGTTGGTCTAAATTCTGACACAAGCTGTAAAAAATGTTTTCTTTTTCTTTTTCTCTTCTGATCTGAAGTACAAAGCTTGTTTTTTAGTAACAAAAAAATAGGAAATAATATGAAAGCGAGGCTCAATGTGTATCCCTGGCCAATAACTTTGAAGCCGCTGATGGATCTACTTGAAACTTTGTATGCCGATTCGTGGACTAGACATGATCTAACCTTTTCCAACTGAATGTTTGCCGAGAAATAGAAGGTGACAAAAGTTCCTATAGAGAATCTAACAATGGATTTCTATCTTTATCCTGTTGATATATCATTAAAGAATGAATATTAAAATTAGTTAATCCATTCTACATGGTTTGATCCGATTTATAAATTCAAGTAACTATTACGGATGTTTATTTTTTTTTCTTTTCAGAAAATAGAAATTTTGTACTCTATATATATTCGTTAGAGATTATTACAAGAATATAAATATAGAAATTTTCGTTTTTAGCGTTAAAAATGAAGAAATTCAAGAAATAATACCTTAGAAAGTCGGCTTGAAGTTCATTTATTGTTTTTCTTTATTTACTTATTTTGAATTGTTCAATCCCTAAACAATATCAAACAAAATATTAGTTGCTTCTAAATTTTCATTACGAACATCCTGTTAACAGTTAAACTCACGTGATCTCTTTTTGGTTATATCTTCAGTTTTATCGACAATCAATGAAGAAAATGGACATAACTTGATATCGGATATTAATAATTTTTCTAAGTTTTGTCCTGAACATTTTACTCAGCCCCCTCCCAATCAAATTCAGAGCCCAGACACGAAATGCAGTAAGCCCCCCCCCCCCCCCCCCCCTTATCACCAAAATCATAGATTCTTAGCCAAAAATATCGAGAAAACACCCCATGATTTCATATCCGTTTTATACACACAGTTTTTAGCATTATTTTTAGAGTAAATTAATTTAACACCAACATCTACTTTTTCCAGTTTTACCCAAAAGTTTAGAAATGAAGTCTAGAAAAAATTCGCTTTATGCAAACAATGCAGAATAGTTTCTATGGAGATGGTTAAACTAGAAAAGTAGTTTATATAAAATATAGACTTCATATAAAAAAAAATGTCTAAAAGTGATAGAAGGCTAATTCATACATATTTTTTTTCGGTTAAGACCTCGAACCTGCCCCCTTTGACGGTGGGCCCCAGTGCTGAGGGCCCCATCCCTTGTGGGGGCCCTGGTTCTACTAGTTAATTTTGTATTGAAGAACTGATATATTTTATAGTTTTAGGTTTTTCTAAAACTTATTTTAAAATATAATCGTGTTTTACTAATAAAGCCACTTGCACTAAAAAAGTATCATCATCGAATTGTTCTCTTATATCCTCCAAATTGTTCTCCAAAAGCTAATGTATTTTTAGAATTATATCAAATAATCTTGTAAGAACCATTCTACAGAAAGATGCTTCGTGTCTCACAATATTCTTTGTCAATTACCTTATTTTTCTTGCAACTGTCCTCTATAGGTTTAAGACTATTAAATAGGAACTTTAATCTTTTTAGATTTCAACCCTTGCTACTCTCCAACGCCAGAACGCCATGAATTGTGTTTTTCCGTTTAAAGTAACCAGAACGGGACACAAACGCACCGTCAAGAGAACAGCGCAGTCAATCTCTTTACATTTTGCCATATTGATATGCATAGTAATAATAACAGACTAATAATAATATGTTTCTGAAAAATGGCGGTTATTTTGTAAAGGTTGCTTTTTAAAAGGTCCTTTTGGTTCCGATATGAAGGTCATCGTCAATAACTTTCTTAGCATATTATCTGTACTCCCTTCTCGTCGTATCTTGTCATGGACCCCCGGCGGGAATTCTCCGTTCTCAAATGGAACTTTGTTGCTAACATGCAATAATGTAAATACAGCAAAACCTCTCAAATCCGGCCTAATGTGGCGTCCAATAGGCCGGATTACAGAAAAGCCGGACTACCGACAGTGTTCAATTTTTGTGAAGACATAATTAATTTAACCCCATTTTCATAATTTTGCACTCAAATGTTTATTAAAAACAATACAAATGCGCTTTTTCCGACACCAAGCCCTAGTAATATTTGTTTTGCAGATTCCCCTGCATCCAATCTAAACGCATTAAGCTTCTGTTACGTAGTGACAAAGTTTTTTTTTCTTTTTTCACTCATAATGAATACGCAGGGATAGGGAAACAAAATAGGGAAACGAATTTAGTTATTAAAAAAAAATGTTTACTCAGGACCAGGCCGGATTACTGTCGCGTCGGGTCGGATTACCGAGGGTCGGATTTGGAGGTTTTACTGTATCGCTACAATGTTTCTTTCTTTCTGTATTAAATAAAAATTAACTTTTATTAAAAAGGCTTCTTTAAAAATAGAGCTTTCATTTACCAATCAAAACGTAAAACACAGTATGATACACGATATAAAATATATTGTATATTAGGTACATGTTTTTCTGAGGGAATCCGAGCTGTGCTCAATAATAATGGAATATCTGTTGTAGTATTTGATTCCCCGAATATGAGCACGGCAAACCCTTTAGACCTTTTAAAATCACTAATAATTTAAAAATTAGTTAAAATCTTCTACGACTAAAAAAGTGTTTCAGACTTGGCTATTGTATTAAAAGAATGGTAATTATTATAAAATTTGTATGTGTGACAAAATAAAAGAAGAATTTTCTAAGATAAAAGTCCGGAAAATAAAGTTGATTGATTTGAATCTCTCTCCTATCCACCAGCAGCAGCAGCACGAATGGGGCAAAAAGGAGCTGATCGTCTAAAATGATGCTCCTTCCGTTAATTTTTGACTGCACAGGTCTTTTTGATAGTTTTTAATAGGTACATTTCTTTAGCCTACACCTAAAAATAATCTAGGTATTGATTGTTTTCTTTTGGTTGATAATAGAAAGGAGTTGTAGCTCACTGGGAGACCTCCTCTAGTTTTGCGTCTAATAGTTTCGCCTTTTCTGTCTTTATGTTGCTTCCTTTGTTCAACGTTTAAAAATCCTTTGAGTCTTTGAACAGGAGACACAGGGTAGAAACAGCGATTGGCCCTTTTTTCTCCTTTCAATTACAAAGAAAATACAGTTAAAAAATGTCTTATTTTATGGACTTGTTAGAAGTGACTGGAGTTGATCTGTTCTTAAGTTTTCGTTGAATGATTACTCCTGCACTGAAACACGAGATACATACTTAAAATAAATAGTGTTACAAAAACAAATGTTTCACCAGGCGTTTCAGTTCTGATCGGCGGCTCTCAGCTAATCTCATTGTAATCTAGAAATACTATAAATTACCAAGTCTAATCTGTGAAATTTATTAGCTATAAATGGCATATTCAGCCCTCAGTCTTTCTCTAGTGTTCGCAATTTTTACAATAAAGTCTTCTTACGTTCTATTTATTACGAGATTATATAAAATAAATAATGTCTAACAGATGGATGTTGACGATCCCGTATTTTCGTGATTTCACGTAATTTACGCGAGAATAGTCTCTATCCATGTCTTCTCACAAAATATTGAAATATTTAAATGAATTATAATACGGGGAAATGCATGAGACTTTTACTACATTTTAATATAGTTTTGATAAATTGAAAACAGTCAATAAACAAACAATAAATTCATTAAATAGCATTTTCCTAGTGACAGACATTAAAAATACTAAATTCCTTGAGACCTGCTGAAGAGGCTAATGACAAGATCTCGTGTTTTTCGTAATTCTCGCGCAAACGTGATCGTCAACATCCATCTGTTAGACAATATATACAAATTTTCGGAAGGAAAACCATCGTCCTTACTTTTTTAAGTAATTTATTTCAAAACTAATAATAATGGGTTAAAACAATAATTAAAAAATCATGCATCACATTACACGATTCTATTATTAATATAACAAAGTTAAGTAATAAAGCTAGATCATGATGTTAATACAGTTGATAGTTATTGCGCTAATTCTTTAAAAGTTATTTTTCTTTTAGGTTGTTTTTAAGATACATTTATCAAATTACTCGCTAACTTTACAAAGCTTTCATCTAATTCTACTCCGTCATTTCTGTTTATATTTTTTTCTTTAGAATTCATTATTATTAAAGTTTTAATATTTTTCCTTAATTTAGTATTTTTTTTTCTGTATATAAGATTTCAATTTCATTATCAATGCGATGTCCGCATTTGAGGCTATGCTCAGCTAATTCAGATTTGTCTATCTGTTTGTTTTTGATATTGCTCCTGTGCTCAAGGACATGTTCTTGAAGAGTTCTTTTAGTTTCTCCAATATAAAAATTTTCTACACGTTCCACATTCTATTTTGTATACTACATCCATTTAGTTGCTTTTTTTCACTTTAGTTAAATTTTTGACATAATATATTTTTCAACTTGTTTTTATATTCAAAACATACTTCAATTTTGTATTTTTTACAAATTTCTTTAGTGTTAAACTATTCTTGTTAGCGTAAGGTAACATGATTCTATTTTCCTAATTTTTGTTTATTTCTTTAATTTTAAATTTATTACAGCTTCTAATCACTTTATTAATAAATGAATCATTATATTCATTCTTTTTTAAAATTTGCTTCGTAGTATTAATACTATTCTCATAATCGTCTGTAGAATTAGTTATCATATCGATTATTCCCATATAATTTTCTATAATATTCTTTTTAATGTACATACCATGAACTGATTTAAAATGTGGTTACTTTGGAATTTCTCACGGAAATGTTTCATACGTAATTCGTTTCCTTTTTTCATTAAAGTCACGTCCAAAAAAATTAAATTTATTGTCACCCTCGTCCTCTTTTTTGAAATTTAATTCTTCATTTCTTCCATTGATTGTCTCGTAGAAATGCTGAAATTGTCTAACTGTGCCTTACCATATAATTAAAATGTGATCTGTATATCTTAGTACTCCATTTCAAATTTTGTGCTTTTTAAAAGTTGATGTTCAAAGAAGTTCATGTATACGTTATATAAATATCCAAGATAAAGGAGACCCCATTGGAATCCCTTAACTTATTTAAAAATTCTTTCTTTGTAAGTGAAATGTGTATTCCTTACTATTAATTTTAAGGTTCATCAAGTACACATTGGGAAAGTTGATAATGAAATTGAAATCTTTTGTACAGAAAAAAAAAATACTAATTTAAGGAAAATTATTGAAAGTTTAATAATAAGGAATTCTAAAGAAAAAAGATATAAACAGATATGACGGAGTAGAATTAGATGAAAGCTTTGTAAAGTTAGCGAGTAATTTGATAAATGTATCTCAAAAACAATCTAAAAGAAAAATAATTTTTAAAGAATTAGCACAATAACTATCAACTATATTAATATCATGATCTAGCTTTATTATTTGGCTTTGTTATATTAATAATAGAATCGTGTAATGTGATGCATGACTTTTTAATTATTGTTTTAACCCATTATTATTAGTTTTAAAAATGAATTACTTTAAAAAGGAAGGACGATGTTTTTCCTTCCGAAAATTTGTATATATTTATTTTATATAATGTCATAATAAATAGAAGGTAAGAAGACTTTATTGTAAAAATTTATTAGCTGTTTTGCAAATCCTTTAAATTAAACATTGCAGCAAATAATAGCATTTTTGTTTTCAGTGGAGAATTAAAACATTAACAAATTATTTTTAAAAAATTGAAAATAAAAACTGGTGACTATTTGTAAAATTTCTATTATTTCACCTGATTAAAGATCCTCTAACCCAAGTTTAGGGTTCGCAGTTTATTTTGAGTGAAATTTCAAATGGGTCAAATTAAGTATTCTCTGATTCCTTAACAAGTTATGGATTCAGAAAGAAATGAATTCTCTTACTGAAGGAGTTTATTTCACTTTCAATAGTCAATTGATTTCAATCTCATTCGAAGCTTTTATTTTTTTTGGGGGGGAGGAGTATTTTCGAATAAGTTGAGCGTTGATTCCGTTTGTTACTTATGTTTATTGGCGAAACAACGATCGAATCTCTTTAACTTATCAACAGTTTCAATCAGAAAATTATTCCCAATAAGAAAAGGTTGAAAACTACAAGAAAAGATAAAGGGAACAAAATCCCGTCAGGATTCAACCACTGATATTCCTTACACTATTTTTATTATTAATATTAATAATATCCTTATTAAACTTTTTTTTTCACAGGCCTTTTTTTACTATTTATTTAGAAAAGACGGCAAAGATCTTCGAACGAAATTTTAATAAAAAATACTTTATTTGAATTTTTAATGTCTTTTTTATTTTTCTTGATATTTTTCTTTTCTTTTCCTTGGATTTTTCTTAACTCATCTCTTATTGGATAGCGATGCCGCCAATCATTTACTCCAGACCCGGATGCTCTGCGCACAAAATCGTCCCTACGGGAATGAATTGCGCACGACGGATTCCGGAGACATTTGTGTACTAATCCTTTCTCTTTCTCTCCTCACAAAATATCCAAAAACCTTCCGCGAAAGAAAAGAGTTCGTCATTGGAAGATCAAACGAAGATTGAGAAAAAATTCTCTCCGCTTGATTCCAATGTTATTCCATCAAACTAATAAAAAAAATCGAAATATTTTTTATTTAAATTGGAATCCTTTCTTAAGAAAAAATTACCGATTTACTAAATTTTATTTCGAAGTTTGCTGATTAACTAAACAGCAGTTGTTTCATTATTCTAAATAAAAAGTGTTTTTCTCAATAATGAAATGGAAAGAATCCATTTAGTGAATGTGAACTTTGTTATAGTTTGTGCTGAATGACTTTTCTCAATTTTAGGGAAAATAAGAAAAAAATACTTCGTAAACAAACATGAATAAAAAAAAAATGAAAGTGTAAATTGAAATTCATATCTAATACTTTCAAGAATAACGACAAGGAGTTTTTAATTGTCTGAGAAATTAAATTGAAATGAATTATTTCGGTTACAGAGTTTCAAAAAGTTCTAGTCTGCATTTTAAGAAATTAAGAAATTAATTGAAGTTTTCTTGGAATCTAAGGAATCAATTAAAACAGTAAAAAATCTTACTATCCGAGAATAAGGAATTACTACAATGCTTAAGAAAGGAAAAAACAAATTGACTATTTGAAAAGAAGTTGACATAAAGTTCTTGTAATAGTCAGGAAGAGAGTTTTAAATCTGTTAGCAGAAGTAGAATCAGAAGATGAAATTGACTGGTTAGGGAATCAAACGTCCAAATATAACAATGGATACGTTTATAGTTTTCGTGTCATTCAGTCTGTGGATCTGTGTCCCTCCCCCCCCCCCCCCCCTTTGAACGCTGGACAGAATTTCTTGAAATGCTGTATCTAAGGACTACAGACGATTTTATTTGTATCTTTCCAAGTGAGTCTGGTATCGAGAAGAGACAAAAATTACCAATCATGAATTAAACAATGGATTTGTATCGATCCATATCTTAAGTGAGGATTTAGCTTAATCTACTAATTTGATCTGATTAAAATTAATCAGCTTTAGACATAAATAATGGGAATTTAATTTTTTATTTTATTTATTTATTTATTTTTTTGAGAAAAAGAAAAATTGCTACTATTTATATTGAGCAGATATTATAATTTGAAAAATAAATGATCGTTAACCGACTTTAAAAAAAAGAAACTAATAGTAAAACAATTACGAATATCATTTCAAGGAAGTAAAGGTTAAGTTCTTTCAGAAAGTTCTTGTAAATAGGTTTTACAAGACTAGAGGAGCTGCCATATTGTTGTTCTGACTAACAAGAGAAAGTTATTAGAGAAGACGAATTTAAAACTTAATTTTCATTTTAGAAAATATCAGGGCAATTTTCAAAGAGGAATTAACAGCTTAATGTTGCATCGTGAAAGCCTTGCTATAATTCATCCTCACTGAAATATATATTGTCATGTTTCATATTAATCATTCTAAATTTTTATGATTAACTACGGAAAGATGACTAAAAAAAGTTTCAATTAGAGAAACAAAAAAAAAATTCTAGAAGGTTAGATTGGAACAACGAAAGGCAATCTACATCTAAGCCTATTTCTTTCCATCAGATTTAGTTAAATACTTCAAGTTATAGACAAAGAAATAGATTAACTTAATAATAATAATAAAAACTTTTAATGATAATAAATAAAACAATTACTTTTTTATAAAGCCGTTATTTTTTAGGAGAATTATTAAATACAAATCGGCTATTTTATATTTGTTTTGTTTTTTTCGCACAATAATCTCGGAGTGAAAGAGAGCCATTGTTTTTTGGTTTTGTTTTTACTATAAAATTCATCCTAATTTATTTTACGAAGAGAATCAGTAAGAATCTCAAAAACCACTTCGGTTTTCTTATAAAATTGGAAAGGCAAGAAATAAAGATTGCAAATGTGAAATATAAACTAGGTCAAGTAAAGGAAATTAAAACTGAACTATTCTTTAACTATATTGCTTTTGTGGAATTGGCTAATTTCGTTCTTAACTTTGGTTTTTTTCCCAGTGAATTTGCTCCTTTTTTGATGCTTATTTGAACATTTGATTGTTTTGATTGATAAGTAGTGGAGTTTTAAATTTTCAATTTGCTTTTCGTAAATAACGTCTAAATCTCCCAAATTTTATGATTTTTTTCCCTTTGGATTTTTAAGTTAGTGAATGAAAATAAAAACTTACTCTACTGTAGAAACTGAATAACATGAAGGACCGTCTGTCATGAAGATCATTCTATAAGGACGTCACAGAATTTTCTGGAAAAAAAAAATACAATACCTATGAATACAAAAATGAACACAAATCGAAAATTTGGATCAATGAGATTCATGGGGCCACAATAAATAGAAATGGAATAAAATTTTTTAAAAAATAATGTTAAAAAGATCCTGAATTGTATCATCATAGTAATAGGTTTCGTTTCTTAAAAGTCAGTTGCTTAAAAAATAGGAATGAGTTATTAATCAATTATTTTAAGCTTTTTATTATAAAATTATTTCACTGTTCTAAATTATTCACGTAAATAAATTCATTGAAGGATTATTATAAATCATTTCTATGAAAAAAGTCAAAATAAAATAAAAATATTTTCTTAAAAATTCAAAAAGAAAATTTTCGAAGAAATGAATCTGTGATTCTGGTTAACTTTGGGCCATAGTAAGGAGAAAAAAATTCAATGTCATGAAATATATAAATGCAGTCGAATGATTAGGTTTTTTGAGCCGATCGGACACGAACGAGCTGATGCAGTGGAACACAGATAAAGGCTACTAAAGATCAAACATTGCGGACTTTGTTCTCTAAATCTAAAGATACCCCTATATATATATCGACAGCCATTCGAACAGTTAACAAATGGTTAATAACCTTTGAGCGTAGAAGCATATTCGACCTTCGAGAAGGGGTATAGCCAAACATAAGGAGACAGCAACAAAGATCGGGAAGACCAATCGGGTATTGAGCATAGAGGGACAGATGCAAGCAAGCCTTCCTTAGACAGACTTGGAACGAAATTAGGTGTACCTTGGTGTTGAATCCCGTTTTTGTCTTTAGTAAGCGTTCGCCGCTATCCAGGGAAAAGGAATACATCCAGTGCATGCCAAACAGGTCCAGCAATGCTATGATGTGGGTGCCATTAGTCGGATATCTAGGTCAGAGTTGATAATCGTAATGGGCTAACTGTCGAACGATATGTTACCGATATTTTGCAGCCACTCTCTGTCCCATTTCTTCACTAGCAAGATAACGCACGCCCCCCTACAGCCCAGTATACAGTACATACACCATCAAAACATTCTACCATTGCCTCACGTGATCTTTACCTTTGAATACATCTAGTCCAACAACACCCAGAAGATGGAATAGTGGTTTCAGCGCACTTTGACTTTCTATCCCTCAGCTGGACATTTCCTCGGCGTGTTCGTGCTTGTTTTGCTGCATGGGGCGGTTCAACATCTTATTAATTATACATGTTATTTGGGTTGGAAGAGTAATAATTTTCCATATTTGCTCTTGATATTAAATGTAATCAATAGCACATGTGGAGAATACTAACAACTATCTTTGAATTTCAATAAAATGGCATCAATCATTCTAGATGTTTGCATTTTTTTTTTCTTTAATGATTCAAGCAATTGACCCTTCCTTCTTCAAAGATATTTATGCTTATTTGTTTGTTTGTTTTTAAAATAACTAATATATTAAAGAAAGTATATTATAAAAAAAAATGTAGAAACAAAATTTACATGTTTCAGAATAATAGCACAACATCGTATTGTATTTAAATAAATTATGTTAAGGGAAATATCTAAAGACTCTAATAATTAGCCAATAATTTTCGTAGTTTTGTTTCAGTTTTAGTCTAGAATCTTTGTAATTATATTAAGCAAATTATATTATTAATTTTATTTGCAGGAATTAGTAAAAAATATAGAATTACTTATCGAAAGATTTCTCCAAAAGGATTCCTTCGAATTTTTTGTTGTAGGACTGATGACGTTTAATTGGGATCAACCCATTTTGGAATGGAAGGAAAAGAAAGTCACTTGTTTAAGTAGAATTGTTATTTTGGAAAAGAATATGATCATCTTTGAAAGTTTTCTGGATTTTTTTTCCGAATTAGTTGATGTTCATAATAAAAGGAATTCCAAACAATTTAATAATAGAAACTAATTCCAACGGAAGATTAGTCAAGAAGAAAAAGTGATTTTATTTTTAATTCTTTCTCAATTATATTCATGAAGAGAATACTTAGACGTTGTTTACTCTTAACTTCTCAACAATTTGATAATTAAAGCAGAAACATATTTTAAAACATTTATTTCTGAAACACAATCATCAAAATAGTTTTAACTTCAATTACAGTTCGTTAATTGCTTCTTTACGGATCTAAGGAAGGATTTTTATTCCTCAGTTGCTTTGTTGTTCATAAAAAGACCATTTACTGTAAAATATTGGGTGGAACTGAAGTTCCATCAGTTCGTTTTCGACACTAAATAGCCTTGACATTTAAAGACACTTAAAGCTCATTTTAAATCTCGCAAATCAATTGGACCAAATGTTGTAACTGCAATTTTTCCTTACACTGAACCTTTTTTTTAATCTGCTTTTTCGGAACTAATATCATCGAAAATCCACTTCAGTTTCTTCCACTTTAAACAAAACTAAAAATCCTAGGAATAGTACTAATATTATTTCAATTGGTTTACTAATATTAATAAGCAGCACGGCTGTTTCCACTGGTTATCTAACTCACAATAAAACCATTGTATTTTACAAAAGCTGGTGAAAGGAATTTGGGTTAAAACGTGATTCTTTGAAATCCCTTTCTTCGAAGAATTCGTTTCAAGTATGTTTAACAGAAAATTAGACTTTAAACAAATTAAACAAAGGAAATTAAACAAAGGACTCGGGAATATGTACATCCTCGGGAAATTATTTTTAAGTTATGTGGATTTAATTTTATTGACAGCAATAGAACTATTCATAAGTATTTTTAAAATCACTTATTTTTCTGTTGTTCCTTTTTTTTTAGTAAGATTTGCTCAACTCTTCTTTTACTTAACAGATAGAAAAACAATTTATTTGTAGGAATCGTTTTTCTTAGACATTATTCTCTGACACAAACAGAGAAGAACCTCATGCAGCGGTTAAAGTAGTAATCAATTATCCACAGTAATTTCGAGTGAGTTTCTTGTTTGGATCATTTCTTTTAGTCACTTTATTTAATGACAGTTTGCTAATTCATCCATCCTTCTTTTTGTCACAATTAAAATTTTGAATTCCAAATAAATTTTCACAATGTGACCCAAAAGAGTCAAAAGAAATTTATACAGTTACTAAGCATTGAAATGTCATTTTCATAAAAACACAAACATGACAAACATGAATTTTGTCCATTGCTTAATTAATTAAATAATTTATGCCCTCCCTTATTTCTGTATTTCTTATTTTTCAATTCAAATTTATTAAAGAAATAAGCATTTCCCGCATTGAATCTGAATATTCATATTTTAATTACTGAAATATACGGAATCAATTTTTTATTCCTCTTTAATTGTTTTCTTATGGACTAAATATTGCTTTTATTATTATTATTATTATTATTACTATCAACATTTGACACAGTACAAAGACAAAAAGAACACATCTTTGACTGGATTAATTGAGCAATTCAAGTCTCACCCAGAAACCTAAGAATTGTCCAAGTATCTTCGCAAAATATAAGCAGTGCCTAGTAATGATGTTTTTTGCAGGTCTGTTATTGAAATATTGTAAAGTTCCAAACTATTAAAGAATTTGACAAATTCCTTTGAAATGGCACCAAGGGCACCAATGACAATAGGTATCACAGTGATACGTTTGTTCCACAATCGAGAAATTTCAATTG
The DNA here is from genome assembly GCA_023159025.1 of Thereuonema tuberculata. Classification (NCBI taxonomy): domain Eukaryota; kingdom Metazoa; phylum Arthropoda; class Chilopoda; order Scutigeromorpha; family Scutigeridae; genus Thereuonema; species Thereuonema tuberculata. The sequence continues at coordinate 54,750,341 of JAFIDM010000179.1, forward strand.
TCAGATCCCTAAATTTTGTGATCTTTTCCTGTTCTTTCTCAACAATTCGTGTATCTCCAGGTATTGCTACATCAATTAGTAAAACACATTTCTTTTATTATTATTATTATTATTATTATTATTATTCAAACTGTTTTCACTGTAAACTTAATTAGTCCCAATGTTTTTGGATAAAGGCCAGGTACTAATGAAATACACCTACGAGGACGTAGTCTATTGATCTGTAAAAATGTTTTTGTGTAATTAGGTTTTATATATCATTCATTTGGCTTCTCGAAACTTCTTAAAAATAATTATATTTATTTGATATAAATAATCATGGTGTTTTTGTTTACTTCTAATAAAAAAAGCCTAAAATGTAAATTATTTCAATTTAAAATTAAAAACATTGCAATTCCTTTTGGGACTGGAATTTTGTCGTAATCTATTCTTTAATGTTTAAAGAAATGTTTAAAGTAATTTCTTTAATGTTTTGTAATTTCTTCAACAACAATCAGTAACCCATCTGCATAATTTTCTAACACTTGTTAAAACATTTATTTCACTATTCTAATGACAATATTTAATTACAAACAATATGTTTTAAGAAAGCAAAAACCAGAGCAAATTCAGCACCTGAATAAATATATGTTACCATATTTCTGTGTTTCTGTATTAACAAAAATAGATGTGAAATATAACCTAATCTATTAGGTCATATTAATTATAGATGTTTAAATTAGGAAATTAGTTTTACATTTTGCGATTTGAATGTGTCAATTAACATACTTTATTTATATCATTCAAAAGATGTTTTCGGGAAGTGTTGTATCGTGAAATCTCATACAGGAAATATAGAACATTTTTCATCACAAACAAAATGTTTTCGGAGAAAAAAGTATAGGACCAATTAAATTGTTGTAAAAATTATTAAAACAAAAATAAACAAAATTAAAAAAAAGAAACATACACACACACAACTTTCGTAACCTGGAGAATTTTGGAGACTTTTTTTAAACGCAATTCATGAATTCTTGTAAAGCATTATATTTTTTTAATGTGACAGTAAGATTATCATATTTCATATCAAGAAACACTTCATTAAAATTACGTGTCATGATTATATACAAGTAGTAATCCTAAAACATAATTGCTTCTTTATTTAAATAGTTGTGTTATATCATTCGTATCCTTTATATCGTTGTTGTAAATGAACTTTGTTTCTACCTATTGTTATATTATGCTCCTCATTGTAATGAATATCTCACCTTATTCCTTAGAAGCTATTACATATTCCTTAAAAGTGTTTAGATATCTTGTGCTTTTAAAAACTGATGTTTAAAAAAAAATCAATAAGATTAACTAATTAAAAATCTCTAAAGAATAGCTTTCATCCAATTCCTTCTCTAAACAGCTGTACAGAAAAAGAAATCACAACTTTCGTCTCCTGGTGGACTTTGGTGATTAAACGTTAACTCATTAATTCTTGGAAAGCTTTAATTTATTTATTCTAAAAATAGTATTTATATCAAATCTTAACTTTTTCAAGAAAAGTTTTTTTCAATAAATCTATATTCACATTTGTTAAACAGCTGTATTAGAATTTATTTTCTTAAATATTTTACTTGGATCTGTATCTTAATTCTAATTAATTCTGTCTCAAGTTCGTCTAAAATTTCCGTAATTATTTTATTGTTTTTAAATTTAGTTTTGAGACCTGCTCATAGAAATGCTTAAGGTTAAATATCAACAGGAAATTCCTGTTAGAACAGAAAACAGTTTTCGCCAGAAATTTGTATTTTTTTTTTTTAAACTTAAAAAAAGAAGAAAGTTTATCCGACATCATTATTTATAAAAAAGTCAAAAATCATCATCTACTTTGGGATTTGTTTACTAAATGTTATTCTTTTAAAATGTTGCCAAATACTTTAATATATTAAAATATATTAAGAGGGACTTAATTATATTTATATTCTGACCAAGTTGTTCATCAAAGTTTCGAATATGATCTGTCAATATATTGCCATCGATTTTGAGTCGTGGCGGTGGCAGCCATATTTGCCAGCAGTCACGATGGGATTTTAGCTCGGATGCTCTTTCAAATGAGAAACGAAACGTGCATACAAACAACCAAGCCCAGGAGACCACCACATCGTTGGCAGACGGGGCTAGCAGTTGGTCGTGCGGAGGCAATCCAATTTTTTTTTTTTTTTTTTTATCTTTAAAAAAAAAAAAGTTTAATCCCAGAGTTCCAGGGAGAAAAAACTGGGAGCCAACAAAAATCAGATGGAGATTATTCATTAGTGTGTGTAAATTTCAGTGAAGGCTACGAAACAAATGCAATCCAAAAGACATGTATAAAGAAAAGAAACATTCGAGATATTAATTAATTAAAAAAAAAGAATGCATCTTGATCAGTTCATTGTATTAGGAAGCACAAAACAAATTTCTTAGTTTTTCGATGAAAGAAAATAGAAAATTATAAAATAAATATTGTAAAGTCTAATTCATAATTAATTTCAATGAATTGTTAAATTCTTTAATTATTACTGTTAATTACTTTTTGTTTTAAATCTAGAAATAAGAAACTATGGTTTCCTTAAAAAAATATGCTTTAACGTGAAAAAAGAAAACTTCAACTCGTCAGTCTGGAGAAGATTAGATTCAGTGACACTAAATTCCAAAAAACAATACAAACCAGCTTCTTAGTTTAATACAACCACAGCGACGCAACTATTCATAGGAAAATATTTTCAAATGGGATAAGGATCCAAAGGTTTAACTTTTCCTTGTCTCACTTTGGAGATGACTTTCTACAAATTCTAATCGAAGTGATGTATTTTTTTTGGAAGAGGTCTTTTTTATTTGTCCAATTTAATACTTTTATTAAATATAAATTTATATATTATATATATAACTAGCTTTCTGTAGAAATTAAATTTTGAAATAAGGAAATAATTGACAATTGATTGAAATTCTTCTTGAATGTTTAAACTGACAGTTCAAAATTAGAAAAATGGGCTCTTATATTAGGGTCCTAAGCGAATTAATTTTTAAATCCAGTAAATCGATTAAATTTTTCTTCTTAATTTTAATAACTATTCCCAAAATTTAGTACTAACGTTAAGGAAGAATGTAATCTTATGGTTTTGATTAGATTTCAGTGTTTCTAATCTTAGAGATTAAGAAAGAGTTCAATTCAGTTAATTACTTTCTACATCATTCAACAAGTTCTTATTTAAAATGAGTTTAAGGAAAATATCCGTAATTAGAGCCTAGATTATCAATAATGGAAAAAAAGATTTTTTCTAATTACTTCAATAGAAACAAGCAAAAATTCACGCAAAGTAGTAATTCTAAATAGAGAGTTCGATGACTATTTTTGTTAGTTTTTTGGAACTGAAATAGGAATTTCTCCTCCACTCAGTCGCTGAATGGAGTTTATGACATAAAAAAAAAAAAAAACAGAAAAAAAAAAACCCAGATAGAAGTTTTGAGATGATCCAAGGAAGAGGAGTTGTCATCCACCCACGCCCTCAGTAAAACTTTGAATGGAGGAATCTTTTTGAAACTTGGTTTGGACGATTAGACTTAAAACTTTAATATTTTTGAAATTGTTTTCAAATGAATCCTGATCGGGAAATTACTTTTCTACGGATTTTTTAGAAGTCAAAGTTCGATATTAAAAAACAATGAGTTTATTTTGTCACTGATTGGATTAAATTAATCTGTTTTAGAAAATTTGAAGTAAAGGATTGAAGTCCATTTTTATTTTCGGCAGATAATGAAATTTCAAATGAAACTGTGACAGTTCGTTTTTATGTCAAAAAAATAATAAAGAAATTGAAAGAAGTAACATTGGAATGAAAAGAGTCTTATGTGGGAAAAGAAAACTAACCAAATCTATTGTAAATAGTTTATAATTAAAAATTACTATTATTAAAAATTTCAGGTTTTTTTCTTAAATATTTTGACTTCTAAAGATCAATTATAAACTTCTAATAACTCATTAAAGTGATTTCGTAGCTGTTAATCATTCATACTCATTTATTAGGTTAACCAGGGATCAGTCCAATGGTTTAAGCTCTCAACTGGGGACTGGAGGAGACGGGTTCAATTCCAGGGGGTGGTCGGGAATTTTTCCGCTGTTTTTTTTTTTCCTCCTCCTAGGGTTCACCCAGCCCTCTGTCGAATGGTTACAGGGTTTCTTACTTGGGGATGAAAGACTTGTCGCGTTGGTCGAGAATCTCATTCAAACCTCCGCGCATAGCCTTAGCCTTATTGAACTAAGTATTACTATCAAGGAAAATTCCTTATTCAGTTTGAAATCAAAGTAAATTTACTTATTACTAATTTCTAACCTATTAATAGCTACTTCAGCATATGTTTAGATTTTAAAAAATGTTGATTGAATTTGACTAAAGATATTGTTTTATTGGTATTCGTTATTTTTCATCAACCCTTGTATTGTTTCGTTGTGAACCAAAATGAAAATAAGAAAAAAGATAACTTCAATCAAAAACTTGTTTATCCTTCAAGTATTTGGAAAGGATCGGAAACAGTCGAAGGAACATTCAAATCCGTACTTTTATAAAAATATTTGATGGTTTATATAATAAGATTGTTAAAAATTTCCTTCGTAACAAATAATACGTTTAATTTCATCCTATTTTATCTTTCAAGTGACAACAAAAAATTGGCACGAATTTCAGAGACAATTTAAAATTAAAATGAAGAAAAAAATTAATTTCTTCATTTTTTGTGAAGAAATTAATTTTTTTCTTCATTTTAATTTTAAATTGTCTCTGAAATTCGTGCCAATGTTTCTGTTTAACCAATTAGGAAAACTGTTCCATTGAAACAACAGTTCATGAGTTTGAAACGAGAGGTTTTCATCAGTGAAATAATAAAGAAACAATGAGAAATCATTCCTAGGACAACTTCTTGGATTCCTAAAATCATTGCAAAAAAAGAAAAGAATAAAAAAGTAAAAAATACGATGAACATAATTAAAAATAGTTTAAAAAAATGAATAGAATTATTTGTTTAGTTAATCTTTTAATCTTAATATGTTCGTGTTGTAATTTTTAATTTATCTGAATCTATTAAACATTTTTGTAGTGAATATCCTAAAAGTTCTTAAAAGATTTATAATATTAAAAAAAAGTCCGAAATTTTTAATTTTTTATTAAATAATTTTAATGGAATACGAGTGTTCTGATTTATTTAGTCTTATATTAAAAAAAATAAAAAAAATAACTGATAATAAAATAAATAAGAATGCTCTGGCGACTGAAAGCAAAGGGACAAAAAACTATTCCTTAAATATAAAATGGATCAGCGATATTTATTTCACTGAGTGCAGATTAAGATCTTCTAGTGAAAATATACGCGTGAAATAATTCCACAGTCGAGTTTATATTTTGCTGAGGTTAAAATATAAAACTCTCGATCTAACTCCTAAATATATTCTAAATATCCCAGAGTAAATGATGAGATATTGCGCATTATCGATTTTTAGCTATGGACAATAAATTTACAGAGATTATTTTTGACGATCAATCAACGTTCTTTTTTTCCTAACCATGGAATCTCATGACTTCTTAATAGATTGTAAATTTCATCGATTGATCATAGGAAGGCTGATATCCTGTCATTTCTTGAGGGTTGAAAAAATGCGCTGTTGAAATTATTATCCCTTGAAACCACATCCGATCTCCGATTTTTTTCCTATTGTTCATTACGTGCCAAATATCACGGACATCGGTATTGTACGTTCTGAAAAAGCACATCATTATTAGTTTTTTTTTTATCTCAAAAGCAAAGAGGAGAAGAGGTTTTTGTTTTAATAATAAGTTGTGAGTAAACTAAAAACCAATTGAAATCATAGAATTTAAACTTCTCAGAAAAATCCTCGTAATTTTTCTTTGGATACTAAAAAAAGTATTTCGAAATGATAGAAATGTAATTTTATTTGTAATTGAGTTCTTTTGTAAAACGGTTTTCGAAATGTCAATAACAGTCGATTAATCTTCAAATGTTCAATATTAACATAGAAGAAAAGGTAAGGTTATTGAATTACCTTTCATCAACCATTGAATTTTAATCCAACAATACTTAATCACATCTTATAATAGCAATAATAATAATAATAAAGTGCCATCATTACTTTTCCAAATTTAAAAAAATCGCCTGACAGCGAATAAAAAAAGAAATTTTGATTATTCTCCAATCTGAGAAATCAAGGATTGACACATAACGACGTGATGTTAATAAATTCTAAAACATTTTACGATAATTCATGGTTTCAGTTTTAAATAAAGAAGATTTCAATACTTTATAGTAAAAATTTCTATTTGTATATTTCGTGCTTAGATTTTCAGTTACGTTGATTTCTTTTGTCTTTTCTTCATTTAAAGATGATTTTTTTCTTTGTACTATAATTTAGCTGTAAGCAATGGACTCAGCCAATTCTTTGAGCAGGTGTTTGGTGTGAGAGCTGAACTAATACCTTCCAGAGGGACCGACGCCCACGCCTGTGGATTAGATGATGGATACCTACCTTCACCAGGTCTCTAATGACAAACTTCATCACGACACCCTCTGATCGAAGCAACAAATTTCCTCCCTAGCAACAAATCAAGTCAGCCAGTCATTATACACGCATAGCCCGACTCTAATAAATGCCCAAGTATATGGCACCTCCATAAATTGACAGAGGGGAAAACCAGGAGAGTCTAACCACAAGGAAACAGAATAAAACAAGCCTTTATGAGAAAATTAATTCTCCTGTCTAGGGATAGACTAGGAGCAATAGTGGATCCTCTTTTTTTCAGAAACTAATGTTTCAAAATATTAGGCAAAATATTAACCTTTTTGTTTCTGAATAAAATTCTTCGAAATTCCTTAATTAAAATCTGTAAACAATGAAATAGATGGAATGAAATTCTCTTAAAGCATCTTCCATCTACTATTTCTCTCAAATCACGTGAAAAGTAACTAAATTGGGAAGATGCGGTTTCTTGCATTTTCGGATCTATGGTTCTAGTGTGATGTCATATCAAGATCATATCAACACATAGGTCATGTGACTGATTTATTATTTATTACAGAAAATCTCTTCAATCGGTTGGAATTCATTTGATTAAATATCATAAGATCAATATTCTGAGAAATACTTTCATTTCTTAATCTATTTCCAAATTTGAATAAGATCAGAAAAGATGAATTTCTCCGTCCTCTGACTTTTTATTCAGCTAAAGTAGAAAATAACTTGACTATCAATAACTTCTTTTTCTGTGTGTACTGATGTAACATGGATGATATTCAGTTGAGAAACCACGAGGAAATTACCTGTTAGGGACAAAATCATCAGAATTCCTATTGTTTCTGTCAAGAGTAGATTCGGAAGTAAATAGTACAACAGTCATCCATGGCAGGGAGGATCAAGAATTAAATTAATTTTGATAATAGAAATGTACCTTTTTGAACAACGTTATTCAATCGTATGGATATATTTTTTGTCCCTCGGATCTTCTTTTTCTATTCGTGAAATTACTTTTACTTATGGAAGTTTTTTCCAATAAAATTTTTCAGTTTCATCAGTGGATTCAAAGATTATAAAGATTATTAAATTCTAATTCCCAATTAGAAAAATTAACTATGAACGGCATCTGTTAATCATTAAACTTCTACAAAATCTCACAAGCCTAAGAAAGAAACAAAGTAACTTCCATTACCAACAAAAACAGGAAAGATAGTAGTGTGTCCCAAAAGGAAATTTCTAGGCTTATAACTCAAAACAATGAGGTTTTGTCATAGAGATCTTTTTAAATAGCTTTCCAAGATAAAATTCCAAGTAATATTAGTTTTCATATTTCTTGATATTTGATTATACACTTTAATTATTTTATTCAAATTACAAAATTTTAGTTCTGATTTAAAAGCTAAAAGAATTTATTTATTTATTTGCATATTTTGAAATTAACAAAATAGAGAATTAAAAATTAGATTTGCTAGAAACGATTTAACTAAATTTAGTAGAAATCAAAGAAGAATCCAGTTCAAAGATTTTCTTATCAGTCTTAAAGAAAAAATAAAAAGAAAGATCTCCAATAACCACACGGAGTAGGGGATTGAGTTGTGGTGTGTTCTAGAACAGTCCTCATTCCTAGAGATCCTTCCGTTGTCCATTTAAATTTTTTATCAGTTCGTTTCGGTCTGTTATCGATTGAAGCAGAGTTAGTCTCTTTTTTTTTTGTCACTTTAAGAGTCCAAGAGACGTTAAATGAACATCGTTGAAGTTTAAAACAATATTTAATTTTTAATCTTCTTATAAAATTACTACGAAAAAAAAATCGAAAAATAGTAGAATAATAATACAATAAACCGAGAATTTTCCTAAGAATTGAACAGATGTCTTATATTAGTTAATGAAAGATTCAGCTTCAAGTGACATTCGCTGCTTTCTAAAAACTTTTGTAAAATTATTTTTTTATAAATAAATATGCTATAAAGCTTTTGTCTTTTTTATTATGAAAATAAAATCATGATTTCATAAGAAGTTACTTTTGTAATTATAGTCTTAATGAGATTTCAATTCATTCCCTTAAAAAACAAAATGTTTCTCATTACCTTTTTAAAAAATTACTCTTCTCTACACAAAATAGTACCGAAGAAAATTAAGAGACAATCCAATGAAATTTGGTTGATTCTATTAACAGAAGCATTGCGTAGAATTTTCGGTCCCTGGACTTAACATTGCAGATAGTAAAAAATAAATTAAATAAATAAATTAAAATGACACAAAGAAAATTAAAGAAAATTCTTTATTAAATTAAAGAATTTTCTTTGTGTCATTTTAGGAAAATAATATAGGTTACAATGCAACAGATACTTGTGGAATGAATGTCCTGTGAAGAATGGACGTTTTACTGCAGCAGATCATGTGGAAGATACGATGGGTTTTGATCGATGAAGCAACGGAAAAAAATCAACAGCTGTCCAGGAAAGGATCGCTTTGTTTGAAGGATTTATTTATTAAGAGGAATGTGGTTGTGATGAAATGGTTGAGTTCAGGGAATTATAAGGATAATTTTGAAAGAAAGTTTTGAAAGATTGTAAGGGTTACTTTATCGTTTTTTAAAATAAATTATAAAAGAAAAACATTTTAATGATAGAAAAATGCAGTCAATTTATTGATTAACAATGCCTGACTTTCATTAGAAGGATATTTACTTTTACTTAGGAATAGATTTAATTTCAAAATTATATCTTTCTTATGAAACAAGAATATTTCTCGTTCTTTAGGCTGAACCATCCATCCTATGTTTGTTTGTTTCCTAAAAGTGTTCTGTTTATGATCGCAAAGATTTCTCTTTACAGTGATTGTATTATTTGGGGGACCATTCTTTCCTATTTGTGTCGACTCTTAGAATTAGCGAACTCTGTTTCTGATATATTAGATTCGTATGTACTATATCTATCGGACTATTCCCACTACACTTCCTTGGAATGGCTCTCTTTAATGCCTGGCACTGCTAAGTTGTTCATTGTTCCCCTTTTAAATTTGTAACTTTTCCTTTGTGGTACATCGCATCCTTGGCCTGTACATCATGGTTAGATTATTATTGATGTCATTTCTTCGTGAGTCAGTTCATAACAGAAACTCCGCACGACAGCGAGTTTCTCGGCAGAGTAAAAGTGCTGTGCAGAGAAGCTAACAACATATTAAAATGACTAACGAATAAGAAACCACTAAATAATATTGCATTCAATCCAATTAGAGTGCATCAATCGATGTTTCAAAGAGAATTTTTCATTCTTAATAACTGAACTAAAAAATACTGAATTATATTGGAAAAAAAAGAAATAAATTGTCATCAGCTCTGAAATCTGCCCAATTAAAAACAAAAAAGATTGTTGAAATTATTTTTGGGAAATACTTGCAAAATTACGATTATATAAAACAAGTCTAAAAAGGACTGAAGTTTTTAATATCTATATAAAAATAAATAGCATATACTTGTAGTAGAATATTAAAAAAAAGGCTTATTACATTACTATTGAAACCTTTACAAAAGCACTATTCCCTTTTTTTCATTTCTATTCTTTAATTTCCTCGACATTCAGTTCCTATTTCAATCTGTTAAAATTGCAATAAAATCCTAAAATAGTTAAATCCAATTAATTATAAATAAATTAAACCATTCACAAACAAAAGGATTAAAATGTGGCACGAGTTACTGTAGGATGTTATAATAGGAGTTCTTAGTTGCTCTTCAATGAGAATATCTCCACATACAAATTGCTCCAAGACATCAACTAGGACAAATTGTAAAATACAAAAGATAAATTGACTTTTAATTTATCTTTAATTAATTAAATTCTATTTAATAATTAAATATTTTTTTTTTATAAATTATGCATTTTAATGTTACTACGGACATGAAATAAATTGGAATTTCTTATTAATCATTTGTTGCCAAATGGAAATAAATAAATGAGAATTAAGAATTTGTGAATTAAAATATTCTTATTGATTTTTATTCTGTGATTAAAGACATGTGTAATGATTTCATTGTTAGACGGCTAAGAAAGTTATTGGATTGCAACTGGGATTGAGTAATAATTAAAAATTCATTGTTAATTAATATTGTAACAAATTCAAAATATATTAATATTACTAATCGTCCACAGTCATTGATGCTAGTGATACAATAAAACAATGGCGTTGTTCATATTAATCTAATAGGCTTCTCTTAATTATTGTCTCATGATTCTACAGTGAAATCGTTAAAAGAAAACATTTGTTTAATCAAATTACTCACTAATCCACTCATTAGATTGGAGCGGAAGTTATTCTAGTGACTTTTCTGTATTTATTTCATTTTCTTATTAATTCAAAAGTGATATCGACAAATAAATTTTTATTTATCTCGATTCAGAATAGAATCGAGGCAAATGGATTATTTTATTTACTTTAATCCATTTGATTTAAAACAAAATAAAATGGGAATCTAAAAGTTTTTAAAAAGAGGAAACAGAGCAAAAAAAATATAAAGGAAATTTACGAAGGGTATTTGTAAAAATATCTCATTAGATATGCATTTTAAAAATAATACCTCATTAGATATGAATTTTAAAAATAATATCTCATTAGATATGCATTTTAAAAAAAATACATCATTACATATCCATCTTAAAAATAATATCTCATTAGATATGCATTTTAAAAATAATACCTCATTACATATCCATCTT
>JAFIDM010000179.1:54772827-54809853 GCA_023159025.1 Thereuonema tuberculata
AGGACATCTAAAACTAAATAGCGTCTATTAGTAAATAACATCTAACAATAAATAGCATCTATTAGTAAATAATATCTAACAGTAAATAGCATCTATTAGTAAATAACATCTAACAGTAAATAGCATCTAATAGGAAACAACATCTAACAGTAAATAGCATCTAATAGGAAACGACATCTAATAGGAAATGACGTCTAAAACTAAATAGCATCTAATAGAAAATAACATCTAACAATAAATAGCATCTAATAGAAAATAACATCTAAAACTAAATAGCATCTAATAGAAAATAACATCTAAAACTAAATAGCATCTAATAGGAAATAACATCTAATAGTAAATAGCATCTAAATAGGAAATAACATATAACAATAAAAAGCATCGAATAATAAATACCATCCTTTAGTAAATAGAATCTAACAATTCTATTATTATATTAATAATATTATTAGATGTTATTTCATATTATATATTAATATTATTCTATTATTGTTATTTACTGTAACAGATTCGTAAAGAGCATGTAATAGTAAACAGCATCATAGTAGTAAATGCCCTGTAACAGTAGTAAGCATCTAATACCAAACCACTACTAAATATGGTTTTTCTGTTACTTTATATTTGATTGTTTGTTATTGTTTTAGCAGAAAGGGTTTTGATTATTTATCTAACTATTATAACGTAACCAATTAATGAGTAATTATTTTCTTAATTAAAGTAGTTTTTTAAACGCTACTAATTTCTATTTCATCGTAATAAGTTATTCATAGTCAGATTATTATAAATTAATACGAGAGGAATTTTCTAAATGATTATCAATTAGATTCCAATGACCTTTTCACGATTTTTCTAGAAACCAAATGATCGCTTTTGACCCAAAGGATTCAATCTAATTGTTTGTTTTTTTTCACCAACTAGTTAGAGAGGTAATAAAAGAACGGAACAACAAATTATAGATCTCTTTCAAATTACTGGCTTTTAGAATGCTACAAAATTAGTCAATTAATATTTTAAAATGATCAATGTTGAATTGTGGTAATTATAAAACCCTTTACACACTTTTGATGTTCAGGAAAGTAAAGAAAACTTAAATCTTTGAATGAAAATATCTGGAAAACACTTAAATTAAATTTTAATTGAAGAATTTAATTCCTTCTATTAGCATTTGTTTAAGAACAACCCACAAAAATTTACAACATCTTTTTACAATGAATTTAAGCTTCATAAACATTCATGGATTCAAAATTTCATATATCCTGAGCGTTGAGAAATTCAGTGTTTATCTAACTGAAAACTATGATTTACTACGACTGAATATAAAGAAGAAATCCATTAATAATACAGCTCACTATGAACACGTTCTTTGCTAACATGTACAGACTATTGCTGTAAGCAACCAACTGACTTAAGTAATCGGAAACCACTTCATTCACAAACATAAAATTCACTTTATTGGTGTTAAATTGGAACTTGCTATAAAAAAATGAAATGTTATTAATCTAACTGACCAAAATGATAAGTAAAGATACAAGAGTAGATCTTTGTTTCGCCCTCATTTCTAGAATCATCATTTAAATGAGAAACCGCAATAGTACCTTTATTAAAAGGTTTAAAATCTGTAGCGTTACTTTATTCTTTAATAATGTAGTTATAAATGAATAGTTAATTTGTGAAATATATTCAAAATAATTATATAGTATTATGTAATTATCAAATTGCTATTGTTTGAATTATTTGTGAAATTGAGTTGTTTTAAAATAATGTCATTTAACAATGCGATTTAGGAATCTTTCAATTTGCTGGGAAAAAAAGTATTCTTAGATCAGATATTGTTTTAAATCTAAAGTAAAAAAGAAGAAGTAAATTCAAAGAAGAGGCTCAAAGTTGTTGAATAAATATATTGTTCACACTTGTTTTCATTCATTTAGGTATATCTTGGTGTTGCCTCGAAATATTGCCCTCTGTCACCGAAGGTTGCCATCAGCAGACGACATTCATAGACGAAAAATGTTTATCTTGGTGCTTCTTATCTCCCATTAAAAATTGAGTTTTGACACATCCTGTAAATACATCTCATATAAGAAGTTCAATAAACTGCATAAATAGAAATGGCTTCATAAAATAATAAGAGAGAAAAAAGTGTTTGTAGTCCGAGTTAAAGTTGAACTCCGTCGCAATGAACAAATGGTGTCTTTGCAGCAGTGGTGCCAATAGGGGAAGTAGGAGGAGGAATAAGAAAGAATCACGATGATCTGATTACAGAATTTGAAATATATCGACAATTAATTTATAATGTAATATTATTGGTCATTTAAAAAGGAAAAAAAAACACATTTTAAATCAGAAATTACACCCAAAGACAGAAAAAAAATTAATGACTAAATTGTCTTGAAATCTCCACTTTTAATCCTGAATCAGTTGATGAGATTGATATTAGAATGTGTCTTCAGAAAGCTTCTGTTGATTAGACAAAGGAACTTGAATCCCTCGGCATTGCTTCATCCCGGCTGAGTTCGGCCACCTGTCTTTCTCTCTTAATATTTTTATAATATAAACTTGTATTTTTATATCCTTTCAGAAAATGTAAATAGTAAATATATATTTAGTTTGCGGATAAAAAGAAAAAAAAAATATTCCTGTTTTTTGAATCGACGTATTTTTCTTTCAGTTGTAGGTTCCAAATCAGTGGTGGATATTGTGTGGTTGGTTTTTCTTTAGTATCAACAGTTGTTCCGTCTGAGCACCGACAAAATCAATATTTCTTAGGATAAATTATACTTAATGATTAAAGACTTGATTTCAATACGGAATGGAATAGAATCGACCAAAGAAAGAAATTCTCATCTCTTTTTAATTTGCTGAAAACAAAGGTTTCCTCCCAATGGGAAAGGGGAGGGTGGAAATTATTCTCTGTCAGAATCCAATGCGGGGGTGGATCATGGCGGACAATCACACTTGGGCTCTTCAATCCCGATTGAGCCAGTGACCGCCAAACCATTGCTAAAGCAAATATTTGTGTTGGCTGAGTTGGACACACGTAACGATATCAATATGGGAGGAATAAGCCAAGGAAACGAAGCACAGAAATATTCAAAAGAACGTGTTAAATAAATTAAAACGATTATCACATTCGCAGATGCTTCATTTCTCTACTTCATTTGATAATATTATTAAGTTTTACATCAATTGAATTTCTAAATTACAAACACTCATCAACATTGACTGCAAATAAAAAAAAATAAAAAAAATTACAAATAAGTATTTCTAAAATTAATCTTCAGACTTCTTTTTTTTTTTAACAGTTTCTAAAAATTTAGATCAATTTCTTAGATACAAATTCTATAAATTTAATTAGTACATCAAAAATTATATCAATCCTACTTAAATGAAGAAATGAGTTGAAATATTTTCCCAACGACACAAAACAAAGTTAACATTAACCAATAAAAAAATTGAGTTTATTCTGCCAAAACAAAACAAATAAAAAGTTCATAAAAGTAATTAATAAAAAAATAAAAAAATAGATTCTGGTTATTTTAGTAAACTCATAAATTATTTATGATTGTAAGTGCTTAATGTCTAGGCCTGTGATATTTGAGTATTTAAAAAAAAAGGAATTGTATTTTTAAAAGATTTTATATTTTAATTCACTGTCATAAATTTTTTGTAATCACCTAAAAAATAACTTTTTCTAAAGATTACTTGCTCATAAATTGCTGCTTATTTGTTGAAATGTTAACAAAATAACTCAGTAAATTTAATGGATTGTTTGATATTTCTTCTAATGATGACAAATTATAAAATAATATTTTAACTTTTATTGACAACTTTCAAAGCTTTCATGAACGCTTACGTTTCATACGTTTTCATGAAGCTTTTCATTGAATTTTTTGAAGCAATGAAAATTATTGTAAAATATTAAATTAATTATGCAAATTGAAAAATAAAACCATTTATTGAGCATCAAAGAAATAGAGTTATTCCGCATCAGAAAATAGCAACTTCAAATAATGACAATGACTTAAAAATGTCATAGGAAATTACAAAGAATGGAACCTTTGGATTGAGAAATATTTTCAGTTGAACTAAACAGGAAATCCTAGTGATGAATAAATATCAACAATTATTTGATTTTAAATAATAATATGTTAAAATCATCTTGTAAACATTAATATTTTAAAGAAAATTATTAACATAAAAAAAAGTTTTCTGCTAAATGCAAGAGAATTATAATACATACATACTGCTACTACTCGCGAATGGCTTGGAAATCAGAGACGAGAATTCACTTCCCGTCGAGGATAATGTATATATTGGGTGCGTGCGAAAGTTCTAACCGTTTTTGGATATGAAAATTTGCAATGGAATTGCCCTCATACATGACATTGTAATGACGCAAATCGTCTGCCAATCAAACGTGTGGATGCCTCACATATAAATGCATCGTGTCTCACAAAGTTAATCATCTCAAAAAAAAATATCTGAGGGTGTAACATGGAACGCGAGAAGGAGCATATAAGACATTGTTTGTTATACGAGTTCGATAAAAAGAGTACGGCAGCCGCAGCATGTCGCAATGTTTGTCAAGTTAATGGGGAGGATGCAATAGACGAAAGTACATGTCGTCGATGGTTTCGTAAATTTAGGGAAGGAGACAGAAGCTGCCGAGATCAGGATAGGAGTGGACGGCCATCACACGTTAGAGAGGACGATATTGACCAAGCCATAAGGAACCAAGCCGTGCAAGAATTAGCGGAGACCTACAGCGTACACCGGACAACGGTCGAGAGACGGCTGGTTAAATTGGGTTTTACGAGAAAGTTGGATCGTTGGGTTCCACAAAACCTGACAGCTAAGCAACGGGACGACGAAATCGCCACCTGGGTTTCCTTGCTTTCCCGGTACAAAAATGACCCGTTCTTGACACGAATTGTGACAGGAGATGAGAAGTGGGTTATGTACCGTAACGTAAAGCGTCGTAGGACTGTGTGTCGCCCTTCTGATCCGCCTGCATCGACTTCGAAAGCTGAACTTCATCCCAAGAAGGTGTTATTGAGAGTGTGGTGGGATGTGCAGGGAATAATTCACTGGGAGGTCCTGCCACTCAACCAAACCATCAATGCTACCTTCTAGTGTCTACAGTTAGACAGGCTGCATTCAAATTTGGTAGCAAAGCGGCCAGTTCTCATCAATCGTCGCGGTGTTATCCTTCATCACGATAACGCCAGGCCACATGCTGCTGTCATCACTCGCCAAAAGTTACTGGGCTTTGGTTGGGAGGTTTTAACCCACCCTCCCTATTCTCCTGATTTGGCACCAACTGTCTATCACCTATTTCGTGCGTTGAACAATTCCTTCAGTCAGAAAATCTTTGATGATCTTGATGCTGTGAAAACTGCCGTCCAAGGCTTTTTTGACTCGAAACCGCCGGAATTTTACCGCCGCGGCGCGCCGTGGGATGCATCTCCTACCAGAAAGATGGCAAGAGGTCCTAGATAGCAATGGGGATTATGCACAATAATAGATATTGTTCATTTTGCATTTATTTGCTCTTCTTTATGGGTAATAAAAACGGGTAGAACTTTTGCACTCACGCAATATATATAAATTAATAGTTTTTTTCCAGCGATTAAATAATGAAATTTTTATTAATAACTCAAATAATTTATAGAACGTAAATGGAGATTTTTCAAGTATTTTTGAGCTTCATGTTTTTAATGACTGAAAAGCTTTAATGCAGTGCTTCCCAACCTTTTTTGTGCTGTGCCCCACCTGAAGTATCTAAAGTATTCTATGCCCCACCAAATTAGGTGAATAAATAAATAAATAGAATATGATAAATATATCATTTCCTTAATCCAAAAACAATTTTTGATTTCTTGGGGAAGTTAATCCTAACTCTTCTGCACTTACTTTATCTACCTTCAATGAGACTTCATATTACCTTCATTTTACCATCAGTAATATGAATTTTTTTATTCTCAAAACATTTAAATCCTTGAAACATCCCAGGCCTTTGATTAGCTGGGATAATCTGAAAACATTTTCCACCTGTGTAGTGGTTTTAAAGATACCTTTTCAATTAGAGACCCGTGTTTAAAACCAATGCTTTTTCTAGAGACAAATACTAAAAGAAATTCCGTCAAAGAATTAATTGAATAAAGCGAGAAAAACATAAAATTTTTTCAATATTTGTTAAAATTAAACCAGCTGATTATAATGGTAGACCAAATGTTTATTCTTATACTTCTTATTCTTATCGTTAGAAAGTGTCTATTTTTATGTCTTCACCTTCTTCCAATGAATCTTATTTAAATCTTTAGCTTCTTGAATGAATGAGTTTTAGGAAGGAATCACAAACTATGTTTGTTTGAATTGTATTACAAAATAATATTAACATAAGAAATCGTTTCTTATTAATATTCCGTAAGTGAAACCACGATGGTTTCTCTTAAGGCGCCATCACGGATAATAATTATCATAAAACAAGTAAACTATTACTAGACATCGATTAAGTGCTATTATAAGGTTATTATTGAAAGGAAAAGAAATAAAACAATATTATGAAAATTATTGTTTAGATATTGTATAATTGGATAGTTAAACTAATGTATAACGTTGTAGCTCCTACTTCTACAATTTGTAATATCTTTGGTATAAATGGAATATCTAAAATAATAATTCCTGCAAATAAAATTGTATGTCCAGAAGGTATTAGTTATTGTAATGGAATTATTACAGAATTATTGTAAAATTGTTTAAATTATATATTTATATTATGAAAAGCTATAAAATATTGAATTAACTTTTTTCGAATTTCTTCAAATTTTAACCATATTAAGTTTTAAATATGATTTCAAATTGTAATTCTTTGTTCCTTGCCATAGAAGTTATTGCAAAATATTAAACGGAACAAATACGGATGAAATAAATATTAAATCAAGAATACATTTGCAATGAAATCAATTTAATCAATGCAAAATATTATTTTCTTTAATAAAATAAAGTTAAATTTTAAAAAATATTTCATTTTAGGTTATTCTATAAATTGGCAATGTATTTTTAATGACTGACTAATAAAGGAAGGATTATGAAATCCAACTAATTATTTTACAAGTGATGTTGTCTAATTGAACGCTTGTTTATTTATTATTATTTTGAAATGCAGAATATCTGACTCTTAATTGATATAAATCTCATAAGAAGATATAGAATTTTTGAAGTTCTTTTAGCTATTATTTCAATCTCGAGTTAAACTTTTTTTATTCTGAAGATGTTTTATTAAAAAGAAGCTTAATATTAATCCTATCTTTAATATTATTTGACCAACGAAAGATTTCTTAAAGTGTTTCCATTTTGCAAAATAAGGAAAAGAAACATATCAATAAAATTTATGTTTTTTAATAGAAAACTAAAGAACAATAAGAAATTCTAAATTTATAGAAAAATAAAAACTTAGATAAACTTTGTAAATTGGTGATTATAAATTAATTTCAAAATGACAAGGGAAGTTATTCAAAAAGGAATTAATAACTATTATAAAATGCTCAAACTGTTTTGTTTATTTTTTATTTATTCTATTTTTCGTTACTTAATTCCTGAAATATGAACCAGATTTCTAGAATTTACAAAATATATGCTCATAAACAATGGTAAAACAATTTGAAATAAGACAAGTGGAAATAGTCAAGCAAATGGAGGGAAACACTGCATCTAACTATTGTTAACCAACGTTTAAAAATGCAAAGTTACTTAACCCTTCTTTAAATAGATAAAGAAATTTCTTATTTTGAAACATTTGATGAATTCCGAAAACTTATATTGTGTTATATTTATTATAGAAATAAATCCGAAATGACATTGTTATCAAAGAATGGGATTTTGTTTAACTTCTTCTACTGGTTTTGTAGTTAGTGGAAATCAACTTTACAAAAGATGTTATAAAGACAGCATTAGTTAAATGAACAAAGCTAGAATTTAGATGTGTTTCTTTATGGCAGCAATTTTCTTCAATCTATGTACATTCTTAGATGTTCTAATCTTATTGAAACATTTCAAAAATATTCCATTTAAAATTAAATGGTAAGAAGGGAAGACTTTGTTGATACTTGTCTAAAAATAAATGCATTGGGAGTCAATGGAAATCAATGCTAATGAAATCTATCTTAAGCACAGATCATTTCACCACTGCTCGTTTCTAGGCCATTCGTCCAAATCAAATAAGGTAGGTTGCCCAAATAAGGCCCGGTTTCAAATAAGGCCCATCCTTCGTTTTATTAATTGAATTTATTATTGAACGTTGACAATTTACCAAGATTAGTTATGTTTCAGACAGGTCCTGGCTTCTAGCGGCTACACCAAAAATTAGGTCGGTTGAAGTGGACTATTTCGCCATGTTTGTTTCAGTTGATCAGTAAAAGTCGCCCGAAGCTTTTGTCGTTTCTATTTCAGCTTAACTTGATAAATCGTCTGCATTTTTTGGCAAGGTAATATACATAAACATGTTTTATGTCATTTTAAAGTGTGTAATGAGTAGATAAGATAATGTATTTGATATTTTCCAGTTGACGTGCCTTTAAATACTTTTTAGTAAAACAATGCATGAAAGCGTGGGTTAACAGGGGGCTCCAAATAAGGCCCTCCATTCTATAACATAAAGTAATTATATATAATGAGAAAAAATATAACAAAAATCATCAAAGCTAGTTTTAAATTCACAATTTTATAAATTAATTACTAATTAATTATTAATTTGTAGCTTAATATTTAGTCAGAACTAAATGTTGGAAATTGGCTGTTTTCACTGCCAAGCTCTTGTCCCTGTGGGCGAGTATGCCTATCACTATAGTGGGCCTTATTTGGAACAGGGGCTCCTAATAAGGCCCTTCAGTTATATTTGCAAAACTGTGTTATTACAGAAAGAATTTCAAATGCCACTAATTCTAAATTCACTTTTTCATAACAGCTCACTCTAAACTACCTTTCAAGACAGTTTTCAGAAATTTTCACTCTTACAGTAGAAATGTAAAAAAAATCTTTAAACGTTAGATGGGCCTTATTTGGGCAACCTACCTTACTTCTAATTCTAAATAATTAACCGAATTCAATTTGATCCACCATTACATATTGATAAGTTTGAGTGAATTTGAGGATATAATTTCAGATTATCGAGAATAAAAGTATTGAGTGGATTTGAGATCTTGTTTCAACCCTAAGGAAAAAACCCTTAAAGGTTTCCATGTGTTTCGTTAAAGAAAGAGCTTTTAATTATGTAACGAATAAAATCTTCTTCCACAAAATTCAGTTATTATTAATATCGCTTGAATTATTTTAATCCATTAACGCATTATTTCATGAGTTTAAGATAATTTTAGCCACTTTTAACTTTTTCTTATCATAGGATGAAGAGGACAACTTAACACTAATCTATTTATAATAATATATATTTACAATAATACTTTTACTTTTACGTCTTTTATTGGAGGTTTCAACGGTTTTTTCAATTCTAAGAAATAAATTTATCTATTTTATTGTATGTATTTGATGTTAAACTTCTAAATTTTGTAATTCTATATTAATTCTGTTTGAATTCGCAGTTAGAAACTAAACTGAAACTAAAGTCAATGAAATCTGTTAAAAAAATGAAGAGAAAAAGAAATTCATTTCAAGAAATTAGAAGAAGAGAAAAAAAAAATCAACTGTTTTCTATTCTTTTGATTTATTGTAACTCATTATTATTATTTCTTACAATTCTTATAAATATTTTTACATATCAGATCTTTCATTTCACTCAATAGAAATGTTTTCAAAACGAAAAAAGAAAAAACTGACTTTAAATGACATAGACGAATAACCAATATCAATGGGTCAGTTGTTTCACACTCTTTGGCGATCGTCAGCTAGCAGTGGTCGCCACGATTGATTCCCATGATTGCAGTTCATTAGAAAAAGTGATATCTTTACAATTACAATTTCTTTATTCCTATGTTTTCAATAGAAATTCGGGAGTGAAAACGAATCCCATCTTTATTGACAAATAGTTTGCATTTTGAAATACAGTAGATGCCGCTTAATGTAATCACGGTTAATGTTATCATTCGTTTAATATTATCAATAACCTCCGGTCCCGTACAGACGTATTCGAATTAACGCAAAAATGATCGCTTAATGTGATCGTTACATCGCTTAATGTTATCAAATTTTAGGCCAATTGGTTCATTTTCGATGAGCGATTCCCGGCGAAGTTCGTGGAATGCCTTGGTCATGGAGGATTCTTACAACCAGAAGAAAACGCCTATGCAGTTGTGGAAGAATTGGAGAAAATTATCAGTGCTCCACCCGACATGACTGCTCAAGATTTCGAAGCTTGGATGGACATCGACGAGAACCTAGAAACAACGGCAGTATTAACAGATTACGACATTTGTGAAGCTGTATCGAACACAAACGAAATATCGACGCTTGTTTCTGATGAAGATAAACCCGAAAATGTTATTGAGGAACAGAAGACTCCAACCAGTGCTGAGATGAGGAATGTGCTTCGAATTTTGCGACTGGGAGTGCAAAGAAAAGCTGAGGCTGATGGGTTTCGTAAACATTATGAGTACGAACGTTTTATTAATGACTTACTCCGTAAGCAAACCAGGCAATCAACAATTGATGATTTCTTTATGTACTATTTTTTGTCTCTCAATTTCACTTTTTTATTTCATGCATGTAATTTCATTATGTTAAATAAATGTTTTCTGCTGAAATCGTCCTCACCATTACTACACTTTATGCTGCCCTTTTTTAATTTATATTTTTCGTTTATTATAATCAATCGGTTATAGATATCAAAATCGGTTCGGCCCGATGTGATCACATTAAGCGGCGTCTACTGTAGTTTATAAATAAATCTCATCAAATCCGATTTTTTTCTGCCAAAATAACTAATTGTTGTTTTTTTTTAGGTAAATGGTCTGGGCTTTATTTTCTTCAGCTATTTTTTTTTAGTTTAGCCTTTTTTAAGTTGTCAAAGTATTTTTATTGTATATTTAGTTGTTTTTTTTTTTAATTTTATCAAGAAGAAACGTCTTCCCTTAAGACATCACAGTTTATTGATGAAGAGCTAAAATAAATAAAGTTGGTTAAAATTCCATTAGAATAAATGTCTTAAGAAAGGTTTTCGTATCAGAAGCTGTTTCCTAGGAATTACTTTAGTAGAAAAAAAACAAACTTTTATTTTCGTTGAAAGAAACATCCTTTTTAATCAGTTTTTAATCATAGGGTTTAAGTTTTCTTCCAATAAATTTTTTTGAATTGAGTTTTTCTTTTCTTTTTGGGTGCAAAGACAGAAGTTAAACAGAACTTATCTTATCACAACCTCGTTGGAATGACAACCATTTCTTGAGTTAATTCTTTCATTTTGAGCGAATTTTCTTAATTGCTATTAAATCGTCTTTGCGTTGATTATCAATAAACTGTGATGTCTTAAGGGAAGACGTTTCTTCTTGATATTAAGAGAATAAAGAACTTTTAAAACATTTTTCTACTTGAAGTTGAAAAGGTTTAAATTAGTAACTTTAATTAAGCTACAGAAAATATTGTAATGTTCCGTTTAAACGAGAATCTTTGGATTTTATTAATAAAGTGACCACATTCGATTAAGTAATTCAGAAGCTTTAATAATTGGTTGAAAGCGTTCAGGATATAGATCTTTAATTGAGATTTATTACAAAGTAGCTTCTCTGTTTATTTTCTAAACCCTGGTTCGAAGGAGAAATAACGATCGGGTATTAACAGATTCTCATCAGACCAATGCAATTCAAGAATGAATATTCATAAGAGTGTTGTTGGCAAACAGAATCTTCTGGAAGATTTTTAAAGAAGACACTCTTTTCTGAAAGAACCTCAACCTGAACCCACAACCCAATTAGTGACTAATCCTTTGTAATCCCAGGCGCCTGATCGAAAATCCAGCCGAGTACGTATTTGCACACCTGAAATATGTACTGTCACTTGTTGTTCAGTAGAAAATGAACTGGATCAAAGTTCACCAAATAATAAGAAACTCAATTATAGAAAGGTCCGTTATCGAGTAGCAACTTGTTTTTATCATTTTTAATTCAGAAAACCTAAATTAAACTAATATAGAACATTAAATGTATTATCTCAAAATTATGAAACTAAATTTACAGCTGTGAGACCTGAGAGAATTGTTCACATGATTTTTGAAAGAATATTATTAATATTATTTCAATATTATTGAAATTAAGAAACAATATCAAGTATTATCAATATTTTAACTGGGAATTATCAACGGAACTTTTCCTAATAAAACCGTAAAAAGCAATATTAGATTTTCCCATTAGTGTGGTTTAAAAGAATAATTACTAACGAGATGACATCATTACCAACTGTGTATAATTCAAAAAAGGTTGTAGTTAAATAATCGATAGTAAATTCTTATTCAAATTAAATTCTTAGAATTATTTTCTTTTGATTAAATAAATCAAATATTAATCATATTTTCTAAGAAATCATACGATTTGAGTTAACTTTGCTTCATTAGAAAGAACTTAAATTTTACTTTCTTTAATTATTATTTTCTTTATTTTTTATGTGATCAAAAACTGTTTAAGACTCATTTATTTTTAAAATTCCAAAATCAGCAAAGCAGAAATTGGCAACAAAAAGTTTCCATTTCGTCCAAGATTATTGAAATCCTCTTTCCTGACTTAAGTTGTTTAGTTTAATCCCAGAACCCCTAGTAATGAATTAACTAAAAGCGATTGTTAACGATAATAATTAGCAATAAGTTAGAAGCCACTGTTTCAATTCGAATGATTTTCTTTCTCGTACTAATTTTTCAGCAACAATCCATGGAAAAGATATCCAATAAAAACAAAGTCTCTATTCCCTTCTAGAACATTCTAAATTTCAAAAAGACCCATTTATCGGTTGCGAAGTTATTAAGGGGGAAACACAAACACGGACAATAAAATAAAATAAAGTTTTATAGGATTTAATATTTATTCTCAAGGTTTTACTAATTGACGGAATTCTCAAAAAATATTTCATTTAGGATATTCTAAAAATTACAATGTTGTTTTTTTTTGTTGGACTTAAGGCACATTCATTTTATCACAAATTTTATCCTTCTGAATTTACCACACTAACCCTATAAAGATCAGAAATGGTGAAATTTTTGTTTCCATTTGAAATTTTCACAATTCTTTAAGTGCCATAGACACCGGAAGAGAAAGAGAAGACAAACACAGGAAATAAAGTAAACGTCCAAGCCAACGCCGGCATTCGAACCCAGGTGCCGGCGTAGTAGCCTTGTGGGAGACCGCCGGCTATTATTAATGACTGTCTAATAAAGGAAGGATTATGAAATCCTACTAATTATTGTTGTCTTTTAAAATGATCTTATCTAATTGAAAGCTTGGTTTTTTTTTTTTTATTTATTATTTTTTAAAACAGAATATCTGACTCTTACTTGAGATAAATCTCATAAGAAGATATAGAATTTTAGAAGTTCTTTTAGCTATTATTTCAATCTCGAGTTAAACTTTTTTTATTCTGAAGATATTTTATTAAAAAGAACCTTAATATTAATCCAATCTTTAATATTATTTCTAATATTTCTAAAAC
This sequence comes from Thereuonema tuberculata, assembly GCA_023159025.1. Lineage (NCBI taxonomy): Eukaryota > Metazoa > Arthropoda > Chilopoda > Scutigeromorpha > Scutigeridae > Thereuonema > Thereuonema tuberculata. The sequence goes on from JAFIDM010000179.1 coordinate 54,786,466, forward strand.
ACTTCCATTCTGCTAAATTAAAAGGACGAGATTCTTTTTATAATTTTTTATAAGAAAAAATAATCAAAACACCGAATGCCGAAATCAGTTGATGGAAAAGTTATTTTTACAAACAAAAATATTATTTCTAAAATGTTAATATCAAACAAATTAAAGTTAAATGTTTGGCTATCAACTAAAAGAAATTGACATTCATATTATAATAAGGGAATAATTTAAAATAAATAAAAATAAATAAACAGTCTAACATATGGGGAAATGTGTCAACTAAAGCTAAATTAAAAGCAAAAATACACATTAAAAACAAAATAAAGAAAATTCATGTGCTGACCTCCTCAATGAATTACCTATGCCCTTTTAAACAAAGAAAACGCGCCTAAAAATGCAACAACACACGAAAGGGTGAGAACAGTGTTTACCAGTGACATCTCAAAACAGTTTACTGTGACTACTCTCACTGATGATCGCCATTAAGCGTGAAACGGGTGTTTTGAAATGTCACTACTAAACACTGGTCTCAAACTTTCGTGTGTTGTTGTATTTTTAGGCGCTTTTTCTTTGTTTAAAAAGGGGCATAGATAATTCATTGAGGTGGCCAGCACATGAATTTTTAAAATTAAAACACAAAATTAAACACAATTTAGATTCATTCCAAATCAAAACTGTCTGAAATTTAGATTTTGTTTTCCAGTAAACTTTAGTGAATCGAAAATTTACAAAATCATTTTTTAACTATTTTAAAACAAAAATAATAAACCTTTTTATCGGCGTAATGAAATTCTTTACAAAATAACATATTATAATAATTGCAGAAATTTTCAACATTTTTCACCATTTATTAACTTTCTAAATTGCCAAAAAAAAAATTATAATGTGCTGAATCATGAAATCATAAAATAAACTCTCTTTATTATTATATATAGAAATATGTAACAATTTAGAATTAATTTTACTAGGAGAGAAATAAATTGTTCCTGAAATTCCTATTTTTCTTTTTATTGATTTTGATATTCTATTTTAAATGTAATTAGTTCCATTTGAATAATTGTTGTATGTTTTCATGAATTATTTCTCCATTATTTGTTTGACTCTCTCTGTTCGAATTGACTCTTTGTATTTTGCAGAATGCCCAGGTAGAATCCAACTAATCACATGAATGACAGTAGAATGCCTCTCACGGATCCGAAGAGAACCTCAGGTAATAGAATTAATTCGGCTGTTAATAATTATTATAGGAATTCACAGCTGGATCTCGCTAGGAGTGATAATGATCTATCTATTCAGTTCACATTACGACCGATTGACGCAAAAAATCCACTAGAATAAATCTCTGGATTTATTCGTGAATTTTCCATTTCCAGGAAAAGGTTTCGACTCGTTTTCTTAATCACTTTTGGAATAATTACATACGACAAAAATGTGACCAAAAAGCCTGTAGTCACACAAATGTTTTCATTATTTTTAATTGGTGATAACTTGCGTGGAAAAAACATCTGATAAAAATGTATTCCTAGAAGTTTGTTATAGATATACTAGATCTAGAAGAGCTCTAATTTATATGGAGATCTATCTACAGATATATGCATTAATATATAAATACATCTGTATAAATGTTTTAGGTATTTATAATTTCTTTTCAATCTCGATATTAATAATGATGTTAACCTAACCTATCTAGCAACTGCACTTTTCCAATTTTAATCATTACATAAAACTTCTTGTAAAGAAGGTACTTGAGTAAATTAAAAAGAGATTTTAATGATTTGTATTTGAACATTTCCAACCCCTTTTGTTTTGTCATTAGAAAATTATCATATGTAATTATCGTATTGTAATTAAGACACAGGTTTATTTAGAATGAGTAAAAAAACAGAAAAAAATTAAGTAAAACTATCCAAAAGTATGAATAAATGTAGAAATCAATCGGATTCCATTTGCAGAAGAGATAATAAATGCAGTTAGCGCAAGAGAGAGAAATTATGAATAGTTAAAAAAGGATTAATATCAATCTCTTTAATATCAGTTTCATGTACATTGTATAAAATAATTAATAACGGTTTTCATGCTTTGTATGTAATAAGATAAGAAATGGTAATCATAGACAATTACGAGAAGAAATGTTGTAGTTTTTTTTTTAACCAGAACCTTAAATCACAACTTACAATATTTTTATGATTGGAATTAAATTCTATTATATATTTTTTTAGCAATTAGACTTCACTCTAAGCTCAAGTCTGTTTTGAAAATTTTCTTATACTCCTTATTTAACAATATACCATATGTTAACTTTAGAAGATATTAATATTAGATTTCTGTAATTGCATTTTCATTTTAATCACTGGTAACAGATCTTAATAAGTGGTGTGTGGGGGGGGGTTAATATTAATATTCGACTACTTTTACTGCGTTGAAACATTTCATGAATCTTTTACAGCATTTTGCTTCTGATGAAGACATTAAGATTTAAATTAAAACATATAATGATAATGTGGATAGAGTTTAAATTCAGAATTCAATTTTTATATAAATTTCGAATTTAATATAAAAAAAGTAATAAACAAAACGGTGTTAAATTTCCTCAAAGTCCATTCATAGGTTTTAAATCTACTAGAATATCATTAACTATAAAATATAAGAACTTCTTCGGGTTTTAGTTAAGGATAAGAAAAGCTTTCTCTTTCCTCTAAAAATTCATAATTCGTTATGAATACAAACTTTAAAAATTTACAAATAATACTAATAACATATTACTTAAAGTATTAGAGGAAAGAGAAAGCTTTTCTTATCCTCAACTAAAACCTGAAGAAGTTTCTTGTTAAAAGAAATGAAATGTTGTTTAAGAGTATTACAGAAGATAGTTTATAAATAATGATGTTCTAGTATATTTAAAACGGTGCTACTTTTGTAAAATTTTTGTATAATCTACAATTTAGAAAATTAAATCTTCATTTTGAATTTTGTTTAAAAAAAGCATAAACCTCACAATAAATTTTCAATGTAATTCTTGAATTTATATTTTTTTCCAATGAAAATAAAGCGCAGTTATTTAATTCTACAGAAAAGATTTGATGAATGATCTTTAGAAATAAAAAAACTCTTTTAAAAATATATTAACACATTAAAACTCAGGAGGAGCTTTCCACCTTCTTTGCAAAGGCCATTGTCAACTAAAAAAAAAAACTAAAAAGAAAAATTCCTCAATCATCTTTTAAATTGTAAGTTTGAGAATTTAAATAAATTTAATTTAAAAGAAGAGGATTTTTATCTTAAGACATAGTGAGAATTCTTCACTATGAACATAAAAATATTGATGTTCTATATAAAAAAAAAAATACGTACTAACAAACAAAAACATTTCCTATTATTATGTTATGTTATGTAATGAATGTGGGTGGCAGAGAAGCCAAGCACTGCGACCGGAGGTCTATTGTACTATCCCACGGAAATATGGACAGATAGAGAGAAAGACTGAGAAAGTAAGGTGGGAGAAGTGCAGGGGAAATGGGACAACCCCGAGAAAACCTGCGGATCGTCCACCATCACGAAACCCATATGAGTTTCCTATTATTAAAACCACGAATATTTACATTTAAAATAACATTTATACGACTTAGACAAACAAAAAGAATCTGGCAATATTTATATTATTATATATTTATGTATATAATTTATATAAATTGATTACTCGTCTTCTATCATATCCAAAAAAAATATTTTATCCTTATAGGTTTTTTTTAAAAAAATATAGTTGCGATTTATTATGAAAGATCTCGGAAATCATTAAATTTCTATTTCAATTATAAAACAAACGAAGTTAAACTTATAAGGAATTTTATTAATGTAAAATGAAGTTGATATATTTATGTGTATTTATTAAAATATTTGAAATGGAAAGTTGTATAAAGGATATACTGACGAGATTGAAGTGCAGTACTAGATATTTTGACAAAACATTTTGCATAAAAGCAAAAAAAAAAAATATTTATTTTTGAAAAGTTAATAATAGTTTTGAAAAAAAAAATCTGAATTGAAATAAAACAAAAAGGACTAAAAAAAAAGATTTACTTAAGAACCGCGATTTTTTTTTTTTAAATTATAAATTACTTCCACCACAAGAGGTGACTCGATTGAAAGCGTTTTCGCAGTTGGCGCAAGATGGCCGACAGGTTTCATCACAGCCTTTTATATTAATTTTTTACTTATCATATTTTAATTTCGGTTTTGTTTTATATTTAATATATATTGTAATTATTTTTCATTTATATACACGCTTTTATATACAATTATAGGAAAGTTATAATTTTAAAAATTTTATTTTTTACAATTTTTTTGAATATAAAGATAATTATTAACAAATATTTCGAAAAATATTAAATTATTTCAATTAGAAAACAAACGAAGGAAACAATTAATTAAATCAATTTGAAGTAATTACTTAGAATATTTATTATTTTAAATTTTTGGTATTTTTATGTCTATTGTTACTTTTTAGCTTCGTTTTGTTAGTAAATTTGTAAGTTTTACAAATTTAATAAAGTAACAATTGTTAAATCAATAAATAAGGAATTCATTTACTTTTTTATTTAATAAGTTCAGTTTTATAAATGTTATTCTTAAAATAATTTATTCTTATTTTTTTCTTAAATTAAAAAACAGAAGTAATTTATATTTTATTTGACTTTTTCAGAAATGCAAATATATTTTAAAATCCTTTATTTTCTAAAGTCGTGGATTTATATAATATATATATAATTATATGAGAAATCTATCTTTAATTTAAAAGTGTTTTGTTTTGTTTTTTCCAAACTGAATTTAAATTTTGAAGAATAAATGTTCTTCGTTTTTACAGATGCTAACAAATCAAAATTAAAACTAAAATATTAAATATTTAAAAAATTATAATTTTGTTCAAAAAATTATCTATATAAATGGGAAATTTATTTAATGTTTTAATTAAATTAACTTTGTTAAAATTAAAATAGAGATTGTTTTAAGAAAGTGAAATAGAATAGATGAGATTGTGATTGGACTGCTGATGTCTGCAACAAGCCAAGTTCCCAAGCAACAGGTAGAAGACTTTAAAACACACATCGTCAACTCATTGTTCCAAAACCAACAAAATCATGAGTGGTTTCAAAGCATGAAAATGAAACTCTTACTCACCTAAACTGCTGATTATGGCGTCGTTGTTGGACTCTTGGCGACCACCTGCCACAATGTCAAATGGATAAGATCGGTGCGGTCCGTTCCCGGGGCCTTAACCACCTGTTGCTTATCTCCCGACTCCAACTATGGAAACTCGACAGGAATAAGTGGGTGGGCGGGGTAGGTGAGGTAATTGCGGCGGACTCTCCTGGCGTCCAGGATATTCAATTCGCCAATCACAGACGTCGCCTGACTCGCGCGCTTCTTGTATTGCCCTGCAGTAGTTGCTGACAGGGAGGACCGAGGGTGGTGCGCGCTAGAGCTGCGCAGTAGAGCCAAAGGGAGTTTGAGAGATCGAGTGAAACGATCGAGGAGAGATAGCCAGAGAGACGGAGAAAGACAGAGGGAGAGAGGGAAGAGCGACGATGCACGATCCCCGCGTGCGATCCAAGCTATGCAACGGCTACAAAAGGTCTCCCGAGGCCGCCAGTAAAAAACCGAAGCTAGCTGCTCCATCCATTTCATACGGACTGCATTTGCGAATCGAAAGAAACACTCTTGTCTTTTAAAGAGTCCGTCTCTCGCTCTCTCTCTTTCCCTTTCTGGCTGAAGGGACTCGAAGACCTCTCCTCGGTCCGGCAGCGTCTCAGCGATGAAGCTAAAACACCGCCCGATGAGGTAAGAACTTTCCTGCGTTGCATTTTCAAAACAATCTTGGAATTCTCACAGCTGTTTTCAAATCAAATAGAAATCATGAAACATATTACACTAGAAGCTACAATATTTTCTAAATTCATTTTATTAGTGAAAAAAAAATATTCAAATTTTTAAAAATTTTAGAAAGTTTAATTTTTCTGTTTTCTATACGATATTTAAAGTTTTTCTTAAATATTTAGCTACTTAATTAGCAGTGAAATATAAATAGGTTTTGACTATTCCATGTATAAAGTGTGTTACTTTTGAAAAAGATTTATTAAAACTTTATTAAAATTTATAACTAAATTCAAGATATAAAAAAATAAAAATACTAATTAAAGAGAACACTATTAATATAGCTAAAAATGAAATGTTTTTTGTTATACTTATTATTACCACTAATTATTTTTTAGAAAAAGGAGATTAGATAATATATTAAAAGCAAAATAAAATTTTAAGCTTAATATAGATATATTTATAAAAAATTAAACAATCGTTGATAAAATATTTTCACTGAATACAGAAGACAAAAATTAAATTTGAAAGGTAAATAGTGGATCATCTATTTTATTTTTATAATTAAATATTAATCATGGCAAAAATAAACTTGCAACCTTGAATTTTTTTAAAATTAGTATGTATGTATAAAATTCAAAATCTACTTTTTTATGGGTATTGTTGCTACTGAAGGTTAAATATTAACTGTTAAAAACGATTTTATAAAGAAAAATTGGCCGTCCGTCGCTTCCTTCCGTGTCGGAGGCAATTCTTAGATTGGAGAAACCTGTTGAGACAGAGCAATCTGTTGCATTGAAGATCACTTGTTGCTGCCACGAGGGCAGACGGACTCCAAACATCCTGATGAAAGGTTTTGAAATTCATCAACTTATTTATGCAATTGAATTTTAATTTGATTTTAAATTTTTTTTTTATTGATTCCTGTAAACATTTGTTGAGTTCTGTGATAAAAAGCCTGTACAGATTCAATAAATTAGAATTGAAGAATAGTTTGAAAAAAAAAATGGAGAAAAATATCTCATAATTATTTTAAAGAATTAGACGATTAAAAACTAACTAATAAATTACAATATATAAAAAAAATTTTACTTTAAAATTTTAATTTTTTATTTTTTTTATTTTTTTCATTTGATTTTTTAAAAAAAAATTCTTGAGTGCTTTTTGTTAAATAAATTAGAAATAAATCTTAACTTTTTTTTTGTTATTGTTATTGAGGAATTTCCAGATTCATTTCATTTCAATTAAAATCTTAGTAACATAAGAAATACGCTATTTCAATTGATCCATTTCACTTGCGGTTTTTCCTCACTAATCAAAGTAGTTGAAATGGAAGATTATAAAAGCGATCACTGTATTTTTTATTTAACGCCATTTCGTTGAATGTTTTTCCTAATGTTTGAATGCAATTTAAAAATAGATTTTAAAACATGGAGGAAACTTAATTAACTAAGTAAAAAGGAAAATTACAGAGATTAGTTAATTTGTCTAAAAAAATTCCTCAATGTTGCCTCTTTTCGTGAAGTGCATTGAAAAAGGTTAATGCTAATTTTAAATTTTTCATATTCTAAATTGAAAATAAATTCTTTTCTGTTTTAAAATTAAATATTATGTTTTTATAAATGAAATTTTAATTATTTATAGTTATTCTGAAAACTAGAAATAAGAACATTATTAAAATAATATTTCCCTAATCACTATATTTTTTTAAAGAAAAGTAATGGAATTGTGATGGGATGTTGGTTTCAATGACGATTTGAAATTAGTAGAATTGGTTCAACAACTGATTTTCTAAGGTAAAGTAAAGACATAAATGTGTAAAGCATTGGTTTCATTCTTGTAAATCAGAATCATCATGAAAAACATGGAATATTCATCCTAAAATAGAAACAAAATAATGCATGTTTTAATTCTAATGTTTTCTTCTTTCTGAAGACATTGGGCTGTGAACTTAGTTAGATTCTTTGATATATAGTTAATTAAAAGCAGAGGTTATATATCAAATTAAGATTAGTCGAATTATTTCCATTTTTTTATATATATAATTCTTCCCATAGTTTTTGTGAAAGTATGTTATAAATTGAAATGATATTTATTAGTTGACTTCTTATTTTAAAGATTTTTTTCCAGCTTTCCAAATATAGAAATAATTTGAACTTATAATCTTTATTATAATAATTAGAAATTGTAATTTAAATGCATTTAAGAATTTCATTAAATTTATGAAAGATCATATTATTGTTTAATATTAAGGCTGAAATCAAACTATAATTCTTAAAGGTCATCTGAAATATAAAAATAACTTCAATCTTGTAAATCCACTATAAATTTCGTCTGTGAATTGGAAGAACCAAAGGCTTTTGAATAATTATTTAGTGGATGGCTGGGGGGAGGCCTTTCTAATCTCACGGAAGTGGTTGCTGCAATTGCCGGATATCTTCGCTGCACTGAAATCGAATATTAATCCTTCTTTAAACTAACCAGAAGAGGTTTGTTCCACCTGGAAGGCAAACGCGGAAACTTCGAGTAATTTCTTTTAACTGAAACTTTATAGATGGGGGTTCGTTCGAAATATTCGCAGAAGTTTTAAGAGAAGTTGAATAGATCTAAAGCCAATGGAATTCTAGGAATTTTTTTTTTTTTTTTATAAAAAGCGATCTAATTATTATGAGGTTTAAAACAGAACAAATGTATGAAATATAAACAATAAAATTTAAATAACTTTATGCTTAAATATCTATAATGTAATGTGCAGGCTTAATTTAATTGTCTCCTTCTTTGTCCAAGAGAAGCGAGTGACAGAAAGGTTTTTGTTACACAGCTTTTCTTTTAATATTTGATTGAAAAATAAACAATATATTTCGTTCTAATTTTATTCAATTGAAAGCGGGTTTTTTTTGTTTAGAAATTTTCTTTGTATTTACTACCATATGGTGAAGTCCTTTATCTTCCTATTTCTAATTTTGTACAACCTACCTGTATATGTATTTCGTTTCATTTATATCATGTTTTGTTTTCTGTTTCAATCCATGTAATAATTGAAATACAATTGTACAAAAAAAAAACAACACAAAAACATAATTTAAAAAGATTAATTATTTTTGTTTTCATCTAATAAAAACTGCTTTCATTTTCAGTTTGTTTTTTTTTTTGTTTTTTTTGGAGTATCATAAGATAATTGGGTTTTTTCGAGGATTTTCTTTTCGTACTAAAGTTCATTTTATTTCAATAACTTTTTCTTGAATTTAGGAACACGTCATTTCCTTCATTATTTCATGATTTCATTCTTTATTTTTTTTACGTTAGTTTATTTTAATAAATTTACCTCCAAAGTTCTTGTGTGGAGAAAAGAATTGAAAAATTAATTCTGGATTTGTATCAGATAATTATAAGCTTCGTTTCTTCCATATTTTTTCTTTACGAAAATTACTTTAAAAAATTAAATATTGCGAATTATTAAAAATCAAAAAACAAAACTAAAGAATTAAAGTATAAAGTAATAGAATTTGTAATATTTTGTTTTTGTTGGTAGATTTTCTTGAATCCAAGAAACTTGTTGTTATCTGAATAACAGCTATTCAGTCAAGAATGTAAGTAAAAACCAAATTCTAGATAAGATTTGCAATTGTTAAAAAATGTCTAAGATTTTTTTAATAAATTTATTAGTTTTAAATAACATTGCAGCCTTTGAGGCACAGGCTTGTGGTGAAGGCAGCGGCCTACCATTAGGCAGATTGTGTCTGAACCTCGGTCCGGATGTTTCCTTTCTTTCGTCCGATTCTTCTTGTCTTTCTCTTCGTCTATGTTTTCTTTGAATTCTAGGGTTGTACAACAGGTAACCTGCAAAAGGCCGGTACAAGTGGGTCATAGATAGAATAAAAAATAAAATTAATGTTAAAAAACTGAATTTATTAAGAAAAGAATTGCTTTTCAGTGTTAATTATGTCTAACATGTATTAAAAAAAAGAAAAAAATACTTCTTAAACAAAAGTTTCGAAAATAATCTAGGGAACGTTGAAGAAAATTACAACAGTTTATAAAAAGATCGTCACTATTTCAGTTTACGGTTAGCCATTATTTAAAATTAAGCAGAAATTAAATTAAATATTAAGAAAACACTTTCTAATGAAGAATAACTGAAATATTTAATAATGTTGTTGATACATTTTTTAAAAGGTGATAAAGCGTAAATTTCAGGATCAATTTTCAAATATCAAATTTTTAATTCTATTTATTTATTTATAAAATTCCAAAAAAAAGTTTGACTAAAGTTTGATATTTCCTTTTAAATTCTTTATATTTGATTCGAAAGAATTAAATGTGTGCATTGAAAAAAACAACTCACAATGAATTATTATTTTACAAATAAATGATTATTGTAGATGATAATTTATTAATTTGTCTAATATATTAAGCCAATACATAAAAAATTTACATCTTCAAAACTTGGAAAATTAATCGCCCGATCATTACAAAAGAAACGACAAATATAGTTTAATAACATGTATTTAATAATAAAATATATTTTTTTGCAAAGGCGATTTTTTTCCCCTGAAGCTCTAATTGCTGGAAATTGTTTAGTTGTTATATTTTGAGAATCTATTACCACTGTCTGATGAGTGATTGTCGTGCAACCCGTTGTTCCACATGGTCGCCTGCACGAGTTGCCCCATGAGACCCCATCCCCTCAAGTGATGGAACAATTCCAACGAAAAAAATAAGACCATAAAACAAGATGCCATTATCACAACCCTCTCTTAACTGATTACCACCCAGGTTTTCTTATTTAGAATTGATTCATAGTTTTACTGTTTTAAGAAGACCTACCTTTCCATAAAATGAAAAATAACGACATATATAAAAAAATAAAACAATAAAATATTGTAAAGTAATTTTCAGAAATAGTGAAATAAATTTCTAAAGCTTATAACTTAAAAGTTATTTAATTATTTCAATTTACACTAGCTGAAAGATCACTTCTGTTGCTCTGTTTTTTTTTTGTTATCCTAATATCTTTTACTTGTAACTGTCTTTTTTTTTTCATTTCCTTCGGCTGGATTGAAATTTAAAATAAGAGAACAGATATTGAAATGTACTGTTTGTATCATTGGTCTTTTATAATTATTATAAAAATAACTTGAATTAATTTCATTGTAAGAATAACATGGATCTGTACCTGCTTCCTCTCAGGCAATTTAACTTAAATTTTTTCAAACAATTGTAGAATATTAACAGTTTTTGAGGTATACAAATTTATTTCAAGGATATAAACAATAAAATTCCAAATTATTTTTCTAATGATAGGGAATGCGATTCTATTCAAATAATAATAATATAATAAAAAAGAAATGTTTTCAACTTAAGGAAATTCTAAAATACGGAATCGATTGATTTTATGCAAAAGTATTTCATTCAAAAATCAAAGTAAATAGCGCATTCTTTACTTTTTGACCACAGTTCCAACCACCCACAATTTTTATTGAAAAGAAAAGCTCAAACAAGGGAATAGTTTTATTCTCCATTTTCTAGAATCAGGCCTCGACCTCTTTCCTCTGAATTTACGAAACCTTCCAGAACATTGGAGATAGATTCGATTATTAACAGTTGTTTTTCTTTATTCTTAAGATAACTTATTTTATAATTTATTCCAATTGAAAATAAACCTGAGCTCCCAATCCTCCTTCAGTAAATAGGAACTGATTTTTTCAAACCATTTACCTATCAGAGAAGCAAAATACTGCTGATGAGAATAATATAGATAGCAAGTGAATAAAGTTAGTAGAAATTATAATGTCTTAGATGGATTATAAGCACGTAATCTATTCCTTTAATCTCCAATTCAGTTGACCTTCTTCGTTGGCTTTGAAATTTAAGCTTGAAATTAAACTTGACTCCATTTTATAATGTTTAGTCCAACTACCGTGTTTCTCACTTTTCATTGTCTCTTAAAGCACTTCTGCCTTCAGAATTTATTGGAAATTCGCTGCAAAGAAGTGAAGTCAGGGTCAGGTAATGCCAGATTCTAAATGAAAATATGGCAACACTAATCGTGTCTGTTAATGTATGACGGTTCCACCAGGGTGGCTTACAGCAGCTAGCGAACGCTTTACAGCTACTAAGTGGAAGCAGATTCCCTTAACAGGGTTTTTCTCAGTGAATAAATTATTTAACCCCTATGATCTAGGGCGATTCCAATGTAGTGAGAAGGGGTGTCATGAGGGGAAATCCTCTCTTTGTTCCCCTTTTGCTGGGGATAAATCAGCTGGGGATAGAAATGGAGCAAGTAAATTTCGTAAACGAAGAAACATTCAGAGTTTGTGGGAGTTGATTTAAAGTAAGAAAATTATTAATTTCTCCGTTTAAGAATATCAATAATCTCAATTAAAAGAAGAGATAAGACTAATTTCTCTGAGAGGCTGACACGTATTTCCAAAAAGTTGTTTTTCATCCTCCGTCCAACAATTTGTTCAAACTTGTAGTTTTGTTTTGGTTTTTCAATCTCACTTAAATATCTATATTTTTTTCCATGGATATATCATTCCATAGAAGACAAAAGCATAATTTATAGATATATCTATATTTATAAAAACATTTGAATTTACCTGTAAAATTAATGAGCCATAGAATCTTTAAATTAAAATTATATTTATTTTTTTATCTTGAAGAAGCATATTTGAATTTTCGAAATATCCTTTATAAATATGTGAAAGATATGTCTACTAAATAGTTGCGAATTGGTCACTTGTCATAAATATAAATTTCATTTCTGTTACTATAGTTTGTTAAATGAAAATTATTTTTCCAATATATTGGAATTAAGTGACTTCTTTTCAACTGTTATTTATTTAGTTAGTTTTGCTTAAACGATTTATTTAAAAACATTGCCCTTCCCACAATCCCTCACAATTATTGCTTTTAAATCAAGAATTTAAAATATGACCAAACACATTAAAGTAAATAGAAATATATTTACAAAATTCATATTCGTGACAAGTACATGTTGCGAGGTATCTTATACAAACCTCTTCTTCAGACTACAAGTAAGAAAGAATACAAATTAGGCTTTTCTGGATTACAAATATTCTTAATATTATTACAATATCTTAAGTATCATGAACTGCCTCTAACATGTACATGTACATACCTCGCAACATGTTCATGTCACGAATATGAATTCTGTAAATATATTTCGATTTACTTTAGTGTGTTTGGTCCCCTTTTTTAATTTGATACTACTACACACCGTATTCATGAATTATTTAAAATATGATTGAGGTCATAAAGCCAGGCTTGAGTTTTTCAATTAAAGACAAAATATTCGTAATATTAATTTCTAAGCCTAACAGCTGCAGTATTACTCGGATTAATCCACGCATCTTTCTAAATTATTCCTCTCAAAAGTCGAATATCCTGCTTTTTTCCCATTACATTCAAATTTGTGATTGGACTATTATTGAAGTCAATACCAAAGTATTGACTTAGAAGATTAAAAAACAGAACGGGGAAATCTAAGAGTAAAAAAAAATAGACTTTATTTTGTTTATGACTTGAAGGAGTGAGTGAAGAATTATGGAAAACTTAATTTCATTTTAAACCCAAAGACACTTTAATATTCTGAGCCATAAATAATCCGAATGAAATTAAGTTACTATCTGAAAATGATGATTTACATTGGGACGTTCATCTCTAAACAGGATTAAAATGAAATCCATCTCTTTCTTGTTATGTTAGAATCATTTACAACAGCACAAGCATCTCTTTGATGGATGATACAGAGTGAAAACGCACTTAGAGATCTTCAGCAAAAGTTTTTTGATATCAAAACGTTTTCATATCAAGATTTAGAAAATTTAAACTACGAAGAAAACAATTTCTCTTGAAAACATTTTTCATCGTGTTGATATGAAATGAATTTAACGAGAAACAAAATCATTTTAATAATTAAGAGTCGTTTAGCTTCTTGAAAATCGTCACTCTCAGCTCCATGGCACCGATAAAACTAATAATATTTAGTATTACTTCATTCCGTTAATTTATTCATATAATTCATATAGTAATAATTATTGTGATTAATAATTAGGCTGACTCTTTAATATACCTTGGAACGACAATGGTTTGTTTCTTTCTTCTTCTCTTGAACTCAACCTACCTCTGACGATGCTTTAAATCGACACAAAAATCATTGTCTCTCTGAACCTAGCATTTATTTTGTATTTTATACTAAAGTACTCTAAGTTATTACAACTATAAATATTGTTTTACATTAAATCTAGAACCAATCATTTTCACAACTAAGTTCTGTTTTCTTCAATAAACTTCCATTCATTTGCGTTTAAGTTTCGTTTTGTTACGTGTTTATTTATTCTCTATTATTTTGTTTTGTATCCAATGTCTTGGATCTCAAAGTGAAATGATTTTTTATTTTTCTTGGCAGTTTCTCCATCATTTTTTGTGGAAGCGTCAACTAATGAAGTTTTTAAAGTTAAACTTATATTTATTTGTTTAGAAATAGTTTTTTGTCTTGTTTTTTTCACTTTTCTAAAAGTGAATGAAATAGTTGATTTATTTTTTACGCTCTAAATATAAGTCCTTAATGCAATAACAGAAAAAAATAATAATTTGCAATAAAACTTAAGACCCATCGTAAGATGGGATTTATTGCAAAATTTGATTATTAATGGAGAATGTGAAGAAAGTATAACTTCACCCTCTACATACAATATATTCATTTAAATATTATACCATTCTAATTAAACTCTCAAATAGAATAGAACTGATCTTCATTATTTCCTACTCTACTTCCCTCATAAGTAAAACACAAACAGATGCTAATTATACGATTGCTTTTCAAAATGAAACATTAGATTCGAAGACAAAACTTGTTCAATTGACGAAATACTTTCATTTTTCATTGTATTTTTTGAGGGTATGTTTTGAAAAAAAGAAATTTTAAAACATTAGCGATTTTTTTTTTCTTTTTCTTTCCATTCTCTGTTTTATCTTCCGTCCCTCACTGCATTCAAATAGAACTAAAGACTATAAAAATTGTCAGTGATTCTTTTATAGGTGATGTATTAATAAATCTATTTCTTGTAAACAAAAAGAATTCATACACTTAAAAAAATAATCATTCTAGTGCAACTTGAGTAGTGTAATGGCGCGTGATTGTGGTTGGAAGTGAATGAATATCTCTCCATCATTAGTTCCATTCGTAGGACATCAACAATACTTCCTTTGATATCCATAAATAATCCATTGATTTTTCAACACAAACTAATAATGTTTACATTGATTTGTTTTTTTTTTTCATTTTAATTACTCAAACGTTTTATTTTTAAAAAAAAGCCTGACTTTTCATTGAGTAATTTGTAAAGAAATTACTTATCCCAACTAATTCTCCGAAATTCTGGGAATGAATTATTAGAGGCTGCACAAGAGGAAGGACGTAGTTAAGGAATAATAAAATAAATCCCAGTGAATAAACAAGCAGTGGCTTATGAAGAAACAGACGGAAACGAACAACACATAGTTAATGAATAATTGGAATTAGTTATTAAATAAAAAGAACACGATTCAACAAATGTTTTATTATTGACAACGCGATACTTTGATCTGTTCTGAGAAGAAGTATTTTGTTATGTCTGTTTCTCATTTGAATACTGTTTGTATTTCAGTTTTCTATGAAATTCAAAGGCAACTTTTCTGTTAATTTGTTTCGTTCCATTGAAAACATTTTTACATTGATTTACTTTAGATAAGGATGGTTTATTAAGTATCCTCATCATCATCTTTAGTTCAACACTTTGTAATGATTTCTAAAATGAAACAAGAGTTCATTTTCTATCTAACTGTCTTCTCTTTGATGATGAAATCTGTTTTGAACCCTTGAACCTTTATAAATTGTTTTGCGAAAAGTGTTTATTTTGAAAAATGCAATAAATAAATGACTTACATATCTATAAGTATAAAAACAAATTAAGCCAACTTAAGGCCTTATAGCGTTGAAAATATTCTTCGTTACTGATTGAATGTTTTTAATTTTTAACAAAAATGAACTGTTAAAAAATTATAAGTTAAAGAATCCCACAATGTGGCCCTTAAGTAAGGCTTTACGGTCTAAGTTGAGATCGAGTGTCCGTGTGACGCCTGTCCGCCGTTAATCTGTGGGAAACGAGACCGCTATCCATTCTACAGTGGGCTGGGTGGGACTTAGGACCCGTCTTGGAAAATATCCCGACCACCACCTCAGATTGATCCCAACTCCCCAGGCCGTAGTCAAGTGTTTTACCACAACTAAAAGGTTATAAAATTATTGAAATAGACAACGAATAATAATAATAATAATAATCTAACGTAGTTTATTATGGGGATCTCTTTTATAACAAGTGCATTTAGTAATTTTCTGTATATTGATGTGATACAGTAATTTGTTATCATTAACAGAACTATTCATTTGTTGTCGATTAAGAAGTGTAGAATAAAAAAATCCTTTTTGGAATGATGAAAAATGAAAGTCCTCTAAAACACACGAAGATTAAAATTAAACATGGAACTGATCACGTGTTTTAATTTACTGATTATGGGTTTTTAGATAAATTTTATTTTTTTATTATTCCAAGTTTTATCGCTAAACGTTAATCTGAAAAATCATTTTTGTTCACAAATATTTTATAAATTTATTTTATGATAAAAATGATTTCCATTACTCTTCCGTTTGTCTACAAATCAAAACATTGTATTTTTATTTCTGAATTAATTTTTTTCTTTTTATTCCTTAATTAAGACTCCTTCTATTGAAATCAATACCTTTTCTCTTCGGTCGATTTCCACTACGGAATAATTTACACATAATCCCGTTCATAAATTTCCCATTCGTTTCAAAGAATAACAAATCACAGGAACGAATTCGATGAACCAATCAATTGACAAAAGACACCAACCAAAATAGTCAATCCTTTTGGAACAATCAATATTTCAAAAGAAACACGAATTGTAATATTTTTTTTCATCGATTGAATCTAAATAAAAGCCTAGTTAATTAAAACAAAGAAAATCTATTGTAGTTACAATCGAATTAAATGGTTAGGAGCACCTTTTCCTTCCTATTACGATGAAATTCGTATTGAATTCAAATTTGATACGAAAATAGATTCTATCATGAACATCCAATGAAGACCAACGAAAAGAAAATGATTGGTAATTGACCGATGAAAGAATAAATCCTAAGGTGAAAGTTCATTTCACAGTCAGAGATTCTGAACCAAATTGTGAATTCAATAAAAAAAAAGGTTTGAAAGACAAAAGGCATAATACAGATTTATTCTATTAATCGGTAGCAAATATAAATTTTATTTTTTCCAGAAATGAAATGGCTGATTAATGGCTGACTAAGACCAATGATGTAATCGAAAGAGAAATAAGGAATAGAATAGTCCATGTTTACAAATGATGAACTTTGTTGTGCTAACTCAGTTGACTCAGTTAGGAACTAAAGAATCCAATAATAATAATTTGAAAAATTTTGAAACTTAATAAATTTCAAAAATCATTAAATATTTTATAACTATTAAATAAACATAGAAAACATTTTGATATTTTACAATTTCTATTCGAAGCCGATGGTTCATGACTAAGCCACTTCAACGATAAGAGCAAACGAAAGAAGATGCTGTGATGATATCCATTGCAGAGAAATAAAGGAAAAAATAATCTTTTTATTTATAATAAAATTTTATAATTATAAAATACAAGACATTAGAAAATTTACTGGAGTTGTGCAAATATTAACAAATACGAAAAATATTTGTTTGTCATTGTAAAGGAAGTCGTCTCTGAAGATGTCATTGAAACTATTATGCTACATTTCTATCTGTAGCCTAACGATAAGCTTTCTTCCATAAATACACAGAAACTTCTTATCACATAGTCTATGTTCCATGTAATCGTATTTTCACAATGAAAATTATATCTGTGGGATAAGGAAGACTCTCAACACAGCTTTCATTTTCTGCTGTTTTTATGCTTGTGTTTTTTTTTTGCATTTTCTTTTCCATTTGAATATTGCGTGCGATCTTCCTTCAGATGTTACTGGTGTAGTAACAGCAGGACCTTATTGTTTTCTTTCGTTTTTCAAAGTTTCTTGAAAATTTTAAGGACTATTACAACTTGAATATTATTTTGAAAATAATATTCTCATTAACTCGATATTATTAACTGTAATTTGAGTATTACTTGGATCTGTATTACTTGTAAAATTGATAGCTATTCCATAAAAACTGATTGTTTTATTGAGTGTTCAGAAGGTTTTCCTCATCAGAAATTCAGAAGGATGAAATTGTAAGTTGTTGTTGTTGTTGTTTTCACTTGGAATTTAAAGTGCAAATTATAGTCGACAGGTGTCCTTTTTGCATAATTTTAATCAGCCAAGTCAAATACAATTGTTGACAGAGTTCACCATTAGAAGAGGTTATTCAGAATATAGTCCACTCAAAAATGATGCCTGCCTGGAAAAGGAGATTTCAGGAAAACTGATGAACGTCAATGAAAGTGAACACAAAGGGAAATTTCCCAACATGCACCAAAAAAAACAAAAAACAAATTCATGCCTAGAGGTTGTCAACGAAGTGGAGTCTATGGCCACTTCATCATTATTCTGAAGCTTCAGCCAAACTCATGACTTTGATGACAAGCTGAGAAAGGCATGAAGACCTACGGAACCCACGCCCGCTCCCGGATGTGAGCTCAAACAAGAACAAAAAAAGAAAAGAAAAATATGAATGCTTGAAGGTAACTTACAATTCCAATCAGTTAGAAAATTTACCTGGGGAATGGAAGGTGAAAATCTCTCTCCTGAGATTATCTTAACAAATATCCAATATACAAATGGAAATTGGCGAAATTATATCTTTTAAAAAGTAAACGTTTTAATTTTGCACAGAAATATTTACTGTATTATAATATTAAATAGAAAAAGTTCCAAAAGATTAATTTTGAAATTTAAATTTTTAGAATTCAAGAAAATACTAGACAAAAAAGGTTGATAAAATAAAAAAAAATTATATTCAAATGTTAGAATAAAAATAAATAATTAAAGAAAATTTAAGAAAAAAAAAACAGTTTAGATTCTATTTAAAGGTAAAATACAACATCCAGAATAAAATCAATAATAAGAATTTAATTGTAATTATAAATAATATTGTAAAAAGAAAAGTACTAGGCTATTTAACAGAACTTAAATCTATTAAATATTTTTTCTACTCGGTTTAAATGAAAAAATTAAAAGTCTAATTCTGAATATAAGAAGGAGAGAAGCTATAATTGCATCACATCTTTAAAGTTGTCTATTAGCAAGAGTTTTCCTTCTTTAGAACATTGCAAACTCATTTATAATATGGATTTTATATTTGCAGAAATCTAAGATTTCAGTATTTTTCTTTAATATTATCTAAGTAATAGCATTTCTTCTAATAGTAAAGAGAGATAGAGATTATAGATATCTGCACATTGTTAATTGTGAATTTGTTTTTGGAAACATTTACTTTTTGGATTTTTCAATTCCCTAGAGTTAATTTGAATTCACATTAAACAGACAAATACCTAATTCCTTTAGGATCTAAACAATGAAACTATTTGTTTCTTTTCACGCTTCCAACTATAGATTTCTCAGTTCTATGTTAATGCTGGGTATAAATCCTGCTGAAATTTGTCTTGCCCATTCATTTCACATCTCTCTAAGTTTGACGCTACTAATTCAGGCCGTGTGGATCAAGATAACCTCCCTAAATCCATGTCCCCTGTTGTCCTAATACTATAAGTCTTTGCAAAGGATTTTCAGACTTTGGTCATTTTGAATTTGAAATCCTTGTTAGAAATCACAAATCTCAAAATGAAATCCCTCTATCTTTTTTTAAATATTAAGCAAACGTTAACATGTTAAAAGATGTTTAGAAAATTAAATAAAAATAAAGGCATATATTTTGAGTTTGATAACTATACAGAAATATATTAAGAAATGTAATGATATAGCATTTGTTTTAATTTAGAGTTGAAATACTTAATGAAAAAGCCAGGAATATTAAAGGACCTTTATTACTGACGCTCACTGAAGATTAAAGCTCACTATTGTATTAGTGTATGTGTATATATAAATATACTACGGTACTGCAGTCTCCATTAGCCGAGTGGGTAAGGCGCTTGGCTGCGGGTTGGAGGTGCCGGTTTCGATTCCCGGCTTCGGCGGAGGGCGGGAATTTTTCCACGCTCCATTCTCCTCCAAACGGGTCCTAGGGCCTACCCAGCCCTCTGTAGAATGGGTACCGGGTTTCTTTCCCGGGATTTAAAGGCGGGCGGGTGTCGGGCTGACCTCCCGACCTCATACTAGTCCCGTTGGTCAAGAAACGTCGGGAGCCTTACCTGTATGGCCTGTCGTGGCGATCCTTTAAATTTTAACTACAGTCTCCATACTCGAAAATTTAAGTTTTACTAAAAAAACAAATATATAATCTAAAGAATAAATTCAAAATATATGTTTATCCTACACATAAATTTAATAATATGACGAATAATGTAGTGAAGGAAATATTTTATTAAATATATAGTTAAAAAGTCTATCCTTTCTTTCTTTAGTAGGGGTTTCTCCTTCTATTAATTCAATTGTACTAACTCTGAAGCATTTCTCAAATAATTTCTCATTTTGAGAAGTTTCTTTCTTTAGAGGACACCGTCACAGCAATCGTTTCAAACATTCTTAGAGTAATAAATAATTTATTGGCAAAAGGGTAAGTTTAAAGTTATTATAAGTATTTTCTAAGGCTAATCCGTTAAATCTGATGAACTTACAGCCTCATTAACAAGAAGTTTAATTTTCAACTTCTATTTTTATTAATGTAATTTTTAGTGCTTTCTTCTTTTGAGTATTTAAGGAATTTTATTAAAAATCCAAGAAAAAAATTTTTTTTTTTTTTTTAATTTGGGTAAAATGTAGCTGCAAAGATTGAATACTTTCTCGAAGACTTCATTAATTCCTTCTTAATATCAATGAACGCTCCTTTGCAGACTCATAAGTGAAATGGCAAATTCTTCTGTTTTCTTTTTACAGTAAATATTGTTGAGCTATTCTAAATAAAGCTTTTTATACTGATGGTAACAAAAACTGAACCAGCCAACCAGAGTAAAGTAAATGGAAAAAAAAAATGTATGTCAAAGTGGCTAGCAGTGGGGAGCCTTAGGTAGCTGCTTAAGTAACTGTACATATACTGTATTATACACAGTACCTATATATATATATATATATATATATATAAATATATATATGTAGTATATATAAAAATCGACTTATCCCGAAAAAAAAATCGATAGTAAATGATCAAAAATTCGCAGCCAATGAAGAACGAATTCATTACAGAGCATTGGAACTGAGCATCGTAATGGTATATATATAGAGCGAATCTCGCTTTCAGAACAAAACATCCAGTTGCGTTTTCTACCTTGACTGTAACAATGTCTCGCCGGAGAATTCGCTGCCATTACGATCTTATGACGGAGTTCGAAACAGGATGTTTCATTGGACTACATGAGGCTAGATGAACAAACCAACGGATCGCTAGGAATTTGGGTCAAATAGACGATGGTGCCACGAATAACAGATTTCAGCGACAACAGGGCAGCGCAAGGCCTAGGGCGACGACAGAACGGAACATAGAGCAATTGTCAGAGCAGCTGTTACAGCACCAGATTCGTCTCTATCAACCATCCAACATGTGACCAATACTGAAGTGACCACCCGGACCATTAGTAAAAGACTACGGGAGCAGAATCTACTTTTCCCGACTCCCATCCTGATCTATAAGAGATTGCAGTGGTGCCAGACACGATCAACATGAAACAGTGATTGGGGACGAATTGTCTTCAGTGATGAGTCCCGTTTTGAACTGATGAACGCCGACGTGTATGGATCTGCCCGGACGTGTCTGGACCCGCCGACCAGCGCAGACGTGTCTGGAGACGGCCCATACAACGTCAGGATCCTGCTCTTACCGTCACACGGCCCGGCAACAGATAGTTATGGTCTGGGGTGCCATTTCGTTTGATAGCCCGACCGCCTTGATAGTATTCCGTGGCATCCTCACAGAAAGTTGACGAAATTCAACGACCCGTTGTGTTGCCGTTTCTTTCACGGTACCCGGGTTTACTTTTCAGCAAGATAACGCCCGGCCACATACGGCACGCCTCTCCATTGATCATCTTCGTGGATTCTTTGGCAAGCCAGATCTTTCTCCTATTGAGCACATTTGGGATGTGATGGGGGAGTCGCCTGCGGCCATCCCAGAATACCGATCAATTAGTCCGTCAATTGGAGACCGTTTGGAAGAAATCCAGCAAACACCATCTGCCAACTGCATCAATCAAAGCTACGTCAGGTAACTGCTTGTATCCAGGCCAGTGGTGGACGAATGCCATACTGACCTTCTCACTAAATGTAGTTCTTTCTGTCCAATAAATCATCATAAAACATTCTTCTTATTTTCTACTTTGAATTTGTGACTTCATTAGATCTTTTAACTTTTCAATTTGAAATCTTTTCCCAATGGATCCTTACTGAGAAGAACGAGAAGGAAAAAGAGAAAGCCAAGATTATAAACTAAAGATGGATTTCCCTCGCCATCTGAAGTAATCAATTCTTTTGACTAATCCATGACTTTGCGCGAGGTTTGACGTGATTCAGTTCATCTTCTTGAGACATTTGAAGCAATTAATGCACACTTAATTATTTTCTTCAAAAAATTAGTCTTCAGCAGATAGTAGAATTTGAAAATCCCTGTAGACTTTTTGTTTGTATTATTTTCACAACTTTAATAAAATAAGAATAATAACTAAAAATTAGAATAAATTTTGAATTAAGTAGGTATTAAGTTCTTAGAGGAACCTCTTGTTTTAATGAATCACTCATTTGGAGTTGTATTTAACTTATAATAAATTCTTCATTCCAAACTTAGCATCGAGAAGAAATTTCTCAACGAAATAGATTATAGTTTAAGATTATTTTAAAATTATAGATTACCTTTTTCTGTGCACAATTCCCCAAAACTTAAAAACTTTTTTGCTTAGTATTCTAGAATCCAAAATTTGTTTGTATTTAAATTTTTAATTATAGTATAATTTGTTTGTCAAAGTAAATACAGCACAAATGAAATAACAGCCATAGAAGCAATGAAAGGAGTTTTTCTATTTTTCAATTAAAACATTCCTTATTCATATCATGATTCTTAATTGTTACATCTGGATAGAAGCGTAATTCCTTTCTTGTCAATAATTGTCGTAAATGAAAAAAAGAAAGAATGTTCTTCAGATTCAGAAAGAATTAAAACTGCAACCATCGTTCAGTTGAGAAACTCCATCAGATGTCCATAACTCATTTGGATATCTTTAACAATTTCTGTCCATACTTATTATTATAGACCAGATCTATTATAAATTCGTGTTGTATCGAAATACGATTTTTTTTCTTTTTAATATTTCCGCACTTTAGATGGG
>JAFIDM010000179.1:54809863-54826741 GCA_023159025.1 Thereuonema tuberculata
TACTGTAGGTCCGTTTTTTGAGGGATTTCCTCACTCCGGGATGAGATGTGATCTCGATATTTCGGCCCCGTGCCTCGGGCCTTCTTCGGGAGATGTTTTAAAAGTCAATCACATGAAGGTGAGCGCATAATGAACGACTTTCGTCGTTAGATCTTCGGTTGAGTTGTTCATCGTGTCTGATTCCGAGAGAAAGTTGTTTGCACTGAGAAGCAGAGGGGGTGGGAGAAAAAGGAAGGGGAAGAGTCCTGGGGACAATTTCTTAATTGCGTGGGGGGGGGGGGTTGCGGGAGCAGCGGCAACGGTCTCCTCGAATTCAAAAACTGTTAGAGAAAAAAAAAGACAGCCAGGCCAACAGGGGGACAGAGTTTGAAAGATAAAATGGAATGAAATGAAATAAAATATAATAAGGTGAAACCAAATATAATAAAATAAGATAGAATAAAACCAAATAAGATAATTAATATGTAGGAAAATATAAATAATACGTGGAGCTAATTGAACGCTAGACGTGGGAAGATTGGAAAGAGAAAAAAATAAATATTATTAATAACAGTAAAATTAATAGTAATAATTCACCTGAATTGTATATATAAAAATAAATAAACAAAACAACAACAAAAAAAAAAAAAAAAAAAAATGAATAGAAGTTGGAAAAAAAAAAAAAAATTGTCATGGATAGAATGTAGTATGATATGAGAGAAAAAAGGAGACAAAAGGAACGAACCAAAAATAAAAATAAAATCCCTTTATATGTAAAATGGAAATAATCGACGTGAATATATAAATGGAGAATAAAAGTCTCATAAGAACATTGAAGAGAAAAAGAGAAAGAAAAAACATAACAAAAAAAAATAAAAAATAAATAAATAAATGAAAATAAGTAAATAAATAAATAAATAAATAAAAAAGGATGAAGGGAAATGAAGGAGACGAATGTAGAGTTGGAGTTAGTTGAATATTTACGTAGGAGACATAGGAAGAAGAAGATTAAATGTAGAAGTCAAAAAAAAAAAAATAAATAAATAAATAAATAATAATAATGTGTATATACACATATATGTACGTATACAAACATACAAACACACACACCAACATAAATAGTTGAAGGTATGCACATACATACACAAATATAATGTACACATATCCACACACACACACACACCCACACACAAACAAATGAGTACCTACATACAATACACATATACATATATTTATACACCAATACACATTATTATACACCAATACGCATTATTTTTTTATCCTTTTATTGTGTAATTTCTTTTATAAACTTCGAAATAGCCATTGCATTTTTGTTTTAAGGAAATATTAAACGAAAGTCCAATGAAAACTACATCCACTGTGTTTTTTCCTTTGAATAATTTAAAATCTACGATGGAACAATAGAGTGCTGTTATTGTATAGGATTAAAAAGACAGAAATGCCACAAAGAAAGCTATTGCTGTAATCGATATCAGGTTATTATCTTTAATTTATATAAAGTAAATTACGATAAAAATTAATTTGATTCAGTTTTGGATCAACTGACGAACTAAAAGGAGAAATGTAGAAATTCAATGCAAATTTACTAATAAAGGTTGTTAAAGATAATATATTAGATTTTTATTACTGTGCATTTTCTTTTTTTAAAATTTGTCATTTGATTTACTGGTTGATTTTGAAGGTGGTATCACCTGTCTCTCTCTAGTGGGAAGCTCGATTAATCACCCATCCACTGTTTGCTTTTCTTCATTTCACCGTCGCTCAGTTTCACCTGTGATAACTGGCTTGTGTATTCTGTTTATTTTGCAGTCAGATAGAGAGTTGACATTAGGATCGGTGCTGGTTGGCGTCGTGCTGTGATAATCGCGCCCGCCTCCCCCATCGCCTTATCAGCCAGCGATCACAGAGCAAACGGATATGAGTTCTAAAGTGTAATTCTTTGTTTATGCCCTCCCCCTCGCCAGGTAACAAATATTTAATTTTTGTAAGGTCGAAAAGGTAGAGAACCACTTGGTAGCTTCTGACCATTCGTTCAAAAAATACAAAACACATTTTACCTCTGATATCAGTGGAACCTTAGATAGATCTTCCCAGCTTTGTCCATAACTAAAATTTAATCTTTTTTTTAAGTATTCTCACTTTAAATGTATTCTCAGAATATATCTATTTCCATTGTCTGCTTCTACCTTTGAATTTAGATTAAGTTTTATATTTGTTTTAATCAAATTCGCTGACAGAATTCAATTTTAGTTCAAATAACTTCGACCACTAAAAAAACCTTGTATTAATTTTCTTGAATGAATTTCATCCAATCTGTTTTCAAAATTGTTGATTCATCAATGACATCAAACTGATGTTCCTCGAAAAAGATCTCCGAGTCGTTATTGATGGTTAATCTGTGAACATTACTTTTATTAACACAAACAGGAGTTAATATAACATCTTAGCACACCACCATACTTCCCTCACTTTTACCTTTCACTCCAAGTTACGCGAGACACAAGCTTTTAATTTATTAATGAATTTGATAAAGATTATGATTTTGTAATAATTATCAGAATTCTATTCTGCTCTGAAAACAACCAACATTCAGACGGAAATCTTGCCTAAAAATAATACAAATATTGAAGGTTTATTTTGTTCATGTAACGAATATATTCTTCATTAAATTCAATAGAAAATACATTATTTTCGTGGCAGCGTGAAAAAGAGTGCGGAAGGATTGAAGGATGAGGAATTCATTTACTAATTGTCGAAGCTTTCAGTATATTTTTTAATAATTTGAATCCGTTTGAAACCTTGTCTTTCAAGGCCTTTCTCCAATTTAAAACTTATTGTTCACATAATTTCTATTTTTTTTCTAGGGAGTTTATTATGTATATTAGAGGATAGATAGATACTGATTAATGGACATAAAATAAAAATTATTAATACTATTGGGAAGAGATAATTCAACATTTGAACTATTGACATTAAGTGAAGTTAAATCATCAGTAAATGTCGGTTACTGATTTCGTTCATCAGTGACGTGCTGTAACAAATCTCTTAGGTTCATTCTCTGACTCATTGTTAAAGGAATTGAGTCTTTTACCAAAGCAGCTACTAATTTTTTGCTTTTTTTTTTTTACTAAACAAATGAGGAAATCGTTCAAGTGAATGAAGTAACAAATGGTTTTAAAACATTGAAGTGATTTTATTTTCTTTATTTCATACTTTATTATACAGTATAATATTATTTTGCGCTTGCTTATTTTCGTCATTGAGTTTTATTATATTTCCAGTTAAATTAAATTCATCAAGTTTAAACAGTTTTAATTGTTAAGAAAATACTTTTATTATTGTTTATTAGTAAATTTATGATAACAAATATAGTCCTTTTTTTTAGGAAAAAAATAAAGCTTTTATTATATCCGCTTTACTGGAAAATTATTTGCAAATAAATATTTACCGCTATTCTCTTCTGTTTTATTCTATTCGGTTGGCTACACAGGCTTCCTTGTATGATTTTTCATTTGATAAATCTTTTTTCTATTAATTTTGTTTGGCATTATTTATAAGCTTTTAAATGACCAGGGTTTCAATTCGATCTACTAACTTTGCTATGTATTACACCAATCCCGGATATACTTTAAATCCTGTTTGACAGTCTGTTTAGGGATTGAACTAGAACAGCTTTGGAAACAAAATCCCTATGGATTTTCCTATAGGCTTCCTATACGCCCTATTCCTATACGCCTGCTGAGATTTGTCAATCGAGTTGAATAAAACATGTTGAGTAATTTATAGCCAGGGAAGCTATTCATTTTTATGCTAATCCTAATAAAAGTAACGTTCTGTTCGATACTTTAGTTACTTTAGTCCAAAACCTCCAGTTAGGCCAAGTTTAAAAATTTTAAAAAAGCAATGGGAATATTTTTTTTTCGTTACCTCCTGGATCTTTCTAATGATTTATTTAATGAAGACAATTTCAATTGGAAAGATTTTTAAGAAAAAAAAATAATTGCGGAACTGAAGTTCTACTGAAGTTGAGTCCAAAACAATTCCAACTTTAATATTTACTTTCGATTAAAATAAATTTTGTCTCATTTATATCAAAGGATTTTTTTTGTAGCTGAATTCTAAATCAAATGACTGAATTTCATGATGATTCTAAAGGAAACCGAGTTATATTAAAGCAAATTCATACAAAATATCTGCGTTCGTACAACTGTCTTTTAAACTGATTATCATCAATTCTTTCTTTTGTCACATAAAAATAATAATAATAATAAAAATCGAAGATAGTTAGATAAGAAACAAACACTTAATCATTAGTTTTAGAACTGAAATCTATATAAATAAAAAAGTAGGAAATGTTCGTTTGTTCAAAATCTTAAATCTTCGAAAGTTCTTCACTGATTGCTTTGAAATTTTGACACAATGTTGCATTCAAATACGCGCGTGTTTTTATATATCTATTATATAGATGTCACCTGTGACAGGTAAAAACATGCTTTTTTTGACAATCCCAGGTGTGTGGTGCCGACCCTCAATACACCTGAGTTAAGCGGAGAAGCTACAACAGGCTGGTAAGTCGTATTTTCTCCGATCTCGATATTAATTTGCTAAATAAATAGTTTTTGTTTTTAATGCTGTAAACAAATATTAGTATTATGCTTGGATTTTTATCAAGAAATTTGAATTTCAAATAAATAATAATTTTCATCTTTCCAAAGATGAGGCTAAATAAACCGATTCATCAATTAAAAAAAATACTAAAGAAAGAATAAAATTTCTCTTTAAAACGAGATTTATTAGATTTATTTCCATTAGAATTCAAAGCATTATGAACAATTTACATCAGTATTATTTATCAGTACAAATACCATCCACAATTTTATTCTTATTATTATTACTAATAATAATTTTTCTGGATTTGTATTTGTTTGTCTTATTGATATTAGTAATTACAATTTCATTGAAGGTTATAGAAGAGTTGTGCAGGATTTTTGTCGCCATTGGTGTTTTGAAATGTGGAGTGAGGGTATATTATTGATTTTCCTGTACACTCTTTAGATGAGAGATGAGTCATCTTTTTCTTGTAGTTTCGCTACTTGGCACGTGAGGGCGCCATTGCTCTGTTTATAAGTAATTTTTATGACTTGTTAAAAGTCTATTAGGGTTATTTAGGGATTGCGGTTCGCCGAGGTAAGGGTTGCGTTTTAGGACGGCGGGAAATAAAAAGCTTACATTAATTAAGAGACTTGGTTCCCTTGTAATAATGGTTCTCATCACTCAGTGGTGAATACCCTCCCCTTCATACATCACTTTAAGCCGCCGATTTTCGACTTATTAAAAACATTTCTTTCCATTTATTGATCGTCAATGTCTGGGTTCTAACCATAAAATGAAAAATCACAACCAAATTTATAACAAAGAAAAACTAGCATTTCTCTTGAGAACAATCCCAAAATTGTCATTTAATACTAATAATTTTGTCATTAAAATGTCTTCAAAATTATTCTAATTTCAAGAACATCATTTCGTGGTTTAATGTCTGCAGATTCTCTCAGATCCTTGGGGGTTTTTTTGTTTTTGTTTTTTTAAGGGTTTTAATTGTTTCTGAAAAGTCGTTTTTAGTTTCATTGAAATTTTGTAATTGTTGCTTAAAAATGATTATTAATTAGTTAAATCTAACTTATCATTATTTACAGTGATAAAAAAGACATTGTTTTAATATTGGTTTATTTAACAAGAAAAGTAAAACACACTTTTTTCAAACAATTCGTGTTTAAGTAAAAGAGTTCTAATTTATGAATAAAAATTCCAACTACAAAATCTTTTTCATCATTGCTATAAATTTCGCAGGTAAAACTTAACCCTGCTTCTTCAGGCTTAAAATACATAGAATAATTATAACAAACATATACGCAATTATGGCAACGGTTCATATTACATGTGAATGGGATTACATTATTATCAATAAAGTATGGTTTTACAAGTTAATAAACATTGATTTCGTGTTAATACAATTAAAATGTAACAAAACAAAGTATGCATTATATACAAGTATGTAATTACAACAAACATAGAAGTAACTGTGGCAAAGGTTTAAAGTATATGTGAATTGTGATTACATTCTTATCAAACATTGATTTCGTAACAAAAATGTTTTCTTCAATTATTGAAATGCTTCTTTTTTTTTTTTTTTTTACAGTTTTCTTTAAATTTATTAAACGATTTGTCTAATAAAACTGGGCTAATATCAATCCCTTTTTGCTTGTTGAAGCAATTGAAACTATTTATGACACATGCTTCCATTATAAAACTTGTATCTTTATCGTATATATTTTTGTACAATATGCTAACTATTGGATCTGGATTGTGCCCTAAAGTCATACAATGATGTGCCCAATCTGAGGCTGTAGGGTGTCCATTTCGAAATGCACTAATGTGTTCTTGCACACGTTCAGCCAATGTTCTACTTGTATTTCCAAAATATATACTATTACAGGTGCGATATTTTAATTTATAAATTATTGCCATTGTTTGCATGATATTCTTTACACAATAAAACAAAAAAAGTGATATGATGCAAACAAAGGCAGTAATTTATAAATTAAAACGTCGCACTTGTAATGGTATATATTTTCGAAATACAGGTAGAACATTGGCGGAACGTATACAAGAACGCATTAGTGCATTTCGAAATAGACACCCTGAAACCTCAGTTGGGCACATCATTGTATGATTTTAGGGCACAATTCAGATCCAATAGTTAGCATATTGTAAAAAAATATATATGATAAAGATACAAGATTTATAATGGAAGCGTGTATCATAAATAGTTTCAATTGCTTCAACAAGCAAAAAGGATTGATATTAGCACAGTTTTATTATACAAATTTAAAGAAAACTGTAAAAAAAAGAAGCATTTCAATAATTGAAGAAAACATTTTTGTTACGAAATCAATGTTTGATAATGTAATCTCCATTCAGATGTAATATGAACCGTTGCCATAATTGCCCATATGTTTGTTATAATTATTCTATGTATTTTAAGCCTGACGAAGCAGGATTAAGTTTTACCTGCGAAATATAGCAATGAGTTTTGTAGTTGGAATTTTTATTCATAATGAATAGATATAATATATCTGTTTATTGAAGAGTTCTAATTTGATTTATCTTTCTATTTGAACTTAAGATTCGATGTCACCTCCTCCTCCATCTGTACATTTATTATTGACTAATTGAATGAAAGGCTAAAATTCGTGGAAATTAATTGTAGGTTATTTTTTTTTTATTTTTTTAATAATTAAAATTTGATCTTTACTTTATTTTAGACTTGGAGTGATTTCAAAAATTGAGAACAAAGTGCTTTGGACTTTTATTGAGGTATTTTTCTTATATTGTTACAAATTAGATTCAAAGTACAAAATAGTCAGATCAATTAATGTTATTACTTTTTTCTTCTTGGATTTCAATACTTTATAAAATTAAACCCAATGTTGTAAAGTTTTAAGAAAAAAAATCGGTTCAGACAAACGGAGAAGAATTCAGGAAACCATAAAGCCAACCATTTTTTAAACAGATAAGTTTAGAAGTTGTTGTAAACTATACAAATTATAAAAAAAAAATATAGATTTTTGTTGTTGAAATACTTGAAAAATTAGTCAAATGATCATCAATTTCAATATTTATATTCAGTCTTTATTATGATGAAAGAATCGTTGTTATTTTGAAATAATAACATCAGAAGAAATTAAAAATAAATAATAAAATAATAATAATTATACTAAGGTCAGACATTGTAATGCTAGACAAAAGACAGAAAACTCATCGGTGTTACTGTGCCTCTTATATAATAATCTTCATAACAAGGCCTGATAAAATTAATAAATACCTAGCTTTAGCACAAGAATTAAAAATTATGTGGGGTTCATCACAATAAGGCCCATCGTCATATCAGCTTCAGGAATTGTGCCTAAAACTCTGGTTCAACAACTTCAGGAGCTTAGAATCTGTCTTCAATTGCCATTTATTCAAAAGACAGTTTTATTCTGTCACATTGGGAGAAAATTTTTATCGCAATAGTGAAAGTATAATGTTTAGAAATTTCCCTCTTTGTAAGTAAATTAAAAAAAAAAAATGAGACCGAGTACGTGTTGTACCCATCGTCCTATCCGCCACTGGTCTGGTGCCTCACACATTACACCACAGTCTCAGCACTCTAGGACTTCACAAAAACACTTATGCACAACTCCAGAAGGCTGGAACAGGTAGGAAATTTAAGGACACAACCACACATCCCTGATCATTCTTGCAGACTTCTTTACACTTGGCAATGTCAATGTGTGCTTTGGTCCTTGACCCGCCATGTTGTGTTGGCTGGGGAAACCGAAGGTTTGAAACTTTTACTTAATAATAATAATAATAATAATTTCTTTTTTCTTTTTGTTATTGCTATATATATCTAGTCCCGTTGGGAGCTGTAAGTTCCCATCGACAGGTGCTTAGGCTTATATATAAGATATTTCATAATTCGCACAGCATTGGAATTTCGATTGTTAAGGAAAAATATTACCTAATTTGATAGGACCCAAGGCTTTTAGGTACAATAATTTGATTTCATTTTTTAGTCCGAACCTCAGAAAGTGACTTTCAGTCGATGTCACTACAAAATAAAACCCTTATTTGAAGATTTGATATTCATTATACGGGAAATAGTTGATCGTTCTTCAAAGACATACTGCAATTGGGTTATTACGAATAAGGAAATATATCCGAATAAGGAAAGTAAAATTTATTACTTTCAAAAATTACCGACATTCACTGCAAGAAAGTGCCCTAGTCTGTGCACAAATTCTTCCTGAATATTTGGAAGCTGCCGAGGAGGAATACGTCTGCACTTGTGTTCAATTCTTTTCTCCAAGTCTGGAATGTCTCGTGGATGTTCGTCCTTAGAAACATTGGATTTTAAATGACTCCACAGGAAAAACAACATTGGTCGCCCAATCAAGTGATCGTTGCTGGCCATTCCACGCCTGCCTGTCTATTCTTGTCCAGAATTGAGAACGCTTTGTCCAGAAATCCCCGCACACCTGCTGAATAATGGGGAGGGGCCCGTCTTGCTGGAACTATATTTCGTTTTCCCCTGCCTGAATGGCGAGACAAATTTCCTCCAACAGCTGCAAATACCGTTCTTCAGTTAGAGATTCTTTAATGAAAAAGGGGTCCCATAATCCCTTAAACTGTAGTCATTTCACTGCAGTGTAAGAGGTTATGGGAACTTCTGCAACAGGTGAAAAAGTTTGAGGAGGTCAATGAACGTGAGAAAAGCAAAAAAGGAGAGGGAAAGGCCGCAATTTGTTCACCCTCACTCTAGTCTTCACTTTCCTTATTCTGTCATTTTTGTTGTTGTTGATGTCAGAATGCCACTACGTAGTACACAGGACCGCGGGGTTGGCGATGTCGCTAAGACACTGGCCTCTCACCTCTGAGTACCGAGGTTCGGTTCTCATGTGGGTTTCGTTGATGGTGGCGATCCGCGCTGGGCAGGTTTTCCCGGGGTTCTCCCGTTTCCCCTGCGTTTTCTCACACCATCCTTTCTCAGTCTTTCTCTCCGTCTGTCCTTATTTTCCGTGGGATAGCACAATAGATCTTTGAGGTCACGGTGCTCGGCTGTTAAGCCACCCACGCTCACCACATTACATTACGTAGTACATAGCTATTTGTCAGTAAGTTATGCTTAGCAATTAGGTGCCATTTCCCTGTAGTTTTTACAAAAATACTATGAAATTTGTTAACTAATTTTATTTCTTTGTTGCTATTTTCCAATTACTATCTATTAGATAATTAAGTTCTTTATTATCTTTGTTGTTTTCTAAAATATTATTTATTTCAATCGATTTGTCTTTGGAATGAAAGAAGTGGAGATAGGAACACAATTTATTAAGAGGAATAGGATTATTGAAAAAGATAATCTGTGGATTGAAACAGGACTTAGGATATTTCACTTGGGAATGCAAATAATTTTTTTTTATTTAAAACTCTTTTTATGTCTCCAATTAAACGTAGTTGAAGACCAAAGACTGTTCAATCGACAACTGGATTCAATTTGTTTGTGTGTGAACAATGTATTCCCTCCCTCTCTCTGCCTACGGACCCCTGGGTGTCTATTCCGGCCAAGTGGGACCCACCCTCTGTCAAATCACGTGTTCTGATCCAATTAGGGTTTTCAAGTAACGCCTAGTGGCAAATACAAGCATCAGTCACTTAGTTCTTCTACACTCAGTGAATCTTTCTTGAATGAAGAGTTGATTAAAATAAAAGAAAAAAAATTACATTATTTCTCCAGTGTTCCTACAAATACTTTAAGATTTTGTTTTCTGAGCTCATAAATGCAATGAAAATAAATTCAACTCGTTTGGAAAATAAAAAAGAATAATAAAACTGATTTAAGAATTCAATTTATTAAAGTTCACAGAAAAGTTCTCCCAACAATAAAGCAGAAAGTTTTGTGTTGATGATGTTTATGGCGAAAAAAAAGGTTTCAAGTTTTCAGTAAACATCATTTTATTATCGGCGATAAGATATCATCATTTGATCATCAAGTTTCCTGAAATTGCAAAATCCAATTTATCTAAAAAATAATAATAATAATAATAAATGTAGGGATATATATATTATCGTTTGGATAGAAAAAAAATGTGAAATTTGCTCGATGTGATAAATGCTTAGTGTTTCGTTTAAAAATAGAACAAAACTTTAAAATAAATTGAAAAGGAGTATTTACAGTTGACAAACAAACAAAAATTAAAACAAATTCTAATTATAATATTATTTTGTAAAACTTGTTTTGGAGGTCTTCTATAGAATTCCGAAAGTAAAAACAATTTATTCAGGGATCCTAATCTGTTATTTGGAACTAATGGCTTAAAAAATAAAGAAATCTTAATTCTTCTTCTTAATCTTGAAAACTGAAATCCTATTTTTTTTGTAAATCAAAATACTTCAATTTAGTTCATTAAAATTCCTTTTCTAATTTTAAGCAACATCATCAACACAAATAAACGTAATAACATACAGCACATTTATTACAATGTAAAAATTTCACATTATAATTGCTAAAATGTATTTTTATTTGGTACGAATTTTTTTCCAAATAAATAGTAATTAGAGACTATTTGAATGATTTGTTATCTAACAGCACGAGGACATAAAAAAGCAAGTGGCTAAATTCACCTGAAGGCTATCGCGTCCCACTGATAAATCTTTTGGAAATGGCCTAATAAATAAAGCGGAATTAGAGACCCAAAAGAAAACAAAATTTACGAGACTTTCACCTCTGCTTTAGTGGTTAGTTGGCCACAGATGGTCTGTGATTGGTTCATTTCTGTAAACACTTGTTTGATCTATTCTTAATGGAAAGAAATGCAGAAATTAAGTTTAGAAAATAACCCATCCATAATAGGCTGAAGAAGAGGTATTTAAAAAAAAATTCCATTGCTAGCATTTTTATATTCACCTTCTTTAAGACATAGATATTTTTTTTAACTTTCTGTTCTTGTATTCTGGTTATAATGAATCGTCTTATCAACAAAAATTCCATTAACATTTCAAATGGAAAACGCAAAGAACGGTTTTTAACTCAATCAGTTTATAAATCGTAGGTTTCAATCTAACCCTAAGCAACAACTTCTTAATGGGTACGTTTTGCACAAAAATAATGAATCACCGAAGACATAACTACAAAGTCTCTTTAAAGCTTCCTTAAGATTCCTGGAAAATATCCAGAAATAAATAATATTCATAAGAAAAATCCGGAACAAATCCTGTTAGATTTCAAATGTGTGTGAATTAAAAATGTATTACGAATGAATCTGTCCATTTAGATGGGTTTTTATTGAAAGTATTGGAAAATAACAACTGAAGACCAACATTCAAGGCATTTATAATCTTCTATTGTTAAAACAAAAAGATTATTGTTAAAATTAAGATAACATCTACAAGGTGTTCGCTTCATTTTTCTGTCTATTTCTTCTGTTATCTACCATTTATTATCATCTTATTATAAAAGAAGTTCTTTTATAATGATTTTTTTTTAAAAAAACATCTACTTTAATTGATACTGCTAATTACTTAATTCATTTAATAAAAATCCAATTAGAAAAGTTGAAGAGGTTTTCTATATATCAGAAATTAAATAAGAAAATATTAGGAAGAATTGGAATTAAAAGAAGAATAAAAGAAAAGACCATCTTGATTTAATTTAATTTGAATGAATTAGATGCGTCTGAGACTTTAAAAATGCTCCATTAGATTTGTTTCAAAAGCTCTTAGATTTAAATTCAAAGAAGTTTTGTCAACATGAAATGTTTTCCTCCAAATCTGAAGGTTTTTGGCTTGCCAGAGGAAGAAAGGATCCGAGAAAAATTGAAAGGTTTTAATTTATAACGACAGGTTTTCAGGAAGTATTCAAAGGCTTTTTTATAGTAGTTGATAGTTACTGAAAAAGGAAATTGATTCTACAGAAATCCGGTTTGACTGATAAGATGATTTGTTTGTTTTTTGGATGTTGGGACGAGAAGTGGTGAAAGCGGGTTTTTTTGATTGAATGACTGAACTAT
This sequence comes from Thereuonema tuberculata, assembly GCA_023159025.1. Classification (NCBI taxonomy): domain Eukaryota; kingdom Metazoa; phylum Arthropoda; class Chilopoda; order Scutigeromorpha; family Scutigeridae; genus Thereuonema; species Thereuonema tuberculata. Next base: position 54,822,472 of record JAFIDM010000179.1, read on the forward strand.
CATGTATTGTATTATATTGTACTTCTCATCTTCAGATGAATTTTTTCATCAGAATTAATGAAGGCAGATTCAAGAGGATCAATTTCATCCGTGGGCATGACATTTGCTCTTGTGAAAGAAGAAGTTCCAGGCTGTGGAGAAGATGTAACCTGATATTGTGCTTGTTCAGGAACTGATAGTTTAGATGCTGTACTTGGTTTGAAGGTTTCTTCAGCAATTGCATTCGGATCGTAGAGAAATAAACCTGTGGCTCTGAATCCTGATTGTAAAAACAGGAAATAAATCACACGTATATCCTACTAGGCCGTATTGGGTCCCTAACACTAAAATACCTTTCTTCTTAAAACTAAAAGAAAGGCTAAAAATAATAAAACGTTGTTGATTCATTAAAAAGCAGGCTAAACATTCTGTCTACAGATACACTATCAATTTGTCCGAACAACTCTAACTAATTACACAAGGCAACAAAATTAAACTTTTTCTGTGTATCTTTGATGAAAATAGTTGATCTTTATGTTCTCGAGTGTGCTAAACATGAAAATGATCATTAAAATGCATGCTTAGCTCTAGTTTTTAGATATCTCAACTTATCATAATTATCCTTAAAAGCATAATGCATGTATTTACCTTAATGTTTTCCCTCAGAGGAATGTCTCTGAAGGCGCAATCGCTTTGTCTGCCTTTTGTATTCTGTTGCTGGCGATTCTCTGGTGAATCTGCCAACAATTCTAGATTCTACAAGTGTTTTGTTAATAACATTATCTTTTCCAGGTTCACGTGATTGACGCATATGCCATTCCTTCTGTTTGTAGTGGCATGCCCTGGCGCGATTGTCCCACATGCACAGAAAGCAACATAATTTGGTGTAACCCTGTTGCAAGCCAAGTAATATGGCAATGACTTTCAGATCACCGGAAATGTGCACTTAAACTTCTCATAGTTTACTCTGCACAACAGTTGCTTCATATTGTCATAGGTTTCCTTCGTGTAGACAGCGTAACCATTGTATAGAAGAACAGCCTTTAGACTTATCTTTGATGAGTCTATGAACACTCTCCATTCATCACTTTTATAGTCAATTTTCAGAGCTGTCATGAGACCCTCAATATCACTGCAAAATACCAGGTTATCTTGTTTGGTGAAAAACTGTAGGAATGGAGTGTGGCGTTCACGGAACACACTGACATTTACCGATTGATCAAGATAATTCCACTGCTGCAATCTATATACCTGCAGTTCTGCTTTACGTTTAGGCAATTCCAAATCTCTTACCAAATCATTCAACTCACACTGTATTACTTTGCGTTGCTGTGTAAACTCCTCAATACACTGGAAATCAGGATATTTCGATGTACTCGGTTTAGAAGGTGATGGAGTAGCATTAAGGCACTGCTGTCCTCGTAACAAACTGTATAAGAATCAGGTGAGATGGAACAGGCAGTACATCTCCATGAGGCACTGGACGCATAGCTGATCTTATGTAAGGATACGTTTTTCTTCTTTGAAATACCATGTTTTTAAGGGAGTTGTCATGCAAAAATAACAATCATTTACGTGGTTTAATGGTTCTCTCCAGATCATCGGAATAGCAAAGCCCATTGACGATCTTTTACGATTCAACCACGAACGAAGACCTGTGGCACAAGATGCAACATATACGAGGGGCCCAGGGCTTATCTTGGTCACCTTCTCTGTTGCTGGGCACTGCGGATAAAAATAGGCTTCCAACACTGCATGATGTGAAGTAAGAGGTTTAGAAACGCTATGCTGTTTAACGTATGTGGGATTTCCACGGCAATTTCAGGACAGGCAAAATGAATTTTTAGCACTACCTTATTCTGACTCCCCCCCCATATCTATGAAACTAGAGCTAATCTGAGATTTTAATGATCATTTTCGTGATAAGCATGTTCGATTAATAAAGATCAAATGGTGCCAATCATTTTTGTTCTCTTTTTGTCGTCTAGAGACAGCAATGCCTTTTTAGATGCCTTTTCCTTTGCTTCCAGTTTCACATAATCAGGTACACAATGTGGATACTCCACCTTTTTCAGACATTTCCGCATTCCCCACGAAGCCATAACAGATGAAATGTTGTAGAGTATTGTTGTTATAATACATACAACCCTAGCTCTCAACAGCCTAGCTCTCAACAGTCCCTGATTGGCACTGAAGTCACAGTAGGGGATCGAGATGTACAAAGATCAAATGGTTTTGTTCAAGATAGATTTTCACTGTTGCCTAGTGTTATTAGAAACAGATACTTACTCGCACAAAATTAGATACTTTAAATAAACACATGCGCGCAATCACCTCTTTTAAAAGATATCCGCGCACTAGTGGTGGCTTGGGATTGCATCAGTCGAGTCGGACACACGTTTTTAACATAGAACTTTCACTATCTTATGGATTCATCGAGAACTAACGGAGATAACATGTTTAGGCCATATTGAGTCCTAGGCCATATTGTGTACAGGTACCTTATTTCATACAATGTTTTTCTAGGAAGGCAAATCGGGATGTAATAACCTAGAAATTGTCGATAAACCTGTAAAAGCATAGTAGGTTTAAAAAAACCATCCATAGAAATCGAAGCCTAGAATGATTTGAGGCTGTAGATGAAACAGTACAATTCGATATCCCCAATGAAAAACATTGAAACTCAGATAACATCATATTTGAGTTAATATGTCCTTTAATATCCAATGGCTACCATATTGGATGTGGTATGTTTTTGCATTATGCCTTGTAGTAGTTGCATACTGTGAACATACTTAAAGAGTCTTATTTTGTTATTTAAATCGTTATTTTTGGTAGATATTTAAACTTATTTTGATGTTTCTGAAAATTGCTGAAATTGAATTACAATGTTTTTCAATCGAACTGGAATCTACTTAATAAGATTTGTATCTTCGTTTTAAAAAAATTTCAGAAATCGGAAAGGTTGAGGGAAAAAGATATCTCCGTTTTTTTTCAAATAAAGTTGTTACTTATTTGGACCTATAAAGAAAATGGAATCAAAATTGTATTTTGAGAGAAGTTCAGATCATTGTCTATCATTAAAGCCTGTGTTTTGAGACTACTGAGGATTATTTTATATTAATGTGAATCACAATAATTTTTAATTTTGACTTTATGTGAAAATAATAATGAGTAAGCGATTTGAAAGTGGTGCTAGTAAAAGAAAGCGACAAAAAGAACAGAAAGAAATACTCAAGAATTTAAAGCCAATCATAGTCATAAGGCTTTGTGCAGCCCTACATAATCCCTCAGCTACAGAACATTCGTGTTTACAAACAGAAGAAATTCAAGTAGACTACACTGAGCAGTCTCAGCATACTGAAGTTAATATACAGAACACACCCTCTCAAGAACTACAAGGAGAACTGTGGTGAATAACTATCACTACAAGGACAGAAACTTCCGAAGGAAGGAACAATCAAGTGACAGCACCTACAGTCAAAGAAAGACGCTGAAGCAACATTACACCAACAGAAACAGTTCTTTACCGTCTTAAAGACTTGGAAAACAAAGAAAATGATTTCAGCACAAATCCTAGCATTGCAGACACACAAAGCCACAATTGTTGTTGCTACTAGTGATTTCAAAGACAATAATGACGAACATTTGTGAACCACATTTAAATACGAGAAAATATCATTGTCCATTGAGCAAGATCCATCGGAATGGCAGCACTACAACGGACCTATCTTTGGAAGCGAACATATAAAAACCAAGCCCGTTTGAGTTCAAAGATTTTATTCTATTACATCAATATAAGTGAAGAAACCAACCCAACCAAGTCTACTGTTTCGATGCCAACTTCCTGTAACCAAACTACATCAACTACAGCTTCAGCTTCTACTGGATTCGATGATTGATATCCTGCTTATCTTGTTCAGACCCACGGAAACTCTAAAAATGTTATGAACTCTATGCTAACATAAAACATGGGTAGATGCTCACATCAAAATTCGAAGAAAAAAATCAAAGCAGAACAGGATTAATGGAGGTAGCACTTCAACGAGATATTGCAGTGAATTGCCTTTTGGCAGAATGTGACTTAACAGGTAGTGGCGGTAATGAACCAAAAAAATGGTAACTTTCTTGAACTGCTTGAATTAATTATCAAATTTGATCCCTTATTGTGCTCACATCTAGGTAAATGTTCTGGTCAGCCGTCGTACTTAATCAAAACCATAAATGACGAGGTTCTGTTAAGACCTCATACTGAATCAAAACCATACGTGAAGAGGTTCTGGTCAGCCCT
>JAFIDM010000179.1:54827427-54846694 GCA_023159025.1 Thereuonema tuberculata
TACTAGCCCAGGACCTCCCGAGATCTATTAGCCTAGGACCTCCCAAGATCTACTAGCCGAGGATCTCCCAAGATCTACTAACCCAGGACCTCCCAAGATTTACTAGCCTAGGACCTCCCAAGATCTATTAGCCCAGGATCTCCGAAGATCTACTAGCCCAGGACCTCCCAAGATCTACTAGCCTGTGGCCTCCCAAGATCTACTAGCCCAGGACCTCCCGAGATCTACTAGCCCAGGATCTCCCATGATCTACTACCCTAGGACCTCCCAAGATCTACTAGCCCAGGAATTCCAGTTGCTTTAATCTTAGACCGTAGGCAGTGGAGTTGTTGTTTCTTACTGAAGAATGCAAACAAAATACTCTTGATAAGCAGAAAGAAATAAGCACTTTAAATTTTCAATGTTTCTAATATTTTAAATTAAGTATTCGAAATAAATATTAATTTTTTTTTTACAATATTTTCCTCTATACTGTTAAGTAAGAGATTCACTATGTCTTGACAAAATTTTTAAAGATCACAAAGCAATTGTAATTTTTCCAAATGATTATTAAGATTCATCATCATTTTTATGGTCCTTCACTATCATCCAAAGCGAAAACTGTCTATATTTGTTATGTATTTTAAGAAATAATTCTTTTTTATTAACTGGAAAACATTTTGTTTTATTTTATTTCTAATAATTTTAAATGCCTAACCTTTATCTAATATACTAAGAGGTGATATTTATCATTTGTTCAATTAGTACTAAAATATTCTAGATTGTGTTTGCCTCGGAAGGATACAGACTGTCTGGAGACTCGAAAGGGAGGGAGCTTGTTGACACTTGTGTTGATTCGTGGTGTTGCCACTTGTTGATGGGTCCGTGATTTATGCTGGCGGCGCAAAAGCCGCTTTCGTCGATATAGTTTGTCTTGCGACGATATTATTGGTTGCTACGTATTGGAAACTTCCAGTTGAACTGCGAGAGCTTCTTCATTCGAGGCGTGGAATTGAAATTGACACCTTACCTAAATTAATCCAGAAATTAATAGACGGGATTTATTGCCTATTGGCATAAAACGGAATTAGATCAAATTGTTTAAAATGAAATAAACAAAATGAATTTGTATTAATATTCTATTTGTTTGCATTTGTGATATTCTACTCTTCATTATTTGTCTTCATGAATATTTGTTTGATTTTGGAAAGCAAATACGTATTAATCACTATTAAAGAAGGTATTAATTTCAGAAGATCTTTAATTTTATCGAATATAATGACAAGTTATTTATAAATGTATGTTATTCTAGAATTACTTTGATCAATAGCATTTTTACCTCGTATATAATTTTGGCAAATATACTGGTATCTATCAGTCACAATAAAAAAAAGATTGTGTATTTAAATAAAAAAACAAAACAAAAACAAAACCTAAACAAAACAAAAATCTTTATCGGTTTTTGTTTTTGGTGTTGAAACGACGAATGTCCCAATAATACTATTTAGAAATGTTGAAGACAGCGATACTTAAATTTCACTGAGATCACACAAGTTTGTATTCTTAAAATATCTATAAAATAAAACAGTTTCTTTAAATTAGAACCACTTGTAACTTTGGAATAGTACTTTGATTTGATTTTGAAAAAGAATCCATGAAAGTTTGCAATCATTTATTGTTTTTCAGAATTGTTTCTTGAATGTTTAGACAAATCTGATTACAAAATAGAATTCCTTTTTTCTGATCCTTTACCTTCTACCAAATAAATTGTTTCGATTCCATTCTAGGCATTGAAGATATCTAGAAATTGTCAGTGTAAGCGTTTCCATGTCTATATCCAACAATAGATTTAAAAATATAAAAGAAAAAAAAACCTCCATAAAGAATTAATGACATAAATTGAAAAACTGAAAAACTGAAAGGAAGAACATTATTTTTACAAACTAATACCAGTTAATCAGTTGTGCTTTAAATCTTGAATTACACAGATTTGCTCTTAAAAAAGCAAAAGGTTCAGGTCTTGCTTGTTTTGTAAGGGTTCTATGTTTGTCATTCAATAAAATGCCAAAATTAAAATGATTGAAAAATAACAAAAAAAAAAGAAAAAAGTTTTGGTTATCGATGAAAGATTTTGGTTTTACCGATAGATATTTGCTCTTTTTCTTCTTCAATACGTAAGCATGTATGGATATGATTCTGTAAACAAATTTTCTGAAATTAAAGGTATAATTATCAAATTATCTCATTTTTCTTTTAAACTTGAAAATTTGAATTTGTTTTGATAGGATGTTAGTATTTTCTTCTAAAACTAGGGTCTGCGCCAAAGCAACGATACTGAACTTCACAAGCCTCATGCGCACCACGTGATGACCTCATCGAACGTCGTCATGGAAACTAAACAGTATGCTTATGTTGGTTGAAACTTGATAGATGATCAAATGGTGTTAACAACAGAGGAAAAAAGTTTATTGTGGAGCATTATTTTCGGTCGTACTGAGATGGACTTTCAAATGAACCAAGTTCGTTATAAGTTGGGAATGAATTTCAAGAACGATTTCAAAAACCACCACCCACAAACATGCGTATATTAGCCGTCATTTAAAAATTTCGTTCGACAGGCAGCGTTTAGACAAAGATTGCAAAGGACATTCAGTTACAGTGACACCAGATGCGAATCGAGGAAGGCTCCTAGAACAGGTGTTAGAATCGTTTAAACGAAGTCTCCGGTGAACATCCTTAAAAATAAATCTTAGTCCAATATCTAAGAGACGAATGTTCAAGGAGATTGGTGGTTTTGCCTTTAAGATACAGACAGAACAACGTCTGAGCAATACCGAGAATCGTTTACTGTGCGACGATGTTAGCGATGACGTACGATGATGCAGCTTTCCTGCCAAATGTATGGCTTTCTGATGAAAGCCATATTCAGTTGAATTAATTCATCACTCGACAGACTTTCTGATATTTGAACGGCCAGACATGATTGTGGAGAAAAATAGAAAGTTTTACATCATAATAAGTGTATGGTGTGCGGTGTCTGCAAAGGATATCTTGGGCCCTTATTTTGGTGAGGATGATCATGGCTATTCTGCGACTGTGAACCAGATGCTGTCCAGAGAAACATTCTCACACCATTTCTGGGCATCTCATCAGATTCTGCCGTGCACATAAACTGCTACTTCGCAGGCAATGGTTTCAGCAGGATGGAGCGACGGACACGCTGCAGTTGCTTGACGCGAAATTTGGTCAATGGAACCTTCCCATATCCGTCTTATTCACCTGATCTTACACCACCGGACGCTTACATTTGCGATATGCTGAAGGAAGCCACCGGTAACCATTGGTTACTTACGTCAGAAGATTGTGACATGCGTCAGAGGAATGAAGCAACCTCTCTTCAGGGAAATGTTTGAGAATCTCCGTGAGTGTTACGAGGACTGTCTGCAACGCAATGGACAGTATATCGAACACGTGCTATGCCTCAGAAAACGTGGAAATTGACTTCCATATGCCACAAGCTTCCTCTATTGTTTGTATTCTGTATGTCACATAAATCTTTTTTTATAGACGAATATTTCAGTATCGTTTGTTCTGGCACACACTGTATCTCTAAACCACCAGGCATTCATCTGCTAGACTTTGATGGGAGTTAACAATTTATGATAATGAAATCAACCAAAAGATATTAGTCATTCTTGAGTATCTAAAACTTTCCAATCATATATTATATAGAACCGTTTATTTCTCTGTCTGTCTGTCCGGCGCAGTTGTTATGATTTAAAGATTTCCTCGTTTAACTTTCAGTTGATATAAAAATTAAATTTCCCTAAGCTCTTGTCGATTGACATTTGGTTTTCACACACTTTCAATCTTATAGCTCTGATCCTACAAAAAAGACATTAATCCAATCACTTTCACTTTTCTATCAATTCAATTGTATTTCATTTTTTTCGTTTGACAAAGAATCCCTTTAGCTCCGCAGGGCAATTTCTCGCTTGACATACTGTCGTATTTTACTCAAAACTCTTCGGAATTAAATCGTAAGTGGAAAATCATTGAAAATGAAGGTGATGATGGTTTTCTTCAAGTCGTAATTAATAAGAAAAAATAAACACAACAACAGCATTTAATTATTTAAAACAGAAAAGGAGGAATAAAAAAGAAGCTGTTTATCATTGAATAATAAATATAGAAATGAATTTCAGATGTAGAATTTACTACAAATTAAATTCTTAATTTACTACAAATTAAATTCTTAATTTACTACAATTTACTACAAATTTAAAAACAAAATAATGTATTACGAAGACATTTGTCTGAATTTTCACCTACCATAGTTTTGCTCTACGTCATTTAGTCTACAGGAATTATTCTGTTGAGTTCTTTCTGTGAAGTATTCAACTACATTAGGAAAAGAACAACATTTCAAGATTGAACGGATTTAGTTTTAGGAGCATTTAGATAGAAATAGGAGAATTTATAAAAAAAAAAAAAAAAACAATTTAATCAGCAATTGGAATTTAATGACTATTTTTGTTCTCAATTTGTTGGAAATAATTTATTGTATTAACTCCGTTTGATATTCAACATAAAACTTCATTTCTTTATAATTTTTAAGTTCAATAAATAATTCAGTGCATGAAAATGAAATTTAATAACTTCTAAAAAAATCATTTGAGGATTTGAGGACGACATCCAAAAACAGAAGACATCCTATCAAATATTTAAGATCATCAATATTTGACCGAGTTATTTGTGCCTTAAGTTGGTTAAATCTTCTTTTGCTCACTAGATGGCAGCTTCTGTCCAGTTCATTCAAAACAATTCGGATAAGGAATCGGTTTCGTTTTATAAACCAAAATAATAAAAGTAAAAATGTTTTAAAAAATTTAACCAAAAACTTTACTTAACGGCTACTTTTAATTGAAAAAAAAATTTGCAAGGAAAAAAAAATCTTAGTAATAATTATTTAATTCATTTGAAAAAGCTGTTTTTAATGTAGCATTCGTTACCAATATTTTAAATTAATTATTACAGCAAATAACGTTAATGTTGATAAGTGAAAATAGTCTGTAGGATTTTGAAATCTAATGGATTTAAGATCATAACTAAACTGAGAAAAACTAAAGAATAAAAACTGAGAATAACTAAAGGAAAAAAAAAACACCTTAATATGTTAATAAAAATTAACAGTAAATAATAATAGAAAAGTCTTAGCCGACGAATATTTGACAATAAATAATACATGCTAATTCAAAATAAATACTCATTTTGACTATCACCGAATAAGGTTGTATCGTATATTTTAGGGGTTACAAGGGGTCTATGTTTTTATTTTTATTTTTTCATTTTTAATCTTTTAATTGTACAAAATTAGGTATCAATCCACGACACGTTAGGATCCTAACTTTAGCTTAGTGCCGTGGATTGATACCTAATTTTGAATTATTCCAGCACGTTAAACTTCTTTTCATTGTACATTTGAGAAAAAAAATCTAATAGATTTGAGGTTTTGCAACGTTATGTAGCGTTTTTATTTTATTTTTTAATTTAAAATTTTTTTTAGATAATATTGAAAAGTGTCGATTAAGTAAAATTTATTAAAAATAAATACTTTAAATAAATAAGTAAAATAAGAGTGTTTTTATTAATACTTAATTCGTAGTTAATCTAAATGTTAGTCTTGTCCTTTTCGATTGAAATAAGAGGATTAAATGATCTATTTTATTATTCTTTTTTTCTTATCTTTCCATCCTCCTAAATGGTAGAATTATCACTTAGTTCTGTTCGGACCATAAATAGGATTTTATTTCGGGAGAAGAGAAACAAGGTCCTGTTAACATCCAACCAAAAGAAAAACAAAAGAAACAACAACTACTTTATACATTCTAGGTCCTCTTTTGTACGTCCATGTTGTAAAAGTTTTTCTTCTTTAATCCATTTCTCGGCCAGCCCTAGAAGGATCAAGTGTATGTTTGTAAATTAAAATCATCAAATCTAAAAATTCATAAAATCTCTAATTGGGTTTGTTGATTCTCGTTGATTTCAATTTTGTTGTGAATCTTAGCACCTTTCCTCAAGCGAAAACATGAACTTATCTAACTTAGTTTGATTTAAATAGAAAAACTTACAAAGGCAAGAGGGATCTTGTTTTTTTGTTTAACTCTATGTAAAGTGATCTGTAGTTGGATGTACAGTAGAAAATGCATCATGTGTGAGATACCAAAAATCGGTAAAAGATGTGCGAGATTAAGCTATGATGTCGATTTGTAATGATATCAAATGTCGTATAAAGTATAAAGCAAGAAGAATTAATGAAAGAAATGAAATTTATGCTACATGAAGCTGAAATAAGTACAAATTCACACCACTGTCTTACGAACATGCTTCTTACAAAAAAAGAAAAAAAGGTTCTTCGCGTAGGTAAGACTTAAGACTGATATGAAAGGACAAGGAGACCAGTATCTACAAAGCAGATGTTTGGTCTTACTGCATAGGTAAGACTATAAAATAATACGAGCAATGATGTCTTATTTCGTGAGATCCTAATACCTCGTAGACCAACTCGAACCTAAACAACAGCTTTGCAACTCTTCGGCATGGATGAGCTGCTTCAAATATTCTGTACCAAGCTCATAATACCAAACTCTTGTAATACATTACTGCAGTTGTTGTTTATTATTAGACCTCCTCTCTGTAACTTTCTTGTCCCTGCAGTTCACAATCAGTTAATCCTGTTAACTTAGGATCTAACCTTGGCCTCTTGTAGAAAATGTTTTACCTAACACAAAATATTTTTTGAATTTAGCTGAACAGTTAAGATGTTTTCGTAGCACTCTGCAGTCACAGACCAATTAATAAAACTATAATCTGTTGAAACCTCTACTGTATCCCCACACCATGGGACGTTATTATAAGCAATCACTAATAGAAGGTTTCTCGTCAGACCCATGAAGGTTAAATTTCAATTCATCTAAAACCTGACACAATCCAAATGCGTTACGGTTCCCAGTCTCTTTAGCCCAAATAAGCCGCAGTTTGCTCATTTTATTCTTTAATAATGGCTTCTTACATGGATAGTGAACTTTGAAACCTGTCTGCTCTTCCCACTTCGGAAAAGCTAGTTGTATATTCCCGCAGGCTTCATCATCCAATCACTGCGAACTCACATAAACCTTCTGATCGGGTTTTTCTTTTTGTGTTCGCTTCTCCTTTTTAACAAACGCACAATTATTGATGGATGACAATGAAGTATTTCACAGCGAGGAATAAACCTTCAGCCTTCAAGCAACAATTACGGACTTCTTATGCTGCTAAAAATCGAAAACTTTCCATTTTCCTTATAAGCACCTTAGAAGCACCATCTATCGTTTTATAATAATGGATGATGCAATCAGTTGACTTTGGCAGCCAATGAAAAGTGCTCTTATGTTTCTGATGTCATGGATCTTTACTGTTTCTTGCACAACGCTTCCTTAATTGGCAAATAAACACATTTCTACAGGATTTTATAGGCGATGGAAGTTCCATGGCTGCTACTGCATATTGTGATATGAGAACTTTCTATAAAATATTTATATAAGCATTCCATTTAGAAAACTTTTTTTATTTTGTTGAATCGTTTGGAATTTAGTACACTCCTGTTTCCCAACATGAATTATACATCACGGATTTGTATTTAACGACACAACCTTCCAACAGATAAATCTCCTAACAGAGGGCAGTCGAATCTCTCCCACTCCTACGATTTCCCCCACTCAAGCAAATGACGTCCGTATCCCAAAAGGACTTTCCAGCAATTTGCATAATAATAGAGAACAGATTGGCAAAGAGGGATTGATTCCTTATTATACAGTATCCAAAAAAATAATAGATTTCAGGTAACACGGAGGATTTATTAAGGAATTGCTTAATGTTTACTTTTTTTAAAAAATGCAAATTTGAATTTAACAGTAGAAATAAAACATGTTATAGGTTTTAAATTGCTTATTATTATTATTATTATTATTATTATTAAAATTTTTTTTCATTAGATGCTAACTCTTATCGAATTTAAAATCAAAAAATACAGAAATAAACAAAAAAGTGAAGGGGGATTTCTTTTTTTTTAAAAACAGAAGTAATTTTTCACTTTCAAATTTAATAATAACAACAACAACAAAATTTTAACCTTAACTGAAAGCGAAGAAATTGTAAAGTAAAAGAATTATAAAATTATAATTACAGAAAAAAATAAAAAAGAAAAACAAATAATAGATCAACAAATTTTCTGATAAACTAATTTTAAAAGCTATTTTATTTTATCTTTAATTTTTCAGTAATTAGTTTTATTAATGAATTGTTTATTAGGGAAAATGTCAACCATAATTTATGTTTAAGGAAACAACCTTATTTTAAGGTTAAAAAAAATAAACTGAAAGAGTTTCAGGAGAAAAGTTTAAGATCTTTAGGAACTCCTTGTTGGAAGACAAGGCTTCCGTCTTTCTTTTACAAAAAAAAAAATGGCTAAAATTGTAAGTTACTCTTCCGGGCAAGTCAAGTTGGGTTGTCAAGAACAAAGTGATTTAAACCTAAAATGAAAACGCTTCAGACGCTTCCAAGAAAAGTGGCTTCCAAATAAAACTCAAAGCGAGATCAGTAAAAGAAAGTGATTACATCCGATCGTGACCTTCGTTGGATTGGAGAAGACAACAGTGGAGTGATTGTCTGTTTTCTTTGGTCTTTTCCTGATGGATATCCATCGCAGTCAATATTTGATCAGAAACACCATTAAGTTATCTTACTTTGATGTTTTCAGTCTGTTCTTCAGCTAAGGATAGAAACTGATCAATTGGATTAAGGTCTTTATCTCAATAGATACCAAAGAATGTAAATTCACTCTTCCTTTGTATTAAGACTCTTCATCTACGACACAGTTAGAAAATAATAATAATAATAATTACTTTTGAGTGAATCCAAAGATAATCGAATTAGTAATGAAATGTCAGGATTATTTTTGCTAGAAAATAAATAAAAAGTTCTAAAGTAGCTTTTAATAGTGAACTTAATAGAATTAATGGTCCTGAAAAAAAATATCAATTTTTCACGTCTTATTAGATTGAATTAACTCTTTTTACAATTGGTTCAGTTCTTTTCTCCTCCACTTCTTTTAATTTAACATAATTTTATGAATTTGTTGATGTTATTTTTTTGTTTTAATCTCCCTCTATCTGATCTTGAACTTTTGATTTTACTAATGAGGAAAATGAAAACATTAAATGATTATTAAGTCACAATCCTTCTCGTTCAAACATTTCCTAACATTATTGCAAATAGTAAGCATTAGATTCATTTGACTAAGTAAAGAATATAATGTGGAATACAATGAATTTAGAATTATAAATTATAAGAGGAACAATCCACTGTTCTTTATTTTCCAAAGTAATTTCTGGGGTTTTTTTTTCCTTTATTTAAAATTTTATGATTTGTTTTATTGGCTAGTAAAATATTAATCAGAAACTCCATTTTATTTCTTTTATCATAGACTGTGTTATTTTCTTACGAATTGCTTTATCTGTAATTATACTTCTGTTCCTTTTGTAATTTTCATTTTCAAATAGGTTTTCTGGGATCTATTTATCTTACGACCTTTTTTCTTTCCATATTTTTTAGGATAAGTTCTTGGTACAGAACTGCAATCCGTTTCAGCTACTGCCTAACAATCTGAAATTACAGGATGTATCTAAATAGTCAATCGATGATTTCCATCGTCTACATTTGTCTTCTGCGTTCCGTCCTTCATTAGGGATTTCTACAATTTTTTGTAGCATCTTTGTCTTGTTCACCTAAAAAAAATAGTTATTTAGTTTTATTTCACTATTAATCACTCAACAACTTACTATCGATCTGTGGTTGCATTATTTTGTAAATGATGTGTTGTTGTTTTTTTTCGTGTATTTATGTTCGTGGCTTTCTTGCAAATCAGTTTGTAAGGGGAGTTCATCTAATTAAGTAAATTTAAAACATCAATGGGTTTTGCAACGATGCATTCTTGTTTCTGTTTCCAAGTCAAATATCAATGACTTATAGTGTTGATTCGATTCATGTCACCAAAGAAGTAGATGAGTAATGGAATACCACATTAATTTTTAGCTTTTACTAAGTATAGTTTAGTTTTACTTACGTTGCTAATCCAGATTGTCTAATTTCTGAATTTTATATAATTCCCCTTCCAATAGTTTTTCATTACTTTGTAGAGTAAAATATTTCCCAATTTCTCTTACCTTTGTTTATACTTTGTATTTTGTATTTTTCTAGATCAAATTCCATGTGTATATCTTTACTGTAGGGTTTACTACTTGTAGCAAATAGTGCAGATGCTGACGAATACTGCTGTAAAATATCCATGTACTCTACATTTGGTGATAATATATAGTTCTTTTGAATAATGCTCATCTTATTTAAAACTGTAGATAGATTGCCATTGAATAGAACCATAATGGACTTAAGGTATCGCCTTGATAGATTCATCTTTTAATAAGGATTAATGGATCACTTTCTGTATATAGGTTTAGTACAGTTTGCAGATTGACAGGACAGATTATTATTATTATTATTATACTTTATAAAAGTTAAGGAAAGAACGAGATTATCTAAATACGTGTGTTAAACCTTATTCAATTAAAAATAAATTTTGAACTGGTCTCTCGATGGAACAAAGAATTAAAATAAAGTTTCATCTATAACAGCCATGTTTATGTAATTAAGTAACAAAAACGTTAATGATTAACCAATTTGTTCCAAATGCTTTAACGACTGCTTATATTTGCGAGGTTTATCCGTTCTTCATAAAGACTTCAATTGGATTCTTATTTTTAGTTTTATTCTCGCCTATTTCCTTTAGTCTCAGTCCTTTACTGCACTGATCTGAAGTTATCCAGAGAAGCAACAAAACATCAGCCTATAGAACATCATTTGCGATTAGTCGTAAGTTTCATTCTTAATTCTCAACAATATGAGACAACTCAAACTGTGTTGTAATGGCTTCGATACATCATTGAACAGAGGAACTTAGATGCAAAGCTATTGGAAGATTAGAAGCACACCGAATTCAGGTGAAAATAAGAGTGTGAATCCTTTGTGACTTTGGCAACAATTTCATAATAAACAATCAGCTTCCAGAGACTACAGTGAAGGAAGACTTAGATCTACAATATCCGTGGATGACCTTTATCTTGTATTATGTGCCTCTATCCTATGTGGCTACTTGAACATTGATAGTTCCGTCCACTGTGCGCAGAAGACTTCATCAAAGAGGTCTTTCTGCTAAGGAGTCTGAGGGATCCCTGATCCCTGTAAGAGGAAGGAACACTTCAGATCATTTCGAATGAAAACCACTGGAGATCAGGACTATAAACAGATGAGTCCAGATTTGTTTTCCAGGCAGGCACTGATCTAGAGAGAAAGAGTGATATCCTTCTAATATCCGTGAAATGGACACTTAATAAGGTAGGTAATGTGATTAGTTTGGTATCTTATTAAGTGGACGTAGATATTTTCAAGAGGAAACGTGAACGCTAGATGTTAAAGGGATGATGTTCGCGTTCAAGCAGCTGCAATAGATGAGACCGTTAATGTAAATCCACACAGCTGCTGGTAGATAAAAATCTTCAAGAGAAGACTGTTTCGATTAACCAGTCATACGACTCTTACGCGGTCTAGGATGCTCTCAAAGATAAGTTACTGCCCCTCAAAATGAATATTTTTAAGTTTTAGTAATTATTGTGATTTTTTTTTCCTGAGATATAATGGGAATTAATGTAATTTCAATTGTTTCTTTTGTTTTTATTAATTATATACAACATTTAAATGGTTTGAGCACTTTTATTGGATTCGTTTCCTTTCATTCTCTTTATAAATTATCCTATTAGGCCAATTAATCTAAAAAGTAGCAGAGTTTTAGCAACTTTCATCAAATCGAAAATTTCACGGTTGTTTGTATTAGGAAGACGTTATTTTCAAATAAGGACTTTCGTTATTTAATTTTTGCTGCGTTTTAATTTTAAAAAACAAAGAAAAATTAAAATCTCAAAATCTTAAGAAAAGTAGAATTGAAACAAAAACAAACTGAAGTTGCTGATGTTATTAATGTTAATTCAATATACATTTAATTTAACTATCTTATAAAAAATGGGCTGATTTAATGCACTTGATTTCGGGGCAAGAGGAGACGGGTTCGAGGCGATTGGGGATTAATTCTTTTACAGACAGGTCCTAGGGTCCACCCGTCCCTCTGTATTTCCCGGTGGTAAAGACGAGCGAGCGTTGAACTGACCACTCGATTTCATTTTAGTCTCAGTTCAAAGAAAGCCATCACTGCCAAGAGTCCTATCATGTTATAAAAAAGTCTGACATTGTTGTCTTGTGATTCAATAGGTCCTCTTCTAAATGACTAACATTCAAATCTTCTAGAACATCGTTGATATTTCTTGAAGTCTGTATATTTCCAGTGAACACAGTGTGTTGTATTTTATGCAACTTCTTGTTATCGTGTTGTTGTAAGACCTGTATCTTTCTCTTTGCGTAAATTAATCTCGAAGCAAATAACGCTATCTTAGCAGCGGATCTTGTCTTGCTTTCTTTTGGGGCGAGAGATATACAATCTCCGCATTTGACGATGCCATCGGAAGAGAACCCCAAGGGCATGTTTTTCTTTCTGATTTCGCCGAGTCTTTATGTTTGCCGATCCACCCCTCCAAGCCCCGCTAATACTCGTCGATCCTTCCCCTGTGAGATGATAGAGATACCTTCTAGGGTTATTCCTACCAATGTAAACATCCAACTGTCTTCTTCAACACAAAAGAACTTCCTTTTTTTAAAATCAAATTGTAGCTAACGTTAAAACTACAAATAGAAACTTGCGCTCAATAAATGTATCTTTGAAGTTTAATTTCATGAAATTAAAAATTTACGAAATTAATTAAAATCATGGAGTAAAAAGATATTCTTTGGTCATCATTGAGAATTTTACCATTCAGTTTCATCTACAACAATTTTGAAATAATATTTATCATCAACATCAATTGTAGTGTTTCAAACTTCTGCTAAAAACAAAGCAACATAACAAGCAAGAATAAACAAAGAAAAAAGAATTATTTTATTAAATAATAATATTTTAATAACTTTCCAAATAATTACAAAAATTGATTTAATTGATTTCTTTGATTTGTAATTCTTTTGATTATGATCAGAGAACTGCTTTTATTCAATTGAATTATTATAATTGTTATTAATCTTAGTTAGCTCTCGAAGAGACAATCAGAGCTAAGTGAAGTTATTCTAGGAGGTTCCCATGAACGAAATTCCATTCAATCATTTTCATTTCCCTTGAAACACCCACTGAGGAAATTAAAAACATTTTTAGGCGTCCAGGAAAGAAAAAATACAATAAAAATGTACTGGTTTGTTGTTCTTTGTAGATAAATCAAATTTTAATTAAAAAATAATTTTTTCAATATTCTCTTGTGAATAGAAAATGATTTTGAGATAAAAAAAAATTGATTTAAATTAGCAAATTAAATTAGGCAAAATTAAATTAAAGTTTGAACTTAATTGAAAGGTTAAGTTATTCTAAGTCAATAATTCACTAAACATATCGCAATGCCAATAATTTTTATGTGATTATTTCTGATGTTTTGATATCCTCGTAGTATTTCAGTCATTTGGATTAGGTAATTAAATCTTTTCATTCTTTTTGCAATCGATAGACAAAGATCCAATTGGAATCCAATTGAAAATGTATGGGAGTTCAGATAGGCCTTATTTCTGAAAGTGGATTTCGACATTAAATTGAAAATCAAACCATGCAATTCTTCTCTTTTAGAAGCAGCCAACTTTGTGGTTTAGAACGATTTCAAACGAAAGAAATTAAAAACAATTCCCATTGATTTTGAAATTTTTACAAAGGAAATTTTAAAAAGTCGTAAAATCAACTTAGATAATTGGCTAAGTTCGTCTGTCTGTCTGTCTGTCTGTCTGTCCGTCTGTCTGTAACTCGATATAATTAAGCTATTAAGATAGATCCAAGGTACCATTGAATCAAGGGTACTCAAATTGGATGAAATATTAGTTCATTTTGTCATTCCATGTTGTTTCCATGAAATTTTACCTGAAATTTTAACAAAACATACGTTCAAAACCAAATAATTTTGTTACCACTGCATCCATTTTAATGAAATTTGACATACTTACTCAGTTTTTTACGCTGATTTCGAAATTCAAAACCATTTTTGCCGTAGATGCTTCGTTCACAAGTTAGCACAGTATTTAGATTATATTTACTTTATATTTGAAAGTTGATAATAAAATGATTTTTCAGATTTGTTTATGCCTGTCGTCCGACAGGCTTCGCTGCTAGTAAATAATACTTTGTCAAAACCGTTACGAGACATGAATCGCCTTCGCTGAGGATAAATCTCAAGGAAGGAATCAAATATCTTACGATTTCTTTTAATTATACAATTTAACAATTTCCTATTTCTGTTCTAGATTTAAAAACAATTTTATTTCAAATTGAAAATTATCAAAACTGATAATCTGTTGTTAGGCCTATCTTTTTTTTTGTTCGCGGCTGAAAAATATTTTTATCAAAAATAGGTAAATCATTTCTAAAATCACTTCATCGATTTGACAAAGTGTTTAAGTTTCCTTTTGTTTCCTTTTGTGTTTTTGCTTAAATTTCCTTTTGTTTCCTTTTAGCTTAAGTAAGAAATGAAATGGAAGCTTTTACCCACTGATGAGAATTAGAAAAAAAAGACACATTTGGGAATTATCCTGATTATCTAGTAAATTGGGAACCAGAATTCGAAAAGTAATTAGTTTAAAACTAAAAAATTCCTTTTTTTTGTTTTCTTTTGTGATGGTTTTTTAAAGTACCTCGTAATATAATAATAAAACTCTCCCCAAAGATGTCACAAAGGATTGGTTTGTCTTGGATTTGTTTTCTTACAGAATTACAGAACTTCGAAAAGGATTTGTAAACTAAATAACTTTTACTTTCATCCATGATTTCATTTTATACAATGATAACGTATTCTTTAAATATGTTCTTAATAATTGCAAAATTTTGAAAACTCCTCACTGACTTTGGAAAAAAAGATTAAAAAGGGCCACAATTTGTCTACAATGTTTCAAAGTGAATCAAAATGGGACCCTGAGAGGAGTCAACGGACGATTCGAAATTTGTTTAAAGTTTGGAATTTCTTTGAGCAAAGACCGATTTTCCTTTTCTCTCCTTCAGGGATCTGCTAAAGAAAACCAGTTTCAACAAATAATTAGAAGGAGATTTTCACAAGTAGATTTAGTTAGTTTGAAATTGGATTGAAGTTCAAATTGCTTAGGATGTATTTAGGAGATTTATTTTGTCAACGAAAAGAAAATTGAGAAAAGCGTTTTAATGAGAAATTCATAAAACATTCACTGACTCTAAGCCAGGTGTTTTCTTATAGGTTGAGTAAATGGATAAATATACTGTAAAAGAATGAACATTTTTTGTGTTTGTTGAGATACAAAAAGTTTTTGATAATTGTCAATTCAGAGAAAGTTTTATAGTTATTGAAATACATAAGCATTTCAGGTAGACACGGGTGTGTTGCTAATTTCAATATTTTTATTGTATATCGGTGGTGAAGAGCTTGATTGCGGGTTGGAGAAGTTCAACCTCGACCTCAGCAGATGTTTGGGATTTTTCCGCGCTAAATTCTCGTCCAGACGGGACCTAGGGATCACCCAGCGCTCTGTACAATGGATACCGATGTTGTCCTATTCATGTTCGAAAGTTGCTACGCTAACTGTATTTTTGTTTTATTTTTAGCAAATGTTTAAGTTATCAGTTAAGAGACGATTCTTTTGTGGTACTAATCAATGGAAGACTTTGGCTGATGAAGAAACGAAGACGTCATTACTCAGTAGTAAACTTGGTTGACCACGCGTATTCTTGGGTGAATAACACAAATACAAAGTTGTTATTGCTTGAGAATACACGTAGTTGACAAGTTCTCTCAACGAAGAAATCAATTAGTCAACAAAAGAAATAGAAGGACTTCCATTACTTCTTCAATATCATTTCTTTAGAAAGGAAGGATTAGAAAAAGAATAAATTTCAAAAGAAACTTAAGTGTCTCCTTTACAGTTTCTTTCTATTATTTGCAGTAAAATAAATGTATTTATGTTTCGTCCATCTTCGCTGTTTTCTACTATAAATGAAAAAACTTCACTCAATTACCAGAAAAACTAAGACAGTCGCTTCCATTTTCAGTCAAATCCAACACCATTAAAGGAACCGTTTCTGAAGTTCATAGAAAGGCTCTTCAATCCGTTGTTTAAGAGACATGGAACACTTCATCTCCGAAATGAACAAGATATTCATCTTTTCATATAGAATAATAGTATTTATGCGACAATGCAGATCAGGGAAGACACCGATGAAACACTCTAGACGATCATCAGATACGCATTGCAACATTGCAGCAGACAATAGAACAATAGAGTGTTAGGGGCCTGTACGTAATATCAGCGTTCAGACAGTATTAGATTCTCTTTGTTCTTTGAGATACCGAAGCCGACTGCCCGTTCGGGTTCTGACAGCACAGGGATTCGTGAACACCACTACTGGATGCAAGACGACTGGAAATGTGTAGCCTGATCTGATGAGTCGTGGTTCCACCTGTTTCGGAGAGAAAGACAATTACATGTATGGAGAAAACCCCGCAATGCAAAGGATGGCAACAAGAGACAGTCAGGGTGACGGTGTTTCAGCTGACACGCATTAGAATCTCTGATAGATCTGCAGTGGACGTTCGCTAACTATCCTTGAGGATCATTCACAACCCTTCATTTGTACGGAAGCGGAGCTCTTTCAGCAGAACAACGCGCAGTCTCCAAATTACAACTGGAGGAGTATTCCTCTGTGTTTGGCTTTAATACTTCACCGGATTAAAACCCAAGAGACACATATGTGGGATTCAGTTCAATGTTATTCCACCATCGACTAGTATTAGGAAATTATAGACCTCTGCCTAGGAGATATGGTGTACACAGAATTTCAGAAAAAGATAGCTTCGTATTGTTATAGTACACCGATCGAAAGGTAGGTGTTACTAGACAGCTGTCTCAGTTTTTCTGGTACATCAGTGTACATTTTTCATTGTAATTATAAGTATTAATTTAATTTTCGAAATTTGTTTTTAACAGCCATGGAAGTATTATTGAATTTCTATACTTTTTTCTTCTAACAACAAGTATTTTCTGTATTTTTTAAAAGAAAACATTTCAGTGAATTTATTGATTAACAAAGTTATTAAAAATTTTCGTAATTATATATAGAACTAATTAAACAAATACAGGCGTCGAGATACAACGGATGGCAGCTGTGACCCTGAATCTTTTTTTTTTTTTTTTGGAAATGGTCTATAAAAATTTTGATTTTATTTAAGGTATTAAATAATAAAAAATAAATAAATATGTATACATATATATTAAGTAAAATATAAATTAATTTTATTTCATAACATAAATTTAATAAAATAAACATATATAATGTTAATTTAAAAATAACAACAATATATAAATTGTTTTTATTTTTAATCCTTGGAGTCAATCTACTGATGCCGAGAAAGATGTAGACACGGGAGTGATTTAAAATAAGTAATTTAATTTAATTTAAATTTACCTCTTCATTTTTCCCATTTTTCATTTCGAGAAAGAATGGAAATGTAATGCCACATTAATTCACAGAACTTTGGCAAAAATAGTAATTTCTAAAGGAATTGTTAAACTACTTTTCTACTCATGAGATCACTCAGCGTGTGTGTGTTTGTTTCATAAGATTATTATTATTATTTTCATGATTTTTAAAATATAAATTGCAAGAAAGGAATCCCTCCAAGTTATTTTAGGTGGTTTTCCTGTTGACAACATTAACCAAATCTCATACATTTTGTCTAGAATTAAAAACTTCTGTGCAAAGGTCAGTCTTCCAATTCTCCCTTCACAACTAAAATGACAACTGAAATTTTAATTACTTACTTTAATTACTTTTAAATTACTTACAAAATAGGACAGATTTAAGCCTTACTTTGATTCTAGGAGATTAGGTATTTTCTTTTAAACACTTCTTCCCAGGTAACATTTCCCTTCAACTGAAGTGGAATACTAAGTAGAGACTAATTCCAAAATTGTCCTACACTCAATTAACCTACATTAAAACATTTAAAATCATTAAAACACATCAATCAACAAATGCTTTTCATTAGATATCGATGAAAGAATAGGTTTAAAAAGTTTTTCATAAATTCACGGGAAATAAACACTGTAGTTTCTATAAAATTCCGAGCAACATCAGGAGCCTTCGCTAATGAATTAAAAATTGTTGGGCCTGGTTTTTTTTTTTTTAATTGTTTACCTGATCTAACTTAATCAGTTGAATCGAGATAAAATTAATTAGAATTCTGTTTCAGTTTTCGTAATTTCTGAAAATCTAAAATCATCAAAGGATAAAAACAGACACAGTTTCCAAAAAAATAACAAGACGAAATACTATCTCCTTGATTAATTATAGAGAAGAGAATGGGACAGGTTGAGAATGGAAGTATTGCTTAGCAACGCCCTCCAGTGGACGTATCAGGCTCCATTGGGATTTGTTGAGCTGGAAACCAATAAGAAAAAAGATTATCTTACTGACAGAACATATTATTTCGAAAGATACAAACTCATATCATAACGATTCTCAAAGGGGGATTTTTTTTTTATGTCGTGTTTAAATTTAGAAAATATAATAGAAAAATATACAAATTAAAATGTACGTATAATTGTCAATATTATCATAATAATTTAATATATCATAAATCGAATAAATCCAATGTAATACGTTTATTACTATATGTAAGTATGTCTGAAATACATATTATATATTTTGTGTGTGTAATAAAGGCTCGTTTATATACAAAACTATCCTTCTTTTCCAAAATATTGTATCAGTTGACGATATTTCAATTCCATTTTCTACTAAAAAGGTTTTTTTTTTTTTTTTTAATCTGCTTTTATTTTTCTATTAGTGTGTTTTCCAGAGGAAAAAAATACATTACCTGAACATACATTGCATTACCTGAACATACATTGCATTATCTGAACATACATTGCATTATCTGAACATACATTGCATTATCTGAACATATATTGCATTATCTGAACATATATTGCATTATCTGAACATACATTGCATTACCTGAACATACATTGCATTACCTGAACA
>JAFIDM010000179.1:54849772-54894714 GCA_023159025.1 Thereuonema tuberculata
AACGATTTCAGAAGTTTTAGAAGTTGTATCATTTGCACTGAAATCGTGCGTTGACATTGGAATGAATTGAAATCATGCTGAATACTATTGATACCCTCGCACTGAATATTATCTAAGTGAATGGTACAAAAGTTAACCAATCTCTAACCGAATGAAAGTAATCAATGATTGCGCCTTCCGATAAATGTTAATCAAGTCACGTGGGTCATCCTTATATGGCTGCATCCATTTTTCAGCTCTTCTCCAAAAGCACCGACTCTTTTGTTGGTTCAATCAATACCAATTCAAAACTCAAGTTTCCCTATTTTCTGTGTTTAGTGAAATTACAATGAACAGGATCTCAGTGAGTTCCTCCTCCTTATCCAAATCAACTACAAAGTTCTTAAGTCAAGGTAACAATTAAATACTTGATTTTTTTTCCTTTCGCATATTTTTCTTTAAGTTATAAAGTTAAATTTTTATAAAATATGCAACAAAAGTTACAAAAATCAAAGTCAGAGACGATAGGAGTCTTTTTATTTTTGCTTTTTATTATCAGTAAATCTTATGATCCTGGAGATTTAGAATTAAAACAAAATGATAACTATTTGAAGCTTACTCATTTCCCGTGGGATCAGACTGAAAATTAAATGTGTAAAGTTGTTTTCAATGTATTCTTATTTTCCAAAAATGAAAACAACATTATATAATCTATTGTAAGAATATTTTCTTTTCTTATACAATGTGTTTTTCAATCCAATATAATGTGTTTCTTTGAAGCCTTCTGTTGGTATTGGCTTAATTTTATGAAATGGGTTTGGCTGCTGTTAAGGGAGTTGTGTGTTAGGATGGTTTTAGTATGATTGTTTTGAATTGGAAAACTATTTACTTTTTGGTTGAGCAGATTGTTAGGAGTCTTGTGTTTAGGTCAGACTCATATTTGGTATTTAAAATCTTAGGTTTATTTATTTGTATTTTACGAAATGATTTTTAGATGGTAGAGCATGGAAAACCAAGTTTGAAATTGTATGATTTTTAAAATATTACTTGTTGTCTTTTAGTATTGTAGTTTCGCTTCGCAACTAAACTTGAACAATATCTTACTGCCTTCTTTTATGATAAAATATGATGGAAGAAAATGATAATATTCTTAAGATGTAAGGGTAGATTATAATTTTTAGATGTATGTTATAAGTTTTCCAGCGTAAGTTTGGACTCCAGTGATCTGTTTCACTCTATTTAGTGAATATTTTCCCTTTGTATCAATGGGTGCGTCCAAAATGAATCTGTCTTATCCTCTGTTATCTATCATTTCATGAATCTGTCTTATCCTCTGTTGTCTATCATTTGATGAAGCAGTCTTGATGAAAGGTAGTGATCTCAGATATTTGCAAACAGGATGGTTTACATTAATTATTTTATTTTTTAATAAAATAATAGTTACATGATGATAAGGCCTTACATTAAAGACGTAATCTTTAAAGATGAAATACTGGTTATCGTAAACAGTATGAGAGATGCAGTAGCATCGTATTTACAGAAGAGGTTTTGTTTCGTGCGTTTGATGGTAAGCAATTCTTTTAATTCGATGATATTAAATGCCATTAATATCTCTGAATCTCACAGACTTTTGTGAAGAAACATTGTAAATATTCTCTCTGATATTTTGTTCCTTTTACAGACAAGAATCCTAATGTCCTATCTTCACTATTGCTTCTATCTCACATATTCTATCTCTAATAATAAAACCGCAGTGAAGGAAATGTATTTAAATACAGAATACATATGTATTAGTTGAATTCAACTAATTTCTGGCAAATCACATCAGGATGAGTTTAAGTCGTTATGCTTCTACTGAAAAGAACGTTTTCATTTTCTCTATCTATCTATCTGGTGTCGTCCTCATGTGAGGGTGTGAACAAGAGATCTCCATTTATTGCGGTCCTCTGCTCTTCTTTTCACTTCACTATGACAGCCAATACTGGTCCACTTTTTTATGTTGTCCATATACGCTAGACGCCTCCGTTCTCTCGGTCGTTTCCCCTGGATTTTGCCTTCAAGTGTGGTTAAGAGATTGGTGCCTGCCGATCCTCTGAGTATATGCCCGGTCATCTTCATTTTGCGCATCTTAATTGATTTGAGCAGCTTTCTGTCTGTTCCCATGCGTTGCAAGACCAAATTTAAAAAGTAAAAGTTGGGTCTTTGCTATCGGATATTTTCACATCGTTTATCTGTATACATAACTTATTATGAAAATATCAGGCCATACTAAGATTTCTGACAATTTATGATTAATATATTAATAGGATCGTGCTTTTGAAGGCCATAACAAAATTTTTATTTCACGTAAACTTAACAGAAATGTAGAAGCAACATTGAGATGCAGGAGAGGAACCACAGATCCATTTACTTTGGGGAAAGATCTGAGACACTTTTATACTTATTTATAGAAGTTGTTTCACATTGTTTTGTTGCTTTTTCTAGAATAATCAGGACTGAAGGTAAGGGATCCATACTTTGCAGATCTAAGCTGATAACATCGATCGGTACTAGAACCATTTATAAAGAATGGGGGGTTTTGTAACTAATAATGCTTGAGAAAGACAAGTAAATGGAAATAAAGTGCATTTACTAAACTAACAGGAAAATACAACCACAAAATAGAAAGTGTTAAGACGTTTAAATATCTGGAAATTGCAATTAAGAGTAAGAACATTACTGGGAAACAAATATTAGGATGAATTCAGAAACCAACACGAAAGGTTTTGAAGAAGAATACAAAATATATAAAACATTAATAAACTTTAATAATGTCCTGTCTCTCGTACTGTATTAGAAATCTTTGAACTTAATTATGCGAGTGGAGTTCAAGAATAAAATATAATTATGAATTATGTAAATCAAATAATGACCCTGATATTGCACAGATGGTTAAAATTGAAAGAATAAGGTGGTTAAGACTCTGATTAAGAATAGATGCCTTGTAAAAAGATGACCTTCTCCTTCCCAAGACAAAAGGAAGTCCTACATTGAGATGGGATGAGTGGAAGAAAGGGATTGGGAAAAAAAAAAGGTTTGGCTTTGGGGACCGTCATTGAGGAGGAAGGGTTAGACTATTTGTAAAGAAGAAAACTTTATGATTAATTTTAGTTCTATTGAAAAAAAGTATTTTCTAAATTGAATTTGTTTAATCTGAACTAAAGAGAAACAGTTTTAATGGAGTGAAAAACAAAATTAAAAAAGGCAGAAGGCGTCTCCTATGGCTGTGATGTTCCTCATTTGGATTAGGATTATCTCGATCCTGTTTCAATGGATTATCTACTATTAACAGTCACTAAGCAAAGGGTCATTGTTCAACAAGAATGTTTTGCTGGCAAATAAAGTGAAACATTGACGGGACTTCCTTTATATTTTGCTGCTTTTGTTCCATGTTTGTTTTCAATTCAATTCAATTGAATAATAAACTTATTTTAAAATGATTTTTTGTAGAAATAAGATTATCATTCGAAAAGAAACAAAAGAAATAATACGTCAGAAAACATCACAGCGAAGAAAGATTTTCGAATCAAAAGATCACTAATGTTTTGATAATTATTAAAACTTTTACAAAAAATTTCTTAATTTTACAAGAAATTAAGAGAAATTCAGGAAAATGCATCCTGAGACATTTTTTTAGAAATTATTCCGTTTATTTGAGACAATTCTTCCATTCTTTATTTGTCAGCGATCGGAGATGACAGAATTTCATGTGGTTGCTGTGAAATCTTTTTTATTAAATACACTCTGATGTATTCTGAATCGTAGAATTAAGTATAAACATTATTTCCTTTCGAAACATTATCTCTTTACAATTGTAATAGTTTTGTAATTGTTCTTCGTTTACCTGAAGTGAAAATAAGGGAGCCATGGATTGAACTTGGAGAGCGTGCATGACGTCACGAATGACTGCTCTTCATTGTAATTGGTAATTGCCTGAAAACGAACTAACGGATATCGGACAGAGTAAAGAACAACAGGTCGCGTTTGTAGATAGCAACAAAATTAGCCCAAGAAGTGCGTTTCGTGGCATAGTGGTCATTAGATCTAAAATCCTTTATAACATTTAAAATAATAGGATATTATTGCAAGTAAGAATAGCCTACGAAATAAGACCCCAACATTTCTAAATAAATTGTCATTGTATTTTTAGAAGCAGAAATATTTCTCTCATTTTGAGAAAAAAAAATCTTTAAGTTCAGTTGGAGAAAAATTGAAAAAGAATTAAAATAACTACAATGTCCTTCATGAGGTAGAAACGAATTGGACAAGTAATAATAATTGATTTGATAATATAATAAATTTATTATGTTAGTTAATCCGTATTTCATTCGTCCCCTGTGTTTGAATTAACGTCGTTCGATTAAAAATTTAATATAATAACTGCCCTAAGACCGATATTGATCTATAATCGCCATGAATTATGACTTGATCGTTTTAAATAGTTTTATATAAAGAAAAATGAAGCTTATTTTTAATTACCATTGAAAAATCATTTTAATTTGTGTGAATTGCAAATGTATTGCTAAAGGCATTAAGGTATCATTTATGTTGTTTTCGACTACAATTCATTTTATGGGCTCTAATATTATTAGTCATGCTGTTTACTGTTTTGATTGTCAGCATGGCATCCTTTCAATGACCTCAGGTAATGACGGTGATAATAGCAGGTGACAATCGACGTTGGTAATTACTACAACATCAGTTGTTATCGACAACCTGATGTAGTCTCGAGTGTTGAGTGTTTCTCCATTATATGACGTCCCCAAAGTGTAACTATATTATTAGATTAATATATTCTTGTCGTAAAATTCGTTCAATTTGGAAATAAAACCATAACTCCATCTAAAGTAATCAATAGGTTCCTTAAAAACAACGAATTATTCACGAGAACTGTTTGTTTTCAGTTTAAGTTCTTCAAATACGATTCCTAAATCATGAATGAAATAAATCCTATTCTAACAGTGAAGCGGTTTCTATTAGTAACCTGGAAACTGAACTTGTAGAAATAAATCCATCATTAAATGCACAATTCAAGATTGGGTACATTTTGAAGTGTTACCTGAGATTTTTCTGTTCTTAGTTTTTCTAAAAGAAATTTAATTAATAAGAAGAAAACTTTCTTAAGAGTAATTTTCTATTCCGGCCATTATATTTGGATATGTGTAGTTTCTACATTTCCAAATTCTGATCTTATCAACAAAAATAAAAAATAAAATAAACTTAAAAAAAGAAATAGGCTACAGTCGGACCTCTATTTAACGAAGTCGCTAAATCCCGAAAAATAGTTCGTTGTATGGAAAATTCGTTAAATAGGGATTCACCTTTTAAAATTACTTTAAACTACATAAAACAGATTTGAAATACATAAACAATAAATATTATTAAAAAAAGTAATAATTTTAATGACATAAAGCATACATTATCACATGCATACTTAAATTTTACTAATAAAGTCTGTTAATTTTATCTCAGTTTTTTTTTTTTTTTTTTTGAAAAAGTGTTTTCGCTTATAGTATGTCTCGCATCTTTGCAATGCACCAAAAACCCCTTCAGTATTTTCTTTAAAATGTAATCCGCGTCGGATTGTTTCAAATGATTTTGGCATTTCATCATAAGTATGAAGGTTTTTTTTTTATTTCTGCATCATGATCATTACCATTTTCATCATCTTCATAGCTGTATTGTTTTTATTTTTCACACTGTCTAAAATATCCGATTCAGTTAGTGTTTCCGAGGTCTCAACTTCAAAATCAAGTGAAAGATAATCATCAATCAGCACATCATCGTTAATTTCTTCTTTTTCCCTCAGTTGTATCCATATTTCTTTCATTTCCTCTAAGGGAATGTTGATAATAAAAACATTTCAAGGAGAAAAAAAAAATAGATACCACGAAAAAGTTCGTTAAATATAAAATGCACTTCGCTATTTGGAGGTTATTTTACGAAGAAATTAGCAAAATGTTCTTGGTTCCAAAGAAAAGTTCGCAAAATAGAGAAATTCGCAAAATAGAGGTTCTTTAAATAGAGGTCGGACTGTATTACTAACAAGGGAAGCGCGTGATTTCGAACGCTGAGAACCGCACGAAAATGTGCTTAGAATAAAAATGGCTCATGCCAAAAACAGTGGTATGAGTCAATCTCATGAAAAACTGCACGTATTACCACGAGAGACATTTGAATGATCACCCATTGAAGGTCCAAAAGAGGAACTTTGGTAACGCGAAGAAACAAAATATCGATATAATAGGACCAAAAACAAATACAGTAACACCCCGTTATTACGCTCCCGCTTATAGCACTATCCCGTTCTTTACGCTCCTTTCATATGGTCCCTGGACTTTTCTATGTAACTCTGTATACTTTTACCCTCTTATAACGCTTCAAATCCCGCTTGTAGCGCTTTTTTTATATCGGAAATTTTGTAACCGAAAGAAATGTAACACTGTAAAGATTCTTTTTTTTCCCTGGTAGGAGGGAATCTTTGAAATCTTTGAAGTGCGGGTCTGTGATACAGTAAGTTAGTGCAAAATGTCGAAGCGGAAATCCCTTTCTATAAGTGAAAAATTACAAATTCTCCGTAAGTACGACGAGAATTCTACACTAAGTCAGAAGGATTTCACAGAATCTCTAGGAATTCCCTCATCCAATCTGAGAACAATAATAAAAAATAAGAATGGAATTACCAATGCAGCGAAGGGTGGTTGCAAACGTAAAAAAATAAAGTGTGGAAAATATGAAGATGCCGAGGAAATTCTAATTGAATGGATTCGTCAGTCCCGTGATGCATCAGTGCCATTAAGTGGCCCAGTCATTCAAGAAAAGGCGCGTGAAATAGCGGGCAGTGCACTAAATCTGCTCCGAAAATATATTAGTGGTGTACCACAATTAGTGGTGCTCCTAGTGGTGTATCAATTGATATTAATAGTTACTTGAACCATATTGAAAATGTCATAATCCATAACAGTAGCATACACACACACGGCAAACCACAATCAAAGATTTTTTTAGTAGGAAATAAGCTCATATTTGCACCATATCTATTGCAGAATCAAGTATCTTTCCTATAAAATGGTGTCTAAATGTTTCCCCATTTCATAAATCATTTCCCATCTATAGCGCTATCCCGCTTATTACGCTTGTAGGTCATGGTCCCTTGACGAGCGTAATAACGGGGTTTTACTGTATTTCAATGTCGTGCTGTATTTCCCTCTGCTTAAAATAATTACGCTATCTGAATAACAAACTTTTCCTATTGACCTGATAGTGTTGCACAGCTATTCAGTCTTCAAAGTGCAGATGTGAGATTTCAATGAAGTGGTCAAAGCAAGGTGGAACAGAACAATATGCACATCTCACTAAAGCCACTTTTTCACATTCAATATCACTTCCGCATTCAAGCAGTCCAATATCAAAAGCCACACACTAATTACATTTTTAAACGATGATATTGGTACGCCAATGTCAAAACCTGCCTTTTGCCAAGCTTATTGAAACATAGGCTTATACTTCGATGCAGAAAATTGATTGTACTGCACAGAGTGAAGTCTGATGATGAAATGACGATCGTGTAACTTGTGATTTTTATCATTGTAATCTTTCAAAATCAACGATCCTTTTCATGTAAAGCTTCTATTGCCCAAAGAAGTACATATCAAGAGGTTGGCAATATTTTGTTGTCTTCGGTGGCAATATCTTGAGATTAAATACTCGTTAGTGCAGGTACAATATGCCACCGTCGGATGGCGCTAGCAGACAACAGCTGCGTTTTGCATGAGAATGACTCCTATCACTGTTTTTGGCATGAGCGATTTGTATTCTAAGCACATTTTCGTGCGGTTCCCAGTGTTCGAGGTTACGCACTTCCCTTGTAGGAAAATTGTACTTTTTGAACCAGTGGAGAAGTGGTAAGTATATACAGGAACATGTCTTTTTGATAAAATTTCTATAGAAGTTCTTATAGAAAATATATTTTTTTCAATATTTGTTTAATTGGTTTTCACATGTTAGGAGACTGTTCGTCTTCCATTTCCAGTATTTTTTTCCTTAAATAAGTCCACATCCATGGAACGGTTCTCTTGTAGGAAAGCGAAACATCCTTTCCTAGATATGAAATTTATGATATTTAACAAAATTTTAAAGCTTCTATACGATATCAGAAGATCAGAAATATCTTAATTTTTATTTCTAATAGTTTTCTACAAGTCATTACAAATAATGTTTAATTCCAATGTATTTTCTGTACAACAAGTTTAACTTCATTATTCTTCCTTCAAATATTTCGTTTCATTTCATTTCGGTCGAAATAATAAAAATCCTTCCTCCTTGAGTAAAAAGAGTTTCAGGACCACAGATATTCTATAGGGTTCAAATCAGGATTCTGTGGAGTCCAGTCAAGAATGGTGACAGTGATGTCTACGTAGTTACAGCGGCAGCCTTATGGCAGGGTGCATTGTCTTGCTGAAAGAGAAATAGGTCTATTCGTAGAAACCCCACAACGTAGGAAGCATTTCATTGTTCAAACTGTTAATGTTAAAATTTTTGATATTCAATGTGTGACGTGACAATCAGAGATCCGAGGCCGAACCAGGAAAAGCTGGACCTTCACAGTTGGAGTCTTGTATTGTAGTAAGAGACGTTCACTGGACATCCATCCGTTCGGAAATGGGTGTAGCCTGATTGGTTGCTCCATAACACCACTTTCAAAGCCTTCATCCAACTGTTTACGCTTTTACACAGCTTAAGTCTCGGCTACATGTTGAGTCAGATAATAAAGTCCGGCTTATTGTGTTTTCATTGAAACATAACTTCTGAGCCTCGATTCTGAATGGTTTTTGTGTTTCCGTCGAATGTATCTCCGCATTCAAAATGTCTGCCGACGAACGGTAGTTTTGGCTTATCACTTTCGTAGCAGCTCGATGAGTTACACAACGGGGAGCACTGTAGATGACCTGTGTCCTTCTATCTCTAATTAGATATTGTATCACTAATTTTTCATCAATTTGCCTGCAACACGGCCTCCTATCACCACACCTCGTTCAAACTCTCGCTGCCATTTCACCTGGATACGGTTCATTGGATGTATTTCGACTAAAGACACGTGACACTTGATGCTTATTCTGCCAATGACTTTCTTCTAAGCAAGTTACATTAGCTTAGTAATAAAGCCGATCCTAAAACAGAATCCTATTAATACTTGAGTGTTTATGTAAAGGTATTTCAGTACATTTTTGCAGATCCTCTATTCTTTCGCAAATCTTAATAGTTTATTAATGTTTCAAATATTAAACTTGATCTTTTTTCATGTAGTTCTTTATGCTAACAGAGATTTTTCACTTACAACTAATAATAATGTAATTCATAAAATAATATAATTCTTTTAGCTATTTCATTAGAAGTTATAACGAAATGTTATAACTGTTCATTTTCTCTCAATTTCTACGAAATACAAATCATTTCATTATGAGCAAATGTAGTAAGATTTTCTATTAAGGACTTAGTTTCTTATTTTTTGAGCAGACACACTGACCAGTAACAAATTTATTGTTTTTCTTTATGAATCCAAATTAATATAAAAAGAGCAATATATTCTTTGGAAGCCTGACAACAGGGAATCCCTTTCGGAAGCTGAACTGCCTCTCATGGTTTCACATAAATTAGTATCGGATAAATAACGTGTTATACATTACGCAATTAGATAGATGAATGAAGATTTCCGGAAACGGAAGTATCTGATGACGTCACAGCATCACTATGCCGGCCGTAATGTTATTAATAGAGAAAGGTTTCCTGGGCAACAGAAGAGCTCCTGTAAAAGCAATTCAATTAGAAGCCAGCTGAGAGACGCTATTATGCTTCTAGTAAATTACATCAGTGATGCGTCCGCCATTGGCCAATTGAGCTAAATGGAAAACTCTTCCTCTTACTACCAAGAAAAAGAGACAAATGATGGAACTTCAATAAGAATTCTGACGCTTCAATACAAAAAAAAAACAGATTCTGGTTAATGAAATAAGCACTAACCTTTGTTATCACAAAGTCTCAATTAAAACATTCCATTTTCTTTTTAATTGAACAAAGATAACCGCCTACATCTGTATCTTTGAATAAACTGGAGGAACAATCCAGTTGTATGTCTTTGAAACAAACAATTTAAAAAATATATTCGAGAAATAAAAAGTGAAGCTAAGTACAGTATTGGACAAAACAAACAGTAGTGGAACATTCTAGACGAGTAGAACTATTGGATTAGTAACTGGTTTTGAATCAATCGAACCAACAATGGTTCTTAGCACAGATGAAAAGGTATTTTTAGTCGAATATTACAAATGTTCATAGACGAAAAGACGGACTCAGCCTTGCCTATGTGAAGGAGCTTACGTTTTAGAACAAGTGACAGTGTGATTCTTGAAAAAAATTCTGATGGACAGGTAGTTTGCTGACCTAGAGTAAAGGGTACACGCGACGGCCAAGAACGCTAACAATAAACGAGAATCACGGTGGTCTCTTGGGTGAGGTGCTTCCTGTTTTACAGCTGGGCCGTTTCTTCATGAAAACTTTCCCGGTCGTTTCATCTCAAGATAGAAACTTTGCGGGAACGGAAGGAACTGTTTGTCGTAACAGAGAACCTATTGGATAGATAATTCTGATATTTCATTCTATTTCCTGCTGATTCCACTCCTGGTGTTTGTCTTTCATAACTGTTTGTTTTGTCCCTTAACATTAGGCCAGAAAAATGTTATTCTCTAAACTAACAACTAACACTTAATTATGCACTTAATTATGCCCTGAAGAATTATTTTTGGCCGGAAATCCAATCAAAATCTATTTCGATAATGAAACTCTTGGGATTACGGATCTGAGAGTTACTTGATCAAAAAGGGATTTTATAAATCAGAAATCAGTCAACGGTTATTAATCTTAAAAATTAATTCTTGAATATTGACAAATATTTCTGAAAGATAAAAGGTTAAATAACGATTAATAATTAAATAAGTAAAAACCTTAACAAAAAAAACAAAGTGAAAGATATCCTAGTACAGACCTCTTACAAGTAAGTTCAGAAACGAAGGAGTTTAAGTTGAGATTGGGAGGCCAGTCCGACACTCATCCGTCTTTACTCCTTGGGAAATAAATCCGGTCGACTGAGTGGACCCTAACTTAAAGGGTAGATACTTCAAAATCATAAAAAAAGGTTTAAAGAATAATACGAAAATAAATAAAATAAATAAATGTCAAATATAGTTACTTGTCACCTTTGTCTTTATTTTTTATTTAATGAGTTTATTCTAATCTTTTAATCCATGGAATTATGCTTTGCTGTTGAGGAGAAACTCTTTTATTTTACGAAATATTTTTGAAGTCTTTTGGTTGAATAGAAATTGCTAAATAAGTATTTGTGGGAGTCCGGGTTTGCAAACGCTCTGGACAATTGAAATTCTCCCTCCTAGCGGTCGTTTTTCCAACTCGTAGATCGCAGCATTTAATTAGTTTGGCGCATAATGAAAATTCAAGCGCAATAAATTGGTACTGGATGCTGAGAGGATTAACAAAAGATACCCTCCCCTTCCTCTCGTTCCATTCTTTTCTGCTATTTTTTTTTTCTCCCTTCCATGGAGGAAATCGAACTGAAATCAACAGGATATGGATTAGGAGACGATCCCTCAAGACAATTAAAATGGATCCAATTGAATTTACTTAATTTATTGACAGATTAATGGCGAAGTAAAAATTAAAGGTAAAGTTAGATTGGGATTGCACGAAAAGAGAATCTATAAATGTTACCTTACAATTAAATAATCCAAACAATATCAAAGTCACCCAACCTGTCATTGTAAGGTAAAATTTATACATATATAATTTTCCCAACCTAATCTTACTTTTAAAACAATTTCAACTGTTTTACAAAAAATATCCAATTGATTATTTCATTTTACATCGATATAATTAGTGAAGAGATTTAGGTAAAATTCTTTTTTTTATATAATACTTTAATAAAAAATATGAAATTTCACAGCTGTAATTTGGAGACTGCAGATTTGAACGGTGTTCAGCTAAAATAATCCGATCCTCTCTGAGTGAATACATGACATGAACAAATGACCCTCAAGGATGGTTATGTAATGCAAATGTATAAAAGGTCCTAATGCGAATCAGCTGACACACCAGTAAAGGGCCACCGCGGCCCTGGACTATTTTTTGGCAGTCGCGGTAGGTCTTTAATTGCTGCCCATGATAATCTAAATTTCGTTTTGATCTTCATTCTAAGTCACTTAAATCGTCACTGTTCATTACACGACCACGAACACACAGGGACACGTCCTGGAAAGGAACTTCAATTCTTCCATTAGAATTGATAGTAATGTAATAATTTTTCAGAATATCCTTTTTTTTTCTTGGTCTTGTGGGAATGAATTATTTAAGCTCATTCGTTTATTAAATTGAAGCAAAGCTATGGTTTCAGATCGAATGTTAAACTATTACCGCTTAACTTGCACAAACCGTACAGATAAAAGTTATTCAAAAATTACAAAAATTATCTACACAAGAATAAATTGTAAAGGAAACTATGTTTTCAAATAGACGTTGACAGTTTAGATGTTTCCAGAAATCAAACAAAATATTATTATTTTATTAATTACAATAACAAATCGCTTTGTGCTTAACTGGATTCAATCTCAGCATTTTTCACTTTGAAGAGACGGAAGTGGGAAGTTAAAGGCGGGCGAGCGTCGTACCGACCTCAATCTTGTTCCGTTCGTCAGGAAATGCCTCACGGCCACCAAGTGCCACATAGGCCATACTTTCACTTTTTTTTTTAATTATCTCAAAACTTATTTATCTCAAAAAGCAACTCTGTGCTTCGTCTTTCAAATGAAAATATTGGATGTAATCTACTAGTTCCATTTTGATTAATTTTGATATTAAAATGTCCTCAGAATCTTATGAATAATTTCATGTTTTCCACTTGTAGTCTTGAAAAGGAAGCAGCTGTTCTATCTCTGAGCGGAGTCATTAATATACCTTCCTTTCAAGAATCGCACGAGGATTTTTTAAGTTGTCATTAATGTAAATATTCACAAACAGAAATAGAAAAGCACGAGCTATCAATTGCTGAGAGATACAATAAGGTGTAGATATTTCTTTTTGTCACTGTCGAAAGAACGCGTCCAATCGGAGACCCGTCCCCTACTAGGCAATAGACGGTTTCCCGTTGCCTACCCCAGGAAGCCATTGTGGCCGGAAGAGAAAGCGAAGAAGACAGGAAAGGAAATTGAAACAAGCAAGCCGCGACCAGGATTCGAACCCAGGGTCCGACGCATCTGTCTCGTGAGAGGACGCTGCCTTGCGCACGAGACAACGCCAGAACGGCGGTGTAGATATTTACTAAAACATTCTTAAATACGAAAAGTGAAAAATATTAATACCAATTATAATTGAGTGAAGGAATGGATTATTTTTCGTTTTTCTATTATCTTGATGGCAGGACGAGTTTTAACTATTTTTAGCTCAACTATTTTTTTTGTAGTATCTATGAAAAATATATTTTACTTTTAATTAATAACTTCGAAAATAAAATCTCACGAAATTTGATAAGAAGATAAAGAAACGAAGGAAAAATAGAAAAGATATAAAACATCTTCAGTTGCATTTTTTTTTAGGAATATCAGAGTCATTCAAATGAAAACTAACCAAAGGACAAAATGTCCAATTGAGGGCTTTTCGACACCGAATAGAAGTGTAATGACGCAGTGACAGATGGCGCTGCGATAATAGGAGAAGTCTGCTTGTGTTCAGAACGTCGTGCTAGTTTTTTGTGTGCTAATGTCCAAGAAGTCATGATTGAAGCAACGAACATTGAACAGCGAACGGTTATCCGTTTTGTTTTTTTTTTTAACTCAGGAAGCTATCGGAAATCCATCCCTGCATGAGTATCATCTATCAAAAATGCATATCTTTGTCACAAGTTAAGAGGCGGTAATTGTTGATGATTCGAGACCAGGTTAACCATCCAAGCAAAGGTGGTTCCGCAACAGGAATTGAGTCTCATTCAGGAAGCAATTGCTGACAAGGTTGGAAGATATGCACAGCATTAGCAAGGATCGTTGCAATAGCAGAAGATTTGCATACAATGATATCCGCACTTGGAAAGGCATTTGCATGGGTCTTTCCCGATATCAAATGAAAGGTCTGCGTTTTATCGACAGAATCATTGCAGAAGATGAAACGTGTCTTGGTAAGAAGTCCTTTGGCTCGTTTTCATTTGAATGACCTTTATAGATGAATAGCCGGATACCGTCGCTTCACTCTGAAAGCCTTGCATATGTAATGTAAAAAAAAAAAAAAAACGCTTTATTTATTTAGCAAAACAACATCGCGATCGGAAAAAATACGACTTCCCAGCCCTTTGTGGCCTTCTCCACTCTCCTATCACTTCAAACCTTCCCCAGTTGATAAAAAAAATCACATGATCATTGCAGCATATTAATTAACCATATCGTACATTTGTCACCGTAGACATCGCTTAGTAGAATTATCAGGTAACTCCTGAGTTAATCGTGGTCTGCGCCTGCAAAGAATCTCCTTAAACATACTCATTGTCAACCAAACCATAGCGCGATTTAAAACTATGCTAGCGCATCTATCGACAGTTTTGGGAAGTTTTTCATTCAGATTCTATATAGACATAGAATCCTACGGAAACTACTTGATCGACCGGGATGAAAAGTAGCCTCTATCCTACTCCGTGTCATAGACTACTGGATGCAAAATTTCATTCCTATCCGTTGCACCGTTGAGTCATGATTGAATCACAAACAAACTTACAGATTTTCGCTTTTATAATATTAGTTAGGATTGAAATTGTAAAAAATATTTTAAGTTCTATTTCAGACATCTGTGAACTATTGTTGTATCTGAAAACAATAATTACATAATTTGTTTAAGTAACTTTTTACTTACTCATTATTACAAAAAAAAAATCTTACTTTCCTTGTTTAATCCGAGACTAGTACAACAAAGAAAGAAATTAATCACTGTAGGATAAATCATTATCATTACAAACTATAACTAGATGATATAACTAGGCCATCCCCCGGGCACAGCCTGAGATATGTTGAGGTGGATGTTAGATGAAGTAGAGTTCGGGGATCTAAAGTCTCTGTCTCTCTCTCTCTCTCTGCCTGATGTCGTTCGGCGTCTAACCTCTGTCCCTCTTGTGTCTCTTCCGTTGTCTCCTTAGCTCTTGACCGTCTTTTACGTTCGGCTTCATTCTTTCGATCCAAATCTGTCTGTTGTGCTCTTTTCAATCGTTTACTCTCAATATCTTTCACAATATTATTTATAATATGTGATGTATGAAAATATGCAATCAGCCCGTGCTCTTAAATAACAACCAATATACATTCCTAACCTTATTTACTGTTAACAATTTGGCTTGGAAATTCTTTTCTTGTGCCAGACAGAGAAATAAAAGATCTTAGTAATATATAGATTATTATTATCATTTTATTGGAATTATTAAGGTTTTTTTTCATCTTACTTTTTTTTCAAACAAATTATTTAATTCAAAGTTTCCACGATTAAAAATTATTATAAAGTTATATAAAGTGATATATTTTTACTTTTAATAATAATTAGGTTTTTCATTTTAAATTAATTAGATTTAACTTCTTGTTAAAAAACATAGCAAATCCTTATTCTAAATTTTTTCTTCATTTCTCTCCTCGCTTTAATCTTTACTGGCATCGTCGAAAAAAATCTAATTCCTTTATTAGAAATTGCTATTGGATGGATTTTATGGCCAATTGGGTGGATATTTCCAGAAGCCATAAACTGCCATTCTTCAATTTATTTGTTATTTCTGTGTCACCAATCGTTCAGAGATTAAAGAAGTTATTATTATAAGTATTTCATATTTTTTTTTATAATTTTGAGTAGAAATTTGAAATTAGTTGCCTCCCAATTGACATGAGAAATCAATACCAGGATTAACTTATTGTTCTTCATGAGAACGAATTATTGTAATAACCAATAGAAGGATTAGGTAATGACGTCACATAGATAGCGTTCAAAAACCCGTTACTTGTAGCTGTTCTAATACTTAACATTATTCATCAAAATATTTTAAATAATAATAGTTAATCTACGTGGAAAACTAAGTCATTCAATACCTTCGTTTATAAAATAACTTTTTATTTTCTTTCTATATATTTTGAGAAAACCTGAAATTTGACAGTTTCATGAAAATTTTTAATGTAAGTTAGTCCGAATATTTTTATTTATCTCCTTGAGGAATGTTTATAAAGTTAGAGATTGCTTCAATCTTTAAAAATTGGAATTTAAGGTATTTAACATTAACGGTTAAAGAATCTGATTCCAAAACCAGATACAATAGAGTAACAAAGCGGTAGTTCAGGTGGTTCTACAAAAAAATAATCCTGTTTAGAAAAGACTTTTACTTTTCAAGACCAAAAAAGTCAACCATTAGTACAAAAGACGACCAGTCGAGTGATGAGTTGTCTTCTATTTCTGAATTACAACGGAATCTCGGGGTGGGCACGAATATTTTTTTTTCTTTCCTTGTCTCTCCTTTCGGCTATTTCCATGTAAAACACATGACCTTTTATATAGGATAGAATAAAGAGCAAATAAAGAGAAAAACTTGAAATTTACATAAGTAATATGGTAAAATGAAAAAACCATAATTATTATTAAGAAGATGAGGTTGTCTTTTATAAGATCTACAAGAAATTGAACTACATTTCGGTTTTTGTGAGTAATTATTGTTCAAGTATAGAAATTCTATTAAAGGATAGAAAGAATAAAATGCAAAACTATGAAATGACAGAGAAGTTTACCTGAGAACTTCTTGAACTTTGGAAAACCTTGATTGCTTCTCTTAGAAACCACTTCTTCTTTTTCAGTTTCTTCTCTATCTTTTTGTTCTGCCATATTTTCTTTATACTCAATGAGCATTTAATTCATCTAAACTTCTTTTATTCTATTTAATTATCAAATTAACTTAGTAAATTGATTCCTTTGCATTTTAATATAATCCCCGGGTGACATTCCATAGTCATAACAGACGCTCTACTAAGGCCTACTTTTCCCATAAGAGTAATTTATAATTGGCGCATCTTTTATCGAAACATTTTATATGTTTGTTTTTATATTCTTTTTTGTTTGAATTAAAAGAAACAATAGTTTCTGTAACTTTTATTACAGTACAGGGGAATAATAATAATAATAATAATGTTTGTATGTTTCAAACCTTGGGTTTCCCCAGCAAAAACAATATGGCGGGTCAAGGACCAAAGCACAAATTGCCAAGTGTAAAGACTGTGCAAGAATGATTAGGGATGTGTGGTTATGTCCATAAATTTCCTAACTATGCATGTTGTGTTGAGTACCATAGCCTTCTGCAGTTGTGCGTAAGTAATTTTGTGAAGTCCTAGTGTGCTGAGACTATGGTGCAATGTGTGAGGCACCAGACCAGTGGCAGACAGAACGATGGGTATAACACGTACTCGATCCTGCCTCCACTGCTTCTGGAGCTCGTGTGCTAGATCGGTGTATTTACTGATCTTGTCTGCGTGATCTTTTCTGCATGTTCTTGCTGATAGGCACTGCAATATCAATGAGATAGATCTGTTTGTTGACCTTATCAACAAGTGTGATGTCAGGTCTGTTGCGATGTATGGTTTTGTCTTTGTGAATGGGGCGGTCCCAATACAGTTTATATGAGGGTGACTCTAATGCACTTTGTGGTGTGTATTTGTAGTACGGGACCGTGTTCTTAATAAGTGAATGTTTGTGCTAGTTGTTGATGAACGATCGACGCTATCTGATTGTGTCGGTGGAGGTAGTCTGTTTGAGAGAGAAGGGGACAGCCTGATATTACGTGGTCGATCGTCTCATGCGTAGTGAGGCATTTCCTGCATTTGTCGTCATATGTGTTTGCATCGTGTAGAATGTGTTTCTTGTAGTTGCGTGTGGAGGTGACTTGGTTTGTATCGCGATCATGAACCCTTCGGTCTCCCCAAACAGCTCACATCTCGTCAGCCATCTATTCGACGCTTCCATGTCGACATGAGGCTGGCTGAGTTCGTGGTGATGTCTGCCATGGAGTTCTTTACGAGCCCATGATTCACGCAGCTGCTGAGTGTGGGTGTTAGGGTAAGGGTGGTGAGTGTTGGAGAAGAGTTTTCGAGGTACAGGGGTGTGAGGTGTGTGTCAGCCTTGACAATGGCTGAGGGAAGTGAGGAGTGTTCTGCTCTTTGGTGGAAGTGTTCCTAAGTGTGTGTACTTGTTTTTCGTGTAGGGTGATGAGGTTGATGAGTCCTCGGCCTCCCTCCTTGCGGGGAAGGGTCGTCCTTTCCGTAGCGGACTTGGGGTGGTGCATGTTGTGTTTCGTGAATGTAGTGCGTGTTCCGCGTTGTAGTGCTTCGAGTTCGGTGTTTGTCCATGGAATTATGCCGAACGAATATGTTAGTGTGGGGACGGCAAAAGTGTTGATGGCTTTAATTTTATTTCTGGCGTTGAGTTGTGTTTTGAGGATTTTGTGAACTTGAACAAGGTATGTGTTCTTCAGTGCATTTTTGATGTTTGCGTTGTCAATGACGCGCGCTTGCTGGAAGTCCAGATACTTGTAGGTCTCTCCCTCTTCCATGAATTGGATGGCCAACCCATGGTCCAGTTCAAAACCCTCCAAATTCGAAGTCTTCTCATGTGTTATGTGTAACTTGCGGCATTTGTCAATTCCAAATTCCATCCGAAGGGTCTTTGGTGAACTGTGTGGTGGCTTGTAGTAAATTAGTAAGTTGTGCATTGTTTGTGGCATAGAGTTTAATGTCATCCATGTAGAGTAAGCGTGTGATTTTATATGGTGTCACAGTGCCTGAGGTAAGCCTATAACCATGTTTTGTGTTATCTAGTATATGGCTCAGTGGATTCAAGGCGAGGCAGAACCAAAGAGGACTCAAGGAGTCTCCCTGGAAAATACCTCTCCTTATGGGAATGGGGTCTGTAGCGAAAGAGGTGTTGGAGGTGCCTAGGTGTAATGTTGTGTTCCAACTCTTCATCGTGGCATCTAAGAATGCCGTGATCCTGGGGTGTATTTTGTAGATATGAAGAGTGTGTAGGAGCCAGGAATGAGGGACTGAGTCAAATGCCTTCTTGGAGTCGATGTATGCGATATGTAAATTCCTATTCTTACAACCTTGGGAATTCCTGCGACAGCCCTTCTGCTGTTCGGAAAGAATGTTATATGTTTCGATGTGTGTGTTTAGATCTTGTCTGTAAGGCAGGAGGTGAGGAGTTTGTAAAGTGTTTATTATTATTATTATTAACATATGACACAGTACAAAGACAACATCTTTGGCTGGATTAATTGAGCAATTCAAGTCTCGCCCAGAGACCTAAGAATTGTCCAAGTACCTTCGCAAAATATATGCAGTGCCTAGTAATGTTGTATTTTGCAGGTCTGTTATTATTATTATTATTATTATTATTATTACAATTACAGTAATATACTGTCTTAAATAAATATTATTTCTACTCTAATAACATTAAAAAAATATATTTTTTTGTGCTTAGAAAATTCGTTTGCATTAAAAAATGCAAAATATTATGAGAGTAGCACTAGTATTTATTTAAATTATGATAAGCAGAAGAAGAGATTTAAAGAAGATATATGGATTACACTTTCTTATTATTAGCACATAATTATAATGTTGTTATTATTATTACCGAATATGCGCTGTTCATCAGGGATCCAAGTTACGTACAAATCCTACCTAAAGATGTTCTCAGGAATGTATTTCGTGGGTAAGTCGGGGACCGCTTATAATATATTCTGTTTTTATTTTCTTCTGAAGGAAATTTACTATGAAGCTTATAAATAGATCTCTTTATAAATCATAAACAATTATTAAGAAAAATAAATTTTCACAAAAAATCAACATGAATTTGATTCTATTTTTTTTTTCCATTAGCTTAAGAAATTCCATTGTAAAAACCACCGATCAAAACAGCATCCGGTTTTCAAGCTATTTACAGCTTTGCGTTCACCGGAAGGTTTATCAG
Organism: Thereuonema tuberculata; assembly: GCA_023159025.1. NCBI lineage: Eukaryota > Metazoa > Arthropoda > Chilopoda > Scutigeromorpha > Scutigeridae > Thereuonema > Thereuonema tuberculata. Next base: position 54,869,873 of record JAFIDM010000179.1, read on the forward strand.
AAGAAATCTACAGGAAATCCAAGTTTAAGAAAGCATCCGGCTTTATCATCGCTATAAATTAACTGTTTGAAAGAATAAGAGATCAACAATAATAATAAAACACTCAGCTATAAAAGTGACTGCAGATACGACCATTTATATATAATATTATAAATATTATATTTATATATAATATATTTATATATAATATTCCATATTTAAGGTAAGGTATAGTTCCTTGCTTTTAAATTTAAAGAAATTCCATTTCATCTCTCTCGTTTCACTCCATTCTAGTGAGTTCTCTCTTATGTCAGTGAAAATGAAGTAAATTTTTAGAAGACATGAATACTAAAGAAAGAATTGACTGATCAGAATTATTTGCTCTTAAAACTCAATACGATACCAACAATTACTCTTGGTGGAAATAAACGATATCTACAAGCAAACAATTAAAAACAAGAAATAATTTCATTTGGAAAAAAAAATTCACGAATCCGATTGTTGCTCTGAATTGTTTTGTATGATTTAATTTGTTGCCCGGAAACAAAAACAACTATTAATTAAGAATAAGAAAACATTGTATCGTTGCTTTTCATTACCATCTGCAAGGTACGTTAACAGACAAGAAATTCATGATAGCTAATTGTTTCATTATTTTTGTTTTTATTTTAAATTAATTATATATTGATATTGAAGTAATTAATAATATAGCAATTAAGTAATCTAATCGTTGCTGCTTGATATGTTTATTTTTCTTTAATTAAAAATATTGAAAATAAAAAAATAGATCAAAAAATGTTTAACAGAGATTTATATCATTTAATGTACATTTATTAAGTGAATTAATTAGCCTTCTTTATGTTTTTTGTTTGATTAATCCAAAGGTAGTGTGAACTTGTTGTAACTCTGCAGACATTCGGATGAGACGTAGAAATAGTTTACTATTATAGGATATTGCGAAGAAAAAATATTTCTTTGAAAAGAGATTTTATTTCATCATTGTAATCGTGGTATTATTGTAGAAAATAATATAAAATTGATGCTAATGTGAATTTACAATAATAATCTCTTATTACAGTAATACCTTGAGATACGAGCGTCCCGACATACGAGTATTCCGAGATATGAGCAAGCCTTCGAGCAAATTTTTGCTTTGAGATACGAGTAAAGATTTGAGATATGAGCAAGCTTACAGACGCCGACGCTATGTGGCCTCACTCTTTTTTGTCTTTAAGGCACGACACATGCCTTACTCATTTCCGTAACATTTTGAAAGGGAGAGAAACAAATCTCCCTCGATAGGTATTTCGTTAAAAGGCCTGCGCCAAGTAAAAGTGAGGGTAGTAAGGAGAAAAAAGTTAAGAAAAGTGAAGAAAAGTGAAGAATACAAATCGAAAAAAAGCAAAAAAGAAATAGAAAAGTAAAACAAAAAAATTATTCATCATGTGTATTTCCGTATAATAGTAAAAATGGACCATATACACAAAAGGAATCCAACAACAAAAGCTTAAAAATGACATGTTTCGGGATAATCTCCCATCATCAGATTACAATATAAAATATACAAAATCGGAACCTACACGTCCCGAGTAAAACTTTAAACAGCATAAGAACATAAAAATTTTTCAAAATAATAAGTTTAACAGTGCTAATGTTACAACTTTAACAAACCAATGGATTACAACAATAACAGCAATATAGGAATTATAACAAATAATGACAACATTTCATCTCATTTAATACCATAGTCAAGAGCATTAAGGATAGAAACCTCAGTATTATAACAAGGGATGGACTTGGACTTAATAATAACCGATTCATTAATAAAAAAAAAATACGTAAGCTAGTTAATTATAAGTTTACGTAAGTTACATAGTGTACGTGTAAGGTACGGAATCAAGTGTCTACGTAACTCTCTTCCCTCCCTCCCTCCCTCCGCCATTAGCCCCTACTGTATCGTCTGTCAGTAAGAACTCATAGTTAAAACCACATTTTATTTTATATCCCAGGAATCCTTATATACTATAATTTTTTTTTGTGTGTATGTCTCTATAACAATTAAAAACATGGTTTTTCCATTATTATTAGCACTAATAAGAGAGTCTTTTAGACGGAACGGATTAATTTGTTTTCTGTTATTTCTTATGGGAAAAATGATTTGAGATACGAACACCTCGAGTTACGAGCTCGGTCCTGGAACGGATTATGCTCGTATCTCAAAGTATTACTGCATTACAGTTTTCCAGATCTGCCTACGTCTAAAGCACTTCGGTAACTCATTTGCTCTGTGTTTGGAAAATAATTTTAATTTCTCTCAGTATCACAGGAAGAAAACTATGCAGTTTATTTAGACCTTTCTACGCTGAAATGAAAGAAGCTAATGGTTTATTGTAAATTAGCAAGAAAAACTGATTCACTGGAATACATATAGAAATATCAAAAAGAAACAAAAATAATTAAGAAAGAAAAATAAGAAGAGAATAGGAGTTAGGTAGTTTTGTGAAGTAACGGCAATAGAATTTAAACTATTTTCGTGAGGATCATCAATTCAATAAGAATGTTTTGATTCCTCTAATTCCTTTTGAATCCAATGAATTGATCTTCTTGAAGCTGAATTAATACATCTATTTATGAATAATAATGATCTCTGTAAAGAAGCTTGCACATGGAGATGATAAACATATTGAAAAAAAGTCAATCGAAATAGTTTCTCTGTGGGAAACAAAGAATCATTTTCACTTGGTCATTGTTGGAGTGTAAACTACTTTCTGTTGTGTCCATTTCACTACTATAAAAATGTGCGATGATCAAGGCTTGTGAACTCTAAAAACTGACCATGAGGAAGTTGCACGTGGTACAATCCTCCAATTGGATTTTTAGAAAATTTTGCGAGTTGTGTGAAGTAGTCATAAATTTTGAAAATCCCTTTGAAGATGATCGGCCAATGAACGGTCTTTATTTGTTGTCATTTCCATGGAAGCAAATAAGGTACAAGAAATTTTGTTTCAAATTCGCTTAGATTTGATTAAAATTAAGTTGATTTTAAGACATTTAGTGGATAATTGCGGTTTTTTGTTAATTCTCAGTAAATTCAAATGGAAAGTAGATGAAAATAAACTTTTCTTTTACATTCGCCAGTTGATAGAGAATAAATAAAAAAGCTAACATTTGAAAGACAGTTATTTCTTCTTTTTATTTAAGTAACAGTTCAATAAATACTACAGAGGCGTGGTCATACCTTCAGAATCGCAATAAAGAAAGAGAAGGATTGGTTAGTTTTCATTAACATAACTAATTTCCTGACAGAAATTTTATTCAAACTTATCCAGAAACAACTTTTGTTAATAGCCTTTGAAGAAATGAAAAAACATTACATGAAATTCGTTTTATTACTTAATTGATAGTAAATTTTTTTTTTATTTATTATTTTACAATTGATGGAAGGTGTATTAATTGAATTTTTAATCTCTCTCATTGTTCCTGGCCTGCTTTAGTACTTTGCCATGGATTTCATGAAAGAGATAAGAAACATCATCACAATTGCTGAATAAGGTGGAATTTCTGCCTCTGACATCAAGCTTCAAGTATTGGCCGGCAGGTGGCGAATAAAAACAATCATTTCTTTTTTTTCCCCAATTCTTCGAATCCCTTTTTTTCATATTTACTGAGATGTTTTAGAGAAACTTAATTGGAGGAAATGTGAAAAAGAAATTTGCGACAAAGAGCTCAGCAAAGAGATAGAAAATAAGAAAGTTATTGAAAACATTTTTAAAAATCTATTCCACTGTAGATTCACGAGTTCAAATTGGTTCTGTTGGGTTTTTTATTCAGTTGAATAAATATTAAAAGGAAAAGAAAAATAATAAGAATTAACTAAAGTAATGTAGATATAGTAAAAGCAAAAAAAACAAAAACGAATTGAGTAAATTAAATAAATCAATATTAGAAAGAAAAAATTAAGATTTTTATTTAATCAAGTTAAGTTTGCAATGCATTATATAAAATGGTTAAATAGATTGTCTGGTTTTAAAGATATTATAGATACATCTGAAATATTCTTATTCTTTATTCTATAAACATTTCGAAATGTTCTTTCGTGATTCAATGATAATGTTGCAGCTTTATATGGTTGGGTGGTTTTGTTTTATGTTATTTGAATGGAATCAAGTTGGAAGCATTAATATTGTGTTTGTGTGAAAGAAAACTTATCTTTCAGTATCTTCCATTTCACACTGAAGGCCTAAATAGATAAAAGCATTCCTGAATCCATGTTTTCAAAATGGCAGCGCCCATATCGCCGATTCAGGCTTAGGACAGAAATCTCGTGAGTAATTGTTAAACAATGTTAAGCGCGCGAGCGGCCCATTGTTACGCAATTAACGAGTCCGTGCTCAGTGCTTTTCGGAGAAGAAAGTCACGCTTCAGATCGGCAGTTCGTTGGCAGTCTCGGTGCAGAGTGGATGTGTTCCTGGTTTTCGCACAAGGCAGTTCGTTGGCAGTCTCGGTGCGGAGTGGATGTATTCCTGGTTTCCGCACAAGGCAGTTCGTTTCCAAGTTAGCTGCAGATAGGATTTGTTCCTTATTCGCTGAAGTGCAGTTAGTTCCAAGTTCCCAGTGATAACGATTAGGATCCTCTATCACTGCGTTATTACGATAGCTGCGAAGTGATCAGCTATAGTGAAGCCGTTCGTTACCGCAGTGTGAAGTTCAAAGTTCCGTACTGCAGAACTCCAGTTTCTAAGTGAAAAGCTGCGATTAGTGTGCTTCTATTATTGAGAAGAAATCCCGATTGATTCTCTCAATAAAAACTGTGAAAGACAATGCTTTAAAGACGTATTCTCGGTGAAAAACCATTTGGACGAAGATCGCTGTTCCATTTCGAACGTGGGTCGCCATATTGGATTCTAGGAGAATTACCGATCTACGACGTGGATGTCCGAAGTTCCAGTTCGACGGAAAGCAGAAATATTACCCAGTGAGTACTGTTTTATTTCAGTGAGTTTCGGACTCTCTTCGTCCAAGCCCAGAAGTTTTAAGATTAACTTTTAACCGAAGAATTGAGACCCAGGCAAGCGAGCCGAAGACGGACTTTCGATTAACTCGCACAGATAATATCTAACTTTAAAGCATTAAGTAATTAACGTTATAGAAATAGAAATGTATTTCTAGTTTATTTACCTTTTGAAATTCTCTGAGAGTGATTGTATTCAAATTTAAAGTAAGATTGTTTTATTAAACGTTTTATTGTTTTGTTACACTTTCGCATTAATTTATTTTACCTTCCTAATTAAGCCTTGCATAGTCGGAATCATAGTAGCTCTCCAGTTAGCGATAAACCTCTGCCGAGGGAATTTAATTCGGATTATTTTTCCCCTCGTTAATTTATGGTCCCAGTGAAGTAAGAACGAATATAGTACATTCGTGCTACACATGGTAGTGGCGTAATGTAATCCTCACACAAAGGGTTATTGGCCGTAATAATTAAACACACAAATATGTCCAGAAGTAGAAGAGTTCTTCGACCAGTGGATTGAGAATAACCGAAATACGTACATGAGAACAAACCAACTGAACTTCCGAACTCAGTAAGAAAAGAAGATCAGAAAAGGGTTTGCAAAAACTATCAAAAGTCTTTGTTTATTTTCTTTCGTTTCCAATTAGTTATTTGACATCTGATCAATGATGCACTGATCAAGATAAACGATCAAGATACACACATAAGATAAACAACCAACATAAGATACACACATAAGATAAACACATAAGATACCCACATAAGATTCACACACATAAGATACACACACACAAGATTCACATACATAAGATAAACACACATAAGATACCCACGTAAGATACACACATAAGATTCTCGACAAAAGTCCGACCTCATCCCTCAGAAAATGCCCAAAGAAAAAGAAACGCAGTTTTTAAGATTACGAAGTAGGTTGCATAAATCCTTATCGTTAGTAAAGAAATGTTGGTTCGTTCGAGAAAATTCCTACATCCATTGAAGATTTTTTTCGATATTTTGTTTTCTTAAATCAACCTCTTAGGAATAGACTTGTGAAGGAATGCCTAGATAGTGATTGATATTTGAATCACGTTTGGGATATTTGAGAACTGCATTAACTCCTTCTCTGAAAACTGTTGTATGAATCAATCTGATGACATATATCTTATTAGAATCTTTATGGAATGAGGAAAGCAGATTTTTATTTTATTTGTAGAATTTTAGTTAAAGTAAGTCGCATTTTAAAATGTTATTTTACATCAGTAACAATGATATCAATGTTATTTTACGTCTGTCTTTAATATGAAGTAGAATTAAATAAGTATGGGAACTGTGAATAATTCTTGATAAATTAGTTTCGTTTTTCAAAATGATTTCCCCTCACACACACCAAGAAGGACACAAGGTTTTTTTTTTTTTGGTTGAAAGATTATATTAAAACCCTTCCCATTGCAAAATCTTATCATCTATAAGAATAAAAATATAATAAAGCGACGTTTTGAATTGAAATTCCATGACAACGTAATTGCATAGTGGAAATCAAGAATATACAATGAAATTTTTACTCCTGATTGCGATGTAATTTTAGATACTAAAGTGTCGCATTTCTAGCCTTTAGATGTTACTTTTAGAAAGACTTAAACATGGAAACGTAAATCAGACTCCGTTTCGCTGAAGATACATTTGAGATCTTATTTCTGTAAACTTCTTTGTTTGTTTTAATGATTTTCTGTTTAATAAAGAAAGGATTTAAATAAAGCAATACATGAATTGATATAAATTACATGTTTCCAACATCAAGATAAAGAAACAGTTAAAAAAGACTCGTTGCTACCAAATAAACTTGTTCTAGAGTTGTTAGAATAGAGTTACAAGTAATTTGCATTGGAAGTGAATTACAGGGAATCCTTTGATATCAAATAAAGGTTAATGAGTGTTTTTGAAATATTAAAAAACAAAACAAAATAATACATTACATGAAATAATAAATAAAGTCGGTGTTTAATGTGTCATTATCTTCAGTCAGATCAAATAAAATAAATGGATTAAATGGAAAATCCCCTCCTCCATCGCAGCATCTGAATTCGAGCCTAATAAGAACATTGTTTAATTTTCAGTTTCAACCCAAAGATATTTTTTTTCATTTATTAATTATTTTAATGTAAAAGTATTTTTCTTTGATCCTTTCTTTTTTCTGTTTATTTGCGAAACGAAAGATAAGGGAAGGATGCAAATAAACCACAAGAGATTTAAACAAACTAAATAACAACAAAAGCAAATATTGTTGAAAGATGAAAAAATGTATTTTTTCTATTACAGTAGAAATTCTGTTACTTTTTCTATTAATTCTTTGTAATATTAATTTTTATTTTTTAAATGTTACTCTTTAATATAAAATGTAATGTATAATCTTTCTGATATTAATTTTAATATTACTTTCTTTATAATTTTTCTTCTTCTTATTTATTAATTTATTTAATAATAAAATCCAACGTTTACTTTGTAGGATTTGTAGGAAAATACTTTGTAGAATTTCAAGTTACTCTAAAACGACTTCACTGACAATAAATGTTCAGATTTCTTATCATGTTTTTTGGCACTTCTTATTATAAATAGAATCTTATAAAGATGGTTATTAGCTCTTTTAAATACCGGTATGTAGTTATTATATTTCTTTTAAATATAATTCTCATTATTAGATGATACACTGTTAAAGAAATCGAAAATAAATTAACATATTTGAATAAAAAAAAAAAAACCCATTGTATTGTTACTAGTCAACGACTCACAGGGCGAGTCGAAACGTCGTATGTAATGTAATTTTAATTTATTTTAGCATTATACAAGTATGTTGACCTTTTAGTCAAATTTCAAAATATTTGCACACGTTAAATTTGTTTTTTAAAACAATTTTGAGTTTTTATATTTGTTTTCCCAAAAAACCCTTGATATAAAAACAAAATATTTTTATTACCTTTAAATATTATCCACTTTTTTATTGTTATCTTAACTAAATGATTTTGTTTCGATAAAAGAAAAATGCATATTTTTTTTTTTCCTGATCCAAATTCGATAAATAAGTTCTCATTAATATCATTTTATAGAATTTTGAAGGTTTACCCTTAAATACTACATTAAAATATATGTGAGCTTATACTATATACAGATACAACCTTTTTATTTATTAAATAGGAAACTGATTTTCTTCCTGAAATATCTTCTGTAAATGAGACTTTTCAGGGAACAAGATTCAGTTGGATTTTTTTTTCCCCCTTTACCTTTTTTTTTTAATTCCACTTTTATGTGACTTAAGATAAAAAAATAAAGCTATGTATAAAGAGGAGGATGATAGCCCGCAAAGCAAACAATCGCCATTTTTCTTAACAATATCAGTAACAATATTCCAGTTCAACTAAATTCTCGAAATTGTAAATCTAATGAATTTTAATCCAGGTATTACTGAATGCAGGGATAAATAAAGATCGTCAAAAAAGATCTAGTGAGCAAATAAAGTCTTCATTGTTTCCTGAATATAAAAAAGAAAATGTTTCATTGTAAAAATGAGGTTTTATGCGCAATATTTATTTTTATTATCTCTAATATTAGTTATTATTAGAAACTTCTACAGAATTATTAAACTTCCTACTGATAAAGGTCGTGTGCTTTTATTATCAAAAGCCAATTTGATACATTTGGTTGGTTATTGATGGTGATGATGCATAACAAGAGGCATTTTCCAGAATTTGCTCAGATCATGTCTTGTGAAGATTTTTTTTTTTAGTGTCAAAATAAAAGAAACGAAAATTGAACTGAAACGAACATAAAACCTACAATCCCATTATTGAGATTCGATGACTCTCATAAAAGGAAATTCACGTTCAAAAGGAATCAAAAATTGTAAATTTCTGGCGTTTCAAGTGAGGAAAAACTAATATATGTTATATTTTTATGCTATTTTATTAAATACATCATAGGCCACTAGAAAACATTTAAAAACTTACAAGAGCCTAAATTATAAGGTCTATTAGAATGATGAAAAATAATTGACTAATTAATAGTCAAAGGAAAGCAGATTTTTACACAATGTTAATTAATTACATTAAAAAACGTATCATCAGGTCAAACATATCAATACATAGGATGGCATCTTAGGTATGAGTGGATTAAAAACAGGAAATAAAAGCTTCAATAAATTACATTAATCCAAAAGTAAAAAAAACGAAGCAATTAATTAAAATCAATTCAAAATTAGAAAAAGCAGTTTTATCATTTACACTTAACGGGATCCTCGTAATCAAATTCATACACGAAATGCAGTAATGCCCCCCCTCCCACTTTATGATCAAAATCATAGATTCTTAGCCAAACACATCGAGAAAACACCCCATGATTTCATATCCGTTTTATACACACAGTTTTTAGCATTATTTTTAGAGTAAATCAATTTAACACCAATATCTACTTTTCCCACCTCTACCCAAAAGTTTAGAAATGAAGTCTAGAAAAAATTCGCTTTATGCAAACAATGCAGAATAGTTTCTATGAAGAGGGTTAAAATAGAAAAGTAGTTTATATAAAATATAGCCTTCATTATAAAACAAAATAGTCTACAAGTGATAAAAGGCTAATTCATATATATCTATTTTTTTTCCGGTTAAGATCCTTTGCAATACTGAGAGCCTATAAGTGTTTTCTCTCAATAACTGTTTTCTCTCGTCTACTTATTATTTGATGCGTCGTAAATAAAAGCAATTACTTATCTCTTTTTTTCAATTCGTGAATTAACATTTTTTTTTCATTTTATTTATGCCAAAGTTTTTTTTTTGGTCTTTGATTCTTTGATGGACCCGTAGTTTCATCTAGGATTTCTCCACAGATGCAGGTCACAGAGATGCTTCCAACAGTCCCTGTCTTGTGCCTTCCTCCTCCAGGTTCTTCCCAACATCTTGACCAAGGGATCCTTCCATCTCGTCGGTGGTCTTCCACGTTTTCTTTTTGTTCTAGGTATCCAGTTGGTGATCCTCTAAGTCCATCTATCATCCTTCAATCTCGCTACATGTCCAGCCCATCTCTTCTTGTTGTTATATATCTGCTCGACAACATCTCCAAGCCAGTTCTTTCATGCAAATCCAAATTTCCGACATGATCCAGTTTGCTCACACCACAAATTTTTCGCTCCATAGCAGGCTGGGTCACCCTGAGGCCTTCCTCTTCTCTCTTTGTTGTGTTCCAAGTCTCAGAACCATACAACAATGATGGTAGGATATTGCTGTTAAAAATATCTGCTCTAGTTTTTATGTCAAGCCTTTGATCTGTGATGGAAGTTCTGAGACGGTTGTAAGACAACCAGGCTGATCTTTTTCTTTGAGCTAATTCTGCTGAGAGATCATTTGTCATTGTGATGACTTGGCAAGATATTTTTTTTTTGTTATAATCATTAATAAAATTAGCTAACATTGAATTTATGGTTTTTTTTTAAATATAATGTAGAACAACTGCAAATGGTATTTTATTAATTAAGATTGTTGTAAGTTTCGTAGCCTTTTTTTTTGTTTATAAATACGTTTTCACTGTTACGATTATTAGCAATAGCAGCAGTAGTAATATATCTGTATTTAATTAAAATTCTTTTGAAATGCTTTTAACATCAGCAGAACTCTTTCATTGTAAACCAACATTATAAATTTCAATCACTTGGCATTCCTTTATTCTTCCCAAGTATTTGTTGATGTATTTTTTTTTTTATTCATCATTTCTTTTAGTGGAAGATTTATCATTGATGAGCATCTAATATTGTTGTTCATTTCAATGAAATATTTACGATTTCAAATGAAAGGATTTTCTTATTTAATTCCATAGATTTTGAATTCTTGGCAAAAAGATCAGTCACACAAATTCTCCACTAATGACCCCTTTTAGGTTTGGTTCCTTCCGTAGTTAGTATTTTGGATAAAATATAGAGATTTCGAATAAATCAATAACTAATACATCTTTTAAGTTTAGTTTAAATAAGAAATAGAAAAGACATGTTTACTATATGTTTATAATTATCTTTTTGCACCGATCTTTTAATTTAATAAGATTTGTTACTTCAAAAAACAAAATCAGATTTAGTAATTTTAGCTTCAATTTCCTAATTCTTCCTAAGGGATTGATGGTTTCAATTGTAAATTTGACAATAATTCGATCTTAATTGTAATTAGATCTTAATGATTATTACCTCATCTGTTATGTTATGTAGTGAATGTGGGTGGCAGAGAAGCCAAGCTAGAGGTCTATTAATCTCATCTGTTAGTCTCATCAGTTTCTCCACTGACAAGGGAAGGAGAAACTTGGCAGCTTCGTAGAATGTGACCTGCCTTTGCACTCGTCGTAGGTGCTGACTGGTCAAGCTAAACAAAGGTTCGAAATTAAACAAATACAAAACACGAACTAAATAAAGTGTCCCAGTGGTCTAAGTAATCCACTGGCTACAGTTCGATTCCAGATGTAGGCACAGGTTGCATTTTTTTTTACTGTTGTAATTTTATTATTTGTAGTCATTTTTAAACATTTAAAGTGTTGTTAATAAATTACAATGTGTTTTTAATTTAATTTGGAGCTATAGTGTGTCTACGCTTAACATTCATAAAATATAACATATTAATTATTCATTTTAGGCATGCTAGCTACAGCCATCGAATGTTGTCCGTGCATTTTTATCCAAAGTCTCCCAAAGTACCCTCAAAATTAATAAGTGATTTAGAAAAACGAAAAGAGAATTGTTATTTGATTATTTTGAAAATTTGGCAATATACAATCCGTTCCATCCGTTCGCGAAGTTTGTTTTAAGGCTGTAATGCGCAAACATTGTAATTACATCAGTTGCTCAAACTCATTCAATGCAGTCCTTGTAGTGAATTTTACTTTTTAATCCTATGTTTGATGAGGTCTGTGTTTCATTTACATTGAAATAGAACATGATTGAAGAGCCATTAAATACAATTTAAAAAATTACTGAAAAAACAAGAAAATCAAATTAAAAACACTAACTGCTTCAATCAGCTCAAAACTAATCAAGAAACAATGAATTAAATATAGAAAAAAATTGTAACCTGTGCTTGCATCTGAAATCAAGCGGGAGTCAATGAATTACGTCTGAATACCTTAGAGGTTCTTCTATTTATTCTAGTTCTTTATGTTTAATTTCAAACCTTTGGTTAGTTTTTACGCTTGACCAGTCAGCACCTATGACCGCTCTATTGTGTCCCATTCTATGTAACTGCCAAGCTTGAATGAAATCGTAATGGGAGCAATCAGGGCTTTCCCTAATGAGTAGATGTTTTGTGCTTCTTTTAAAAGCAAGAATACTTTTATTTTTTTTGTACTTAGCTTTTCAAGTTCAGGAAGAATAAAACTAATTCATTTTCGTTTACTGAAACCATTCAGAAAAATCACAATTTCTTCTTCATTTTGTTTTAGTCAAATTTTTATTTCAAAAAACTTTATTAACTTTGCTTTTATTCTAATGAGGTAAAGTGTTTTTCTTACATCATTTTATAGTTTTTGTTTTACTACATTAAGTGCGTTGTTTTCTTTCAGGCACAGCCGAGCGACCAGGCATAGGCAGTGGTCTACCAACTTGGTTGATTCGCCTCAATTTGGGTTCGAATCCCTGGACAGGTATGGATGTTTTCTTTATTCTCTTGCTTGTCCGCTTCTTGCCTCTTTCTCCTTCTAAGGGGATTTGCATATTATTCTAGGATTTATACAATCTTGAGATCTTTAAGATCTTGATATTACTGGGATAAACCCACATCCTCTATGAAATAGTAAAAGTATTTCACTGAGGAGCTCTTAGTAGACACACTTGAAGTTAAATTGATAGAAACATCGAGAAAGATATAGAAAGGATTTTAAATGTGGTAAACCTTGGATGATAAAGATTCTGGCTGTGAAAGTTTTTATGAATTTAATTTCAGCTGTTTATTATTTGAACTGTTAATTTAATTGCTATTTATTGTAGGTGTTAAAGAAGTCTAGAAAAGAATTTATTATTCAATTGTTCTATTACTTAGGTAGTAGATAAAAATACTCTCGTCTTTTCACATAATTTCTATTATTTGACGTTGCAACATGAATAACAATCATTGGATGCCATCATGAATAGCTCAAAGAAACTGTAGCTTTTTTAGATTGTTTTTAATTTGATTTGATTTTCTTGAACTGTTTTCGCTTTAAGAAATGAATAGAACTCAAAATCTGTTGAATTAAATATTAGAATGAAATTTGAAATATTTTCCAAAAGTTATCCTCATATAATCTAAAATTTGATGAAGCCACAAATGGGATGGGTTGATGAGGGTAATGAGTTGGATTTGAACCACAGAATCGAAATGACGGAAGTTTGAGTAATTGCGTTTATAATTTATTAATTAAAAAAAAATAGTTCGAAAGAAATATCTTCGGTGATTAAACGAAATTCTAACAATTGACGGTTTTTCTGCCATTGATGAGGATGCAATTATGAAATTGAGAAGTTTTTCCATGAAATCAAATAGAAACTTCTGGAATTATATTCTGCTAAAAGCAACTGTCATCATGGACAGCCAAAGCACAAGTCTTTTTTTTTTTTTTTTTAATGCTTTTGGTCCGTGGGGAGTCGTAGCGTCTGTCGTCCAATGATTCCCTGGTGTCCGACAATCCCCACCCACCGACGCTGTACCCGTCACATCGACGCTGTCAAAACACAACAATTAGTTTTAAAGATAGCAAATGTTGATTTTAATGAACAGAAATAAATAAAATTAATCAAAACTTTGGAATCATTTGAACTTTTTTTTTTATTCTATTCCCAATTTTTTTTCTGGTTGTCAAAATTCAATGTATTTCAATCTCAGTATGAAAATATTATAATATAGACTAATAAAATAATTTATATTATAAGTGTGTTTGTTTCTTTAATTTCTCTTATAATTTTATTATTTTTACTAAAAAAACATTCATTCAATTTTATTACTCAATAACTTTTTTTTATTTTGGCTTTGTCTTAGATTTGTAAACTAACCATTATAATTCTGTTATTGTTTTTTGAACATTACTTATTTTTTTTTGAAGAACATTTTTATTTTTTCAATAGTTATTTTTATTTTGATTATTTACAATTTCTTTGTATATTTTTGGTATCTTTATTTGTTTCTTTTTAGCGGCTCCTAGGTTACAGCTTGCCTGTAAAACATAGGGGACCGCTCTTGCTTTTATGCGTGCTGGATGTCCAATCTGTAGTGGCCAAACGTTAGAGATATTAGAATGAAACCTTCACCATTGTGTTCAGCATCAAAAAGTAGGTGACCACTTCCAAAAAATCAGAGATGTAGGACCACTGACCGACAATTGGACAAAATTGGTCGCTTCCGATAAAATCTTAAAATAAAAAACGGTATTCTGTCTGTCATAAGACTTTACCTTTTTCCAATTTTGTGATCAAACTATAAGAGATAGATTGGTCATGCAAATGGATAAAATGTAGATCTTTAAAAGACAAACAAAATCATTCGAAAAATTTTTTGGTTTCCAAGATATCGCCTTTTGAAGGGTCAAATTTTGACTTTTTCTCAATTTAAACGAAAAGTATAAAAGATGGAAGAGAACATTATATTGAGAAAATGTTGTATTTGAAAGTTCTATCGAACGGTATATCACTTATTCACAAACGCTTCAGCGTTTGCAAGATACATGCAAAAATGAAGTGTTTGGCGATGTGAGGCGCCAACCCGTGCTGTTAATGTCTTTGTTTTGCTAATCTGAAATCTTTACCAGATGTAACTGACTTTCTTTCTTTCCTTTAATGTGTTTCTCTTCATTCTAAAACTTTAGATTAAAAATTCATTAAAACTCGAGTTCCACAAGATTCTAATGTAGGTCCACTTCCCTATTAATATCAATAACATTGATAATATACATGGATTAATCATTGATCGGCTGAATACAGAACATCCATAGCTTTGACTATGACTGTTATGACCATATCCTTAATCCGTAAAAATGTATTAGAACAGCAATGCGGCTTAATTCAAACGCTGTGGCTTTTCTTAATTGGGTACCAATCAGTTGATGTTGTAAAATGAAAAACCTTGATTCATCTTTAATGAAACTTGACTTGGAAACATGGTATTCAACGATGTACGGCAAATATGTTCTGTATCAATATGTCCTAAATGCAACTTGTCTCATTTCAGTTCCTTATCCTTGGCGATGTCAGCCATTGAACACTCAGAGAGTTCAAAAGAAGCTACATTAGTTTATTTTTAATCTGAAACAAGGAAATTCAATTTACAGAAATAAATTATATTGATTGCAAACGGGTCATTTGTAGTTTTTTCAAATGGAAGTTTTAAATTAACAATTATCCTCCTACAACTTTTGGGAACACTAGAGATCAATAAAACACAGACCTTGGGACACGAAGATCACACTGCGATGCGAACTGTACAACAACGACACGTTACATTTGCTTTTTTCATTGTACAAAATATTTTACTTCTATATTTTCTTCCGTTTATTATTTTGTGATTACAGTGCAACTTGGATAATTCGAAGCAGAAGGAACCACTACAAAACTTCGAATTATCCAAGTTTTCGAATTAAACAAGTTACATCTTTTAACTTTAATTTCAGGTCTACTGAATGCTTGAAAAGATTATTCTGTCAATAAGTAAATATTTATTCAGAAAGATCATGGTATAAAAGACTTAAACACTATGTAAACAAAATAAGATTTATATTACGTAAGCTACAGTACATATTACATTCAATACAGAAAATTATAGTTTTTCAAAAAATTGTGCAATGTCTGATTGTTTTGTAGAATTCAGTCGCTTAAGGTTAGCAAAATCATCAAGCATGTTTAGTGAACGGAAAACAGCTTCACTTATGTATGTTTGTCCTTCAATGTACCGACGAAATTCGGCGCTATCCCGTACTCGTTGGCAATTTGGCATTTCTTCTTCACACCCTTTTCCACCTCGCGAATGACGGCGACCTTTTCAGCGAACATTAAATTCTTGTACCGGCATGGTTTACTGAAGACATGGTGACACTGACAGCAGGAAGCTCGAATGGCGTCTGAAGCGTCACGTGTCGAATGGCGTCACGTGTCGAACGGTGGCGGGAAGGGGATTTCAGTTGTCACGTGTCGAATTTCTTAACGATGAAACGCCGAAAAGTCGTTATGGTTCGAAATTTTTTATAAAACACTTCGAATTAAGGAAGTTGAACTTCGAATTAACAACGATTTCGAATTAAAGACGTTCGAATTACCCAAGTTGCACTGTATTTTCTTTTTGTTGATTTACCATTGTAAATGTAAATAGGACAAAGTTTAATATTTTCCGTTTACCTGGTGGATATATTTTATATCTGTTTTTTTTTTTTTTTCTTTTATCGCTGTATTTCTTCTTCAATTAATCTTCTGATTATTCCCTGTCTGTATTTATATTTGTTGGTGAAGAGCGGACTTTTAGTTCAAACTAATAATAATAGCTTTATCTATATATATAAAAATGAATGTATCTTTCTTTCTTTCTTTCTTTGTCTGTCCTTTATACACTCTTAGGCCCTTTGACCTATCTGGACCAAACTTTGCAGAATTACTCTTTAGGACCCTGCGCAAAAGATAGGCTACCTTAGAACCCGGACCCACCCCCCAAAAGGGGTTGAAAAGGGGTAAAAGCAATGAAAAATCCAATATCCACCTGGTGGTGAAAATAAGAACTACACAAATAATGTGTAAAGTGAAAAATTCGCTCTCCTATGGGGGGCAGGGACACCACACTTGGGTGGGAGGAAGCCAACACAAAGGCTGAAGTGTCCCACTCCCGACCGACACCGGGACCTTATATTTAGGGCCCCTTCTCGGGCCCCCCAAGTCAATTGCAAATAAGGAAAAATTCGCTTTCCTATGGGAGGCAGGGACACCACATTTGGGTGGGGGGATGCGACACAAGGGCCTAAGTGTCCCACCCCCGATCGACATCGGGACCTTATATTTAGAGCCCCTTCTCGGGGCCACTAAGTCAATTGGAAAAAGAGAAAAATTCGGTCTCCTACGGGGACAGGTCCACCACACTTGGGTGGGGATGGCGACACACGGGCCTAAGTGTCCCACCCCCGATCGACACTGGGACCTTATATTTACGGCCCCTTCTCACAGAGCCCTTTCTTTCTTTGAGTGGCATTGCAACGCATGCCGGGTACAGCTAGTATATATATATTTCTATATATCGTAGTTAAAAAGGATTGCAAATTTCGGCAGATGTTTGTGAAATATTCTTAAGATTGATTTATTATAGAATCAGTACTTTATTACAACTTTAAAAATTATATAATTATTAATTATAATTATTGGAATTATAAAGTTTATTTCGAAGTTAAATCTTGTTGTCAGTTATTTGGTCAAAGGGTTAAAATAGGGAAAAACAACAAATGAAAATGAAAGACTATCAAACAATGATGTTAAAAACCTTTTTAAGTCATTTGTAAACTAAATAGACTCGATCTCTGTTACTAAAACAATTCAATCTCCTTTTTTTTTATCGTGAATTTGAATTCCATTGAAAATGAAGGATTTCGGCTACTTGAAGATATTTGTTTGTAAAAACTAAAATCTTAAATTTATTTACTTGTTACTTAATATTAATAAAAAAATTAAAAGAATAGAGAATTTCAAAAAAACAATCCACAATTCGTTTTTATCTGAAGTTTCTTTTTCTTTTTCCTTAGATTTCAAAGTCGTTTTTTCAGAAGAAAGTAAACGTTTCCAAAATTGAGAGAATGGTAAGATCTTTTTATTAAACTAAATATGTTTGATAGAAATTATTTATTTAGTATTAAATCCTATTTTATGCTAAGTATGTTTCTATATTTCAATTTGATTTTTTATAACAATGAGTAAATCAATATAATAAAAAAAAAAATGGAATAAAAATGGAAAAGTTCAAACGGTTCTTTTATAAGAAATAGTTCTTTTAAATTGAATCAACAGAATTTCATAAACGAAAAGAAATACAGACTGGGTTTTGATTTCTTCACGTAACGAAATGCCAAGAAGATTCTGGAAGGTAAAAGTAATGGAATTTCACACTAAAATCAACTTACATAATTGGCCAAGTTCGTCTGTCTGTCTGTCTATCCGTCTGTCTGTATCTCGATATAATTAAGCTATTAAGATTCCATTGAATCAAGGGTACTCAAATTGGATGAAATATTAGTTCATTTTGTCATTCCATGTTGTTTCCATGAAATTTTAACTGAAATTCTAATAAAACATACGTTCAAAACCAAATAATTTTTGTTACCGATTGAAATGAAATTTGGCATACTTACTCAGTTTTTTACGCTGATTTTGAAACTCAAAACCATTTTTGCCGTAGAAGCTTCGTTCACAAGTTAGCGCAGTATTTAGATTATACAAAGGTCAGTTTTAAATGCCTTTCTGTGTTATGAGTCAAAAATAATAATTATTGTTTAGATAAATTAAACTTTAGATATGGTTGGTATTTCGTTTTCTTTTTGGGTGGAAAATGATCCTTTAGATTAAACTCTCAGAACCTATATATTACAGGTGTATAGGTAAGAAGTACACCTAAATAGGTCTGATAAACATTGAAAATTTATTTTTTTTCAAATCAAATCATCAATCGAATCAAATATATATATATACATACATGTAAATTGGCTAAGTTCGTCTGTCTGTAACTCGATATAATTAACCTATTAAGATAGATCCAACGGTTCTCCATGCTACCATTGAATCAAAAGTACTGAAATTGAATGAAATATATTATATATTAGTTCATTGTGTCATTCCATGTTGTTTCCATGAAAATTTATTCGAGGGAACTGACCTCGACAACTGAAATTCTAATAAAACATACGTTCAAAACCAAATAATTTGGTTACCACTGCATCCATTTTAATGAAATTTGGCATACTAACTCAGTTGTTTACGCTGATTTCGAAACCCAAAACCATTTTTGCCGTAGAAGCTTCGTTCACAAGTTAGCACAGTATTTAGATTACATTTACTTTATATTTGATAGTTGATAATAAAATGATTTTTCAGTTTTTTTATGCCTCTCGTCCGACAGGCTTTGCTGCTAGTTTATAGATAAAAAACAAAAGCTGAATCATTTAGAAATTGACATCTTTTGTCTTCTGTTTGAGAATAAGTTTTAGAGAAGAATCTTATTACGTTTTTAAGATTAGTAATGATCATATTTAAAATAATAATAATAATAATAATAGGCTCTTAAATGAATATTATTATTATATCAAGTAAAATGATCTTTAGTTAAAATAGAATAAAACTGTTCCAATAAATACAACTCTCATTAAAGTGTCTATTTATTTTTTCCAAAATAATTGTTTTTCTCCGAATGAAGAAATGTTTGTTTGTGATGTTGTTTTAATCTTCTTACCACTAACAAATCCCTAAGTACTTCTGACATAACAAGGATAACTTTGTAAAGACCATGTCTTAGTCTTTTCCGTTGGAGTTAATCGCATTTCCTAGGTTTCTCTTTTTGTTTTTGTCCTCGGATGTTTGGCAGTGGATTTGAAAGAGAAGTTTTTGTTTTTTGTAAATTTCCAACTTTTTTCCATTTTTCAGATTTTGTTTTCATTTTTAAAAAATCATGGAATTAATAATTTTACTACTAATAATAAAGAATTAGTAATATTACATTTAATCAGAAGAATTGGTTATCAATGAAACAGATCCATTGGTAATTTTTCTATGAATTGAATTCTAAACTAGCAATTATAAATTATATGAATGCATTATTAACTCTTGAAGCATTAAGAGTTAATTAAGTTAAGATATTCACAAGAGTTTTACAGTTTCATAAAAAAATCACGGCATTTGAGAATCTGTCAAATAAGAAAACTTGTTCATTTCATTGGTTTAAAAACAACTGCATAACAAAAAATAACTCCTTTTAACGAAAACTTAAGATGATAAAAGTAATAAAACCTTCTATTATAATTAGCACTGGTTTAACAAACAAATCAACAAAAGCTAAACCCAAATCTTATTTTGTTTCGAAAATGACTTTAATCTTTTGACGAATATTAAAAAAAATAAAGATAGTTGCAACTTTGTTAAATAATTCGTAAATAACAAATAAGCCCATATTTACTCCTAATCTCTTCTCTTCTAGTTGTCATATTATTATAAATAACCACATCATACACCAATAAAATATAGTAAATAATGTATTTTATTTAATATATTTTATTCGTGTATGATGTGATTATTTATAACAAATAACTTTATTTATTTGTTTAAATTTTATTACAACCAGGATTACAAAATGTATTGTTTAGTATTATTGAAATTGCGAAGATTCTAATTATTAACAAATTTGCTTTTTTAATTTGATTTTTATTATTAAATAACCATTGTTAAATTAAAATTACAATGGACTAGAAATAATGAAATACTTCTTCAATTTACATCTTCATTTTATAATTGTTTTCATTTTTCTTTCATTCTTTCCTGTTTCGCTTTTCCACTTTAAGTTGCAAGGTTTTCATTAATTAAGGGGATATTTATAAGAGGAAGCTGTAAAAGCACGAGCTTGAATATATCACATAAAAAGTGATGCGGGATTAAAGTATCACATAGAACTGGGTGGTTGTGCCTCAGTAACTGCCATGCAATTGAGCCGAATCACAAAATGGTTGTTTGGTCTTTGTCAATTCGTGTTCAGAGTTTGAAGAAAAAAGATGTAAGTTTCTCCAACTCTTTTCTAGTATCTCGAAATGCTGTAATGTTTCCTATACATCAATTATCTTATGAACATAAGTGAAGAACTAGTGGAAATAGAATAGAACTAGCAGAAAGTAGCAAGTGGCTGAATATGATTCTTTGCACGGTCCCCGAACGGTGGAAGCAATTTTAAAATACACTACAATTAGCTTCCAAAAATACCACGAAGGAAGGCCTTAGGCTACCACTTCCGTACATGACAATAATCTTCGATGATATACATGAACGAATAGCACTGTTACCAAGACATAGCTGCGATCTGTCCCTTGCTGAAGTTTGCTCCCAATGTGGTTGAAGGCTTCACGAAAGAGATCTATAAGCATGGTGAAATGTTCCTTCTCTTTTCCCTTCCTTAAGAGCAGAAACATTTAAAAAAGAAAAGACTTCTTGTAATTTGGACTGAACTTCAATGGTTACATTTGAGTCTTACAGTTGAGGGCGATTCCAACTGATCTGGAGAGAAACAGAGACACATTATTATCCTCTAATATTTCTGAAAGGGACACTTATGGTGAACTCACAGTTCCGATTTGGCATCTCGTTAAGTCAGATAAAGATGCGCAGACGGTGCTGCCCAGAAGAAATATGAACGCTAGTTGTGCTGGACTCCTATGTTGGCTCTCAGGCAGCTACAATAAACTTTACATTTCTCGTACAAGCCGTTAAAGCCCGTCCAGACAGAGCTAGATTCTTAGATCACAGCTACAACATCAGACAATTGTATGTATGGATTGCCCATAACTTCCATGCAACCTTCCCAATTTAATCCTATCGAAAATGTTTTGAGATGCTCTCAGGAGATATGCTGCTGACTGTCCAGGTCCTCCCACCTTTCCCCAAGACGTGGAAAGCTTAAAAAGAACAATGGTCGTTGCTGAGCTCCCAATGCCGCCATCAACAGCAAGAAACATCACTGTGAGGACATTATTACTATCAAGGTGACCACATCTCATATTGAGATATTTTAGCTATTTAATCAGTGTTACTGTCCTCCAATGGTTTTCTATGTGCTGGAGAAAATCTGTGTGATACAGGATGTTTTTGGGTTGTTAGCTACCCTACAATAACCTACAATAACCTACAGTACACTATAGATTTTCACCAACTTTCATACAAATTAATCAGTCATTTCATGAGTTAGCGGCTGTTTTGGAAACTTAATGAATGGAAATAAGTAATTGATGATATCAGTTGATTATTGATTGAAGCTGTTCTCAGCAAATGATGGTTTGTTATTTTGGCAGAATGTCTTCATTATTTATTATTTGTAAACCTTAAGAAAATGATGGAATTTCATTTCTACAATAAACATTATGAATTTGTCGTCGCTTAATAACAGATTTGCCTAAGCTACCTTCTTTCTAAAGCCTTGAACATTGTCGGCTTCCAATAGAAGACAACCATTAGTATTCGGCTCCCTTCTTTGTCTGATTGTGCAGAATATTAATCTCATACGATATTCAAGTAGATTACGACAGATTACCAATCCGATATTTAAAGATAACATTCTATATAATTTGTTTTGAATGTCCTTTTCAAGTATTTCATTACTAGAACGAAGAAACAAATGAGACGTTGGGGAAGAAACCAGACCATCTTTTCTCGCCATTTTCTAATTCAAATGTATGATATTATTACAAAAATGGATTAAACGATTAAGAACAATGACGAGTTGTTGGTTCAAGAAATAGTTAATCTGAAATAATTTGTATAGTTTGATCATTGTAAATAATATAACACTGTAATTAAATATTACTACAGTAATTATTACAGTAAATATTACTAAGTAATTTATATTAATTATATATTGACAAGGAATAAAACTACATTTAAATCGTTTCTTTTGAATAAAAACTCAAATCTTCCAAACAATGTTGTTTCTGTTGAGAAGAACGTAGGCTTCGGTTTGATCTCATTGTTAGTTACTACAGTGAACTTAAAAGAGAACCTTCTAGTGCATTTTGGCAACACCTTCAGTAAGATTGTTACCATATGAAATTAAAGTAAAAAAAAAAAGTATATTTTAGAATATGTACAAAGATATTTTTAACTAATTAGCAAAATTAAAAAAGGAATTCTAACACAAAAGAAGCTTGATTTATCCATTCAACTAGAGATAAAGCATTCCAGTGTACTTTTTTATTGTTCGGTATCAGACAAATTATTACCCTTTTTTACTGAATTCAAAACTGTATAAACGATAAATAGGAAGTTTCCTTTCTCAGTTGTTTGATTCTTTCTATTTTTTCTCTGTTTTTTTAATGAAATCAATGTAAGGAAAAAAACTAGCTTCGCATCCCATTGAAATTGCCTTTTTTACTTTGGCTGATGTTCACTTCTTTGTAGAAATATTTGTACCTGTTCGTGGATGAACACATTATTGCTGCTACTTTTTCACTGAAATAGAGTAGAAAGAAATTAGGATATTAAATCGGAAGCAATACTATTTTTCTGTGATTGCAAAAGAGCGACAGTCAAATTAATCTTAGTAATTTTTGATAATTCACACACATTTGTTAATATTTAATATTTCTATATTTCTTAAAAATAAGAATATTACATTAATGTATATTAATAATACATTAAATGATAAAATTATTCTATAATAAAAATTATAGTAGTATAAAATATTGTATTTAAATAAGTTATTATAAAATAGTAATGACTATTTTATAAAACTAAAACTAAATTCATTGTAGTATTTAATATTGGTAATCCAACACAATTTAGCTTTTTGATATTTATATTTAATGGAAATGCCTTCTGATGGTTTTGGAACTCTAGTATTGTCTGTTGAAAAAAAATCAAACACGAAAATGGAGGAAAATGAAACAGAAAATATTGGGAAGGAGAAGATTCCTAACAACCCACTCCAGATGGAGAAGCAAATAGAAGAGCTTAAATCCTCCGCGGGTCGCATGCGGCAGGTTCGCACGTGCACAATGTGTTCTAAAGAGCATTAAGGGTTTTATCCATCCCATAGGAAAGATAGAGAACCCACGAGAAAAATACCTGGAGACGAGAAAAAGCCTTCTGTTCATTAGCAACAGAAACCATATCTGTAAGCTCCTCGTGTCTCAAACCCTTTGTATTTTTAACTTCAATATTATAAATGTCACTTTAATTCATATCAAATTCTAAACTAAGCAGATCTTCAAAATGATTTAATTTTTATAAGCGGAAATAAACTCTTAGAAAATAAATCCCCAAGGAATTTATTCAAATCAGTGCCCACATATTATTATATTGTTTCAAAATATTAAGACCAAATTTAGCAAATTACTTCAAAAATTAAATTAATTTTTTCTTTTTCTTTCCAAGGACTATATTTTTATTGAAACCTTATTTTTTTCTCAATGTATTAAAAACTTATTAATTCTTAGTGAATTAAGGATGAATTGGTTTTGCAAGAACCCGGAATTGATCTGAATTACAAACGGTGTTTTGTTAACTAAATAAAGATGAATTTGGAAATCTTCATTTGTCGGAAACAAATTTTCCAAGATGTTCTGAAATAACAGAACAGCTGTCTTGTCTTTTTGTAAAATCTTCGTTTTCATCCTGGAATTAATCAAGAATCTTTTAAGCAAAAAATAAGGAGTTAACAGTTGTTCTCTTGTTCGTTTTCAGTAGTTCGTAAGATGAATTCCTACGCCACAATAACTCATGTAGCTGACGTTAGAAGGCGCTACAGCTACTAAACCAATGGCTTACTATTTGTACTAGCAAAATAAGTGTTTAAACTCTCAAGCAGGTAATTATTAGTAAATGGATATTTTTTTCTCTAGCATTTAAAAAGTATAAGCTACACCTACACCGAAGAGATGGTTCTCACTAGACTTGTCTATCCCTATACCGAAGAGGTGGTTCTTCTCAATACACTTGTCTATACCTATATCGAAAAGATGATTCTTCTCACTAGACTTGTCTATCCATATACCGAAAAGATGGTTCTTCTCACTAGACTTGTCAACACCTATACCGAAGAGATGGTTCTTCTCATTAGACTTGTCTACACCTATACCGAAGAGATGGTTCTTCTCA
>JAFIDM010000179.1:54901816-54916673 GCA_023159025.1 Thereuonema tuberculata
CTACTGTACTTTGTATTGCACAATGATTACAACTATCAGAGATGTCGTAATGACTACTGTACTTTGTATTGCACAATGATTACAACTATGAGAGATGTCGCAATGACTACCGTATTTTGTATTGCACAATGATTACAGTACTGCTACAACTTAATACAGATTTTAAGAAACTTACTTGTAGAACTTTTGAAGACAAGAAACTCTGATTTTAATTCGTACATAAGCAACTGGTTTGACAATGACAATGAGATTTACTGCAAAGCATGGTAGGCATGTGTGGAAGTATCAGTGTTTCAAAATTATCTCCGGGATTTCTGAGGTCATAGACAAATTCGCCCACAGGAGGGGACGAGAGCGTGACTGTGAAAATAATCAAGTTTTCTTTTATCAAGTGCCGTGGCTTAGTTACCCGTTTCTCCACTAGGAGGCAGTAAGTGGAAACATGACGTTTTCAGGCGAACAGAATCATTTTGTGTTTTGTAACTCGCTTAAACCGAGTCAATTGTAAGAGTGCAACGTTGTTGTAGAACCAAGTATCATACAGAACCAGCGAAGGACAAAACAATAAGAGAGTGGTGCAGGAAATTCGAGGAAATAGGCTGCTTGTGTGCCACAAAACGAACAGGCAGGCCTGGGCCATCGCCTGTGACTGTGGATCGCGTACGGGAATCCTTTACCAGAGTTCTCAAAAATCAACACGTCACGCAAGCCGATAATTACAAAAGTCTCACGAGATTGTTTGGCGCATCCTACGCAAAAGACTTGCCTATGAACCATTCAGTTATAGCTCTCATTGCTGAAGATAACAATCTCCGTCATAATTCTGTTTGCAATTTTAAGAACGTCTACAGGAGGAGGCAGATAAGGTTGTGTTCAGTGCTGAGGCGTGATTCCATCTTCCTGGCAAGGTCAATCGCCAAAATGTGCGTATTTGGGGCACGGAAAATCCTCGTGCACCGGTTCAACATATCCGTGATTTCCCCCAAGGTTAATGTGTTTTGTGCAATTTCATCTCGGAAAGTGTACAGACCATTTCTCTCTGCCAGGAAAAGTGTTAATGGTTTTGTTTACTTATACATGTTACGGCAATGGCTGTTGCCTCAGTTACATGAGGATAGTGACAATTTCATTTTGAAACAGGACGGAGCTCCTCCACATTTTCATTTGAACGTTCGTCGTCGCCTCAATAACATTTTACCTCACCGTTGGATTGGACGTACGTCTAACGAAGACTCCGCACTTATTCCATGGCTTCCCAGGTCACCCGACCTCACTCCATGTTACTTTTTCCTCTGGGGCTATGTTAAAGATAAAGTTTACGTGCCCCCTTTATCACATGATTTACCAGAGCTTCGACGAAGAATCGTGGCTGCAGTTGCTACCATCGATGTTGATATGTTGCAACGTGTCTGGCAAGAGTTAGATCCCAGAATTGATGTCTGTCGAGTTGTCAGAGGAGGACATATCGAACATCTTTAAGCTATGTTCAAAACAGTGGCGGCTATTCAGGGGAAGTAGGTGAAGTGGCACTTCACCAATTATTTATAATAAAATAATGTATTTATAATATAACAATTATTATAAGGAAAAATTTATTTTCCTTATCACGTATGTTGGTTTTAATAGAAACGTCTTTTTGTATTTTGTAAGTCCCGCAGCAACGGCGAGACACCGAGCCAAGTGTTCTGGCACCGAGCCAAGTGAAGTTTTCTCAACCTCAGCTTTCTCTACCTCAGGGGCGGAGTTTAGTTGTATAAACGAAGCGTTGGTTGCTATGACAACCATGACGTCACCCGCTGTATAGCATCAATATAAGTGAAGTTATAACTGAGAAATACGCTGTCTTCTTCCCAATGTGAAATTCTTTCGGATCGCTCCTGTTTCGCAGTGCTGTGCTGTTTTAAATAGGAATCCTCTTGAAGATATAGTGTGTGTTTTATTAGAAACATCATTTTCACGTTGGAAAGACGAAGATAAGAAGAAAGTTATTATAATATTTTATATTATATATTATAATATATATTATATACTACAATATATATAATATATATAATTTATAATATATATATTACGATATATTACAATATAATTAGATAAGAAGGAAGTTGTCATAATTTATATATATATATATATATTATGATATATTGTAATATAATTATTTTCCTACTAGCTCTTCACCTAACTTCACAGCCACGAGCCGCCACTGGTTCAAAACTTGATTATGTACTCTTTTCACTGTACGCTGTCGTCCCTGTGGGTGAGTTTGTCTGTGAGCTATAGACCTCCAAAATCCCGGGGGGAATTCTGAAACACCCTGTATAGCAGTTTTGCTGCTTACCGCTAAGTACCTGCGAGATAAACAAGTATTTCCTACCATTCCTCTGTTCATCCGAATCAAAGCACGTTCTTCCAACTTATCATTTATGGATTCAACTAAACATATTAAATGAATTATTAAAAGACCTGTATGAAGAATCCATTGATAGTTTGAGTGCAATGTCGTACAAGAACCCGAGAAAACAATGTTTACAGTGAACAAGGATGTGTTGGGAACAATACGTTGTAATCAAGAGCAAACTCTGATCTTTGTTTCCCGGCAGCAACGGGTGACTCATTAGCAGTATTCAGGGCTGATTAATCGGATGAGGCAAACCTTAATAGACAATGATAGAATCGGACGGATTCATTTTAGATTGAGCTGATGTAATTCCCAACGCTCAAATACTTAGATATGTCAAATAACACAAGGAAAATTTGTTTACATAAAAAAATTAACCCCTTAAATTCTCTTCCAAACCATGTAGGCCCTAATATTTTTATATTTCACTATATTTTGTAATTGTTGGTTTCCATATTCCTCGCAGATTTTTAAAATATTCTAGTTTTAGATTTTTAAGTGAGTTACTTATAATTTAAGTGCATTTAAATAAAATAAGGAAATGAAAAATAATTTGTAAAAAAAGTTAAGAGCTAGATTTTTAATCCTCGTTTCAACGAAAAATTAAAAAACTCTCATGAAGATATATTAGAATAATAATTAAATATAATATGATGTACAAATACACAATTAAATAGTAGTACTCCATTCACACAATTTTGTTGAGCTATTTTGAAATATTAAATATTCGAATATTTGCTACGAACACTTCTATATATAATGTAAACAGCTCTATTTCATAAATTTTTCTCACATGCTATGAGCAACTTTATAAATACATCTTTATAAATACATCAAAAGACGTTTTCATATTTACTAAGAAAATTAGCTCTTAAATACACGAATAGTAAATTATTAGTAAATATTGAAGAGGAAGGTGTGCTAAATACATTTCTGCAAAAGTTTATTATACGAGTAGAATTATGCCAGTAGAATACAAAATAACCAATAACTATTTGAAGGACTCGTTAAAAAAATATTACTACAATAGCAGATATTTTTTTCTAACAAAACAAAATGAAAAACCCAGAGTAGCACCAGAATAAATAAATTGCCTTACTGATTCGATTATTATCGGGAAGGAATCGGGAACGGCCGTTTCGTCCTACAGGGGACTCATCAGCCCGATCTCCGCCTTCCCCGATAAAAGACTCAGAAAGGCAAGATCTTATACGAAGGCCACCGTCATACCTGGCAGTGACCCCCGAAGAACAAAAAACAACATCAATAAATGTTGTGCTTACTTTGCACAACTGAGACCTTTTCCTAAAATTAGATAGGACAGAAGGCCAAATAATAAAAAGAAATTAAGTTTCCAAAATGG
This sequence comes from Thereuonema tuberculata, assembly GCA_023159025.1. Taxonomy (NCBI): domain Eukaryota; kingdom Metazoa; phylum Arthropoda; class Chilopoda; order Scutigeromorpha; family Scutigeridae; genus Thereuonema; species Thereuonema tuberculata. Next base: position 54,905,578 of record JAFIDM010000179.1, read on the forward strand.
TGAATTAACCTTGGAAAAATTAACGTGCTGTGAAAAATTTCTAACAAAACAAACTTTTTTTTTTTTGTTTTGTTAGAAATTTTTCACAGCACCTTAATTTTTCCAAAGATATTTTTTTCTTTCTTAAAAAATCTATATTCGATTAAAATATTATTTTTATAAAATAAGGAACAAAAAATTAAAGCATTTGGTTCCTGCCAATCAACAGTAATTCCTAATTATCCTGAAAAGGATCCTCAATTTCACTTTTGAATTAGAAAATACACCCACACATTTTTAAAGCACGTCTACTTTTGAAGATAATTGTTGGTTGCACTCACTTACCAATTCTGCTACTATTGAACTTAAGTAAAACCAAAAATATTCTAATTCATTATAAAAGAGAAGGTTTAGAGAAGTTTCACTTTAAGATAGGACTTGGATTCACTCTGAGAAGAATTCAGATAATTCTAAAAATCAAGTTTCTAATAATTGAACAGTTCCAAATAAATGAATCAGTTTTTTTTCTTCTCATTTTCATTTTGTTAAATAAATATTAGAACAGAATCTCAGTAGGTTCTTCAAGGAGAATATGGTTCTCTTTGTATTACGATCGAAATATGGATTGACACACACACACACACACTTAGTAACTTTTTTCAGCTTACTAATGTATTGAAGTGTTTGAATTATCTTTGTTATTTACTGTTAAAAAGCGATTTTTTTTTATTGGTCTTTAGATGGATCTTCTAATGGACGGACAAAGTGTTTTCTAAATTTAATTTTTTTTCTCTTATTAGGGATTTAGAAACATGATATCCATTGATGTTCACTAAACATCCCTTCATTAAAACTCATTCAAATAAAGAGCAGGTAAATGTTTCTTTTGTTTCTATTCACTAAGTCATCAATTGTTTCACTTGCAACATTTCTATTCATGCAGGAAATAGAAAGAAGTATTTGATTAGTGCAGTTCTCTTTGAGTTTTTAAACAGAAATCATAGAATCTATTGAATCCATTTCGTACAAACGCTTTTTCTCCCTCTGGCATTTTGTCTAGAAGAAGTCAAAATTAATATTAGTATCAGCAATTGTCTTTCATCCGATTAACTTTGGAGCGTCTTAATATAAAGAGTGAAACAAAAGAAACTCAAAAGCCACATTTAGATCAAATTATTTCGTCAAACATCCCTCGAGTACTTGACGTATGTTTTGGATTTTAATTTTACGAAGGAAATATTTGTGATGATCAAATTTTATAAAAGGAGAGAAGGGATTATATTTCTCTATTTTCCATTCAATCTTCAGAATTTCAGCGAAGGAGAAGACGTTGAAGATCCAATGGAAGTTTGTTGTAGGAGTTAATCAAGGTTTTTTTTAAGGCAATTGTTTATTTGTAGGAAATCACTGCCTTAACACTTCTACCAAATACTCGAGTTATTCTCCACTCGTTTCTAGTAAGAAAATATGTTGTGTTTACTTTTACCAACAAACTGATGGCAATTCACTGTTCTTTTTTAATTTTACAAATCAAAATTACCGATTTCTTCTCTTTCCTTTTTACGATACACAAGTGTAGCATCGTTAAAATTAAGAAATGATTGTCGCTTCCTTCCTACTTTGCCTCAATGTTGTGTTTGTTTCTGTCTTTGTACGATATTTCATTGAATGGGAAGATTTAGGTAATGAAATTTATAGGAAAGGTTTCCCCCCCCCCCCCCCCGAAGAAAACCTCCATTTATTTCTTGGCTAATCTATTCGAATAAGAAAATAAGAGAGAAAATAATATTGTTTTTGGTTATTTTTTATCAGTAAGTTAATGGGAGTAACTTAATGAAATATAGAATCATTCAGTAAAGTAACTTGGAAGCCGAATTTTCTCTGAGCTATTTTCCCTGATAAAGGAAGAATGTCTTAATAATTCAGTTCAAACTTTGATATTTATATTTTGAAGGAATAGAATAAGAAAAACAAAGTAATCATGGTTGTTAAGTTGTTAAGTTCCACTGGTGTATACATACACTCCTATATAAGTGTAATCTACTCTCAGTAAACTTTATAAACAGTAAATTATTTTCTCCATCTAAAAGATCTCACGAAGATAGCTGAATAATTACACGTTCAAACGTATTTTCATTGAGTGTAATGAAATAAATGGATGCTCTTAATTGAAAGAAAAAAGCACATTGGATATTCTCTAATAATAATAATAATAATATAGAAATCTTTCAATTACTTTGTTTATTTGTTCATTCCCACAAGTTTTCTTACAATTATATCACTAATGTTCACTTAAATCAAATCCTAGAGAAATATAATTGAGCCCCAGGTGCTTTTATTCATATTAAACAGGAAATAGTGGAATTACTTTTATCATTTTGTTTGTTTAATCTTTGAACATAAAAGACTTAATTACAAAGTAAGTAAAACACCAGGAAATTCAATGATTTATTTTTACTACAGTTAGTACTTCCAAAAACTTTGTAAAGAAATTGAATTCTATTTCCCGCCATTTCTAAAGGGATATGTTAAGGATAAGAATATTCATTAAAAATAATAACAATAATAAATTAAGGAAATTATGATAGTGATTTTATGTTTTAAAAACGACATTTATTATTTATTTATTTCTCCCACAATACTCCTCTGCCCTGCCGGAAAGCTACAGTTTTCTTATGAAGGGGAAATATTTCTTCATTTTGAATAGACAACAGATAAGACAAATTATTTAACTAATCACGAAAAATGTCTATTAATCATTTTGAGTAATTCTTTCCGAGTTTTAAAATAATGGCAGACGCATAATAAGAACTGAAACACAAGTGATGTCCTTGAAAACTGTTCTTTTATTGATTATAAAATAATAAATACAAAATGTAGTTTTAAATTAATTAAACTTATATTTTTTATATTATAATAAACATTTTTTAGCAGCTTCTAAACATGGCATTCGAAACCCCACCTTCTACATCTTCGTTTCTTTACTAGAGAACGATTCTTATCAATGTCAGGAAAAGAAAATCAAAGACATCCAATTGGATTATTGTTATTTAACTTTCTTTCTTGAACTTTCATTTATTTGAAATAGACGACGTCCAGGATAATAATCAGTAACTCTATTTAGTTGTAACAATGTAGCTAATAGACATTTCAAAGCATTTTTAAAGTTACAAAAGAGTTTAAACGAAAATACATTGTCTTGGTTTTCCTTCCATGTTTTTAGCAAAATGTTTTGGCGGGGTTTTTTTTAAGTATAATTTGTCGAGTGGATATTGAGTGCAAGCAAGACTTGAATCTCAATTACAATAAGAAATGCTCTTAAATATTTGTAAATAAAATTATTAGTTGAGTAAAGATATTAACTAATACTTACACTTTAAAACTGTTCTCAAGGGATTAAATTTCAGTTTTAGTTTTTGGAGTTCAAAACACTTTGTTTTTCGAAATAAATTCATTCGCTTAGGAATCTACTGGAATCTTCGTTTAAGCTTTTCTTAAGATGTGACTTCATTGTAATCAAATTGGCTGAAATCAAACACTTGGTGGATCCGATTCTGAATCTAAAAGGCACCTCCCTCCTCCACCGATTGGCGATGGTTTGAGTCGATTCGATGGCTAAGAAGAACTCCTTGGAGTCCCGGATGCCATTGCAGACGAGTTAGGAACGACAGAGGAGGAGTCAGATCTAAGAAACGAATGGAATTCAACCAATAGAAAAGGAAGTCATCATCCAATGAGAAAAATCATTCACTCAACGTATCTTCATTATCATTCACTTTGAAGTTGTGAAATAAATAAAATAAAAGAACCAAGTGAAATAAATTGAGAGAAAATCATGTCTTTGAAATTCTTTCATTTCAATGGAAACCCTCTCAGGAATCCAATTCATTTTTCAAAATTAAAATTAATAACAACATCAGTACATTTCTTAATGGCTTAAAAACTTGTTCTATTTTGAGAATGAAATTACTTTATTATTATTGATATTTCATTCTAATTTTGTTGAAGGAAATCTCTCGTGCAACTTTTTTCCAGTAATAAAAAGAAAAAGGAATCTTTTCAAAAGGCCTTTTCAGTAGAAAACAATGAATTCCTCTTCTGATTTCAAGAAAATAAAAAGAAAGGAAATCAAATTCCTTTACTAATTGGCCACTTTTCTTAAATTTGTATTTTTGATCGTTCTTATTGTAATATGATCGAGTATTAATTCCTGGATAATTTTATTTTTATAATAAAACAATAGCATTTCCAAGTTTCTAACAAATGCTACAGATCCACTTTTGAGATTTTTTGAAAATGGAGGCGAAATAGTTTTACGCTACTTAAAGATTTAAAAAGCATCGTTGGATCCTCGTCTGTTAATCCTAAGTCATTTCTCTTGAAGAAAACCATCTGACTTTGTTTCTTAGAAGGATAATTTAGTAGGTAAGTAAATTTTAATTCTGACAGCCAGAGGTAATTTAAAAGAAGAAGACGACCCCATCCTTTTTCATTTATTTACTCATTTCCGTTTTCTCCCTTTCCTAAGAAATGAGATATTCTAAAAAGTGATAATTCACGTAATATTTAGATCCCTTTTCGTTGCAGGAGCACTTGCTCTCAATTTAAAGCCATTATCAAATTAAAAAGCAATGGATCCTAAAACTGTACCTGAATTAATCAACAATATTTGTTCTTCATTCGGTTTTAAAAAAGAAAAAGCATTATTGGAAATATCAAGATTTCAATTCCAAAGACACAATTATTATCAGCGGATTTTTCAGAAATTATTCCATTTGTTCACTATCAAGGTAATCGTCATCGGGTGACTTAAAACCCTTTTCTAATTCAATAATAAATAGATGTAAAAATGATAGAAAGATTGAATTAGGTAAATGAAGAGTTAAAACAAAACTTCTGTGATGAGAATAAAAACATCTGTTGAATTTCACGGAAAATTGAAAAGACAGCTTCGGTTCAGAAATCGTTTTAGAAACTTTATAGAATATTTCGTTTGTTTTCTTCAAAATTAGTTTATCAAAATGTTTTCAACGTTAAAAATAGTTTTTATTGATATTAAATATTATCAAAATAAAAAGACTTTAATTCAAATTCTTAAATTTAAATTAAATTTCTGCATCATTGTAGGTAGCTTTTAAATTTATGCTTTAGGAATATTCTATTCACTTGTTTTTGTTTTGTATTTTTTTGTCTATACACTGCGACGTGAATGTGGTAGATTTTTATTACTTCTAACTTTTCAATTACATCGTTTTTATTCTCTCGTATTTTGTTTATCATCATTTAAGGGCTTAATATTAGCTTATATAAAAATGACTCCACAACCCCTTTCATAGTATTTAAAATAATTCAAACAAACTTTGAAGTGATTTCGTAAATTCTTGTCAAAGATAAATTTTAATTTAAATAAGAATTTACTCTCTTAGAAACTGAATTTAATAGCATTGAATATTTTCTTAAACAATTATAAAAAAGCTTAAATCAAAAAGAAAATATATTCAAGGCTTCATCTTAATTTATTTTTAATAAGTCCTTTCTGTTTGTATTTCTTTTTTATTTTAGTAAATTCTTATGTTTTATATTTAAAATTATTATTATTAATATTATATAATTTGTATAATCAAATCTACTTCTTGTAATAAAAACTGAATATAATTATTATGTTTTGAAAACAGATAGCTTTCAATAATAATAATATTAAAACTTTTTCATTCAATTTAATCTTTTTAAAATATTTGAGTTTAGTATTTCAATTAGGAAAGATCCCAGGAGTATTTTTATTTCAACTATTAAACAGAAGGGAAATAAATAACCCGGCAATAAAGTCTGTCAGTGATCAAAAAGAAACAATCTGAAAGTAGGTGAAGATTTTGATTGCGGTTCTTATTTGAAGTCTTTCCTTCCTCATTAGTTCATTTATTTAATATTAATTAATGAAAGATATTTTCTTGTCCTCTTTGGAAATAAAAGAAATCGTTCAATTAACAATCTCGTTCATTCTCTTATTTATATTAAAAGTAAGTATCTACGATTAGAACCATTTCAATCCTGTTAATAATGTTACAGAATCAATTGACTTTCATTGGAGTGAAGAACAAGGAGCAATGGAAAAAATAGTTTCATATTTTATTACCATTTGATCTGAGTTATTATTAGTTGAAACCCTACGATTTCTTTTCATTCACGAATTCATGTTTTTCTTCTTTTCTGTAAATGATGAAACGATCGTTTTTCTTTTGGAAACTGTTTCAACCAAAGTCAGACGAATTCCAACAGAAGAAAAAAAGAAAGAAATTTCAATGCCATTTAAGCAAAAGTTGCGGTTCCCTGGGGAGGTTCATTAACAGTCAAGGGGTCCCTGGGTGGGGGCTCCTTAATGACGGACAAAGTCTTCAATCAGGATGAGGCTAGTATCTTCTTCGACCCAAATTTACTTGCTCTGGAAAGGTCTCCGTCTTAACGAAATTAACTCCCCAACTGATGAAAACTAATGTACTCCTCCCCCTTCCATCGAAATCCAGAGCTAAAATCCCCCAATGATTAATCGTCACGTGGCTTAAAGTCTTTGGTTGCGTTTCTGAGCTGAGTTTCGTCCGAACCCCCCGCGGCCCTGGGCTGTTCGCTACTAGTCTCCATTTGTCTTGATTGCCACTAGGATTTGCTTCGTCCTTCTACAGCCACCCTTGTTACTCCTAAATGTTTGAAAATATTTTTTGAATCGCGAATAAGTTGCAGCAGCTTCTGAATCAGTTTCCATTATTCAACACTGATCGGCGCCACTTGATCGTCTCTTGGTTTCAAGCCTTCGTCTGAATAAAAAACGAGAACGCCTTCCAATCACATTGTAAAGTTAAATGGCAAAATGGAAAGTGAAAGGATCAACTTGGAAATTCAAGTAAAATATTCTTATTTCATGAAACTGCTAAGAACATTATTGCGCTTTATATTGGTTATTTATTTGAATATATCTAAGTTCTTTTTTGCTTTAAGAAGAAAAATAGCTTATTTTTTCTTCAAGAGTAAACAAGACTGAATATATAAATACATGGAATTTACATTAGATTCTTATTATTGATTTTATTGGAAAAATATTCAGTTTCTCTAAAAATTCAACTGGAATTCTACATTCATTCAAATTTTTAAAAAATAAATAAAGTTTATTCAATTTTAAACAGCTCTTTACGTCTTTCACTTTCATAACTGTATAAAACATCTACACACAAGACTAAATTAAGAAAAAGCCTATATTGAAAACATAAAACAATAGAACCGGTTTCGGACAAGGACCTTTTTCAAGTACTTTGAAGAGGCTCGAACCAGGGTTGTATTGTTTTCTGTTTTCAATATTTGCTTTTTCTTAATTTAGTCTTGTGGATGGACTCCATTTCTTTTTAATACCTATATTCAATTTTGTAGATAAAAGCTACCCCTGGTTTTACGGTTGATAATAATTACAAACAATTATTGTTTATAAGAACAAAATACTGGATAATATTTGTAAATCGTATCACACTCATTGTCAACCTATGGAAACCACTGTAGAATCCAATGAAAATATCATCTATTCTATTCTATTCATATCCGTTTTCTTGGTTTCCTTTAACTCTTAGCTTTACGTTTAGAAATAGAGTTCAATTTCCTGCTGTGATTGTTTCGTCTTGCTGCATAGCCTGTACATATCCATTCAGATTCTTTATGTGAATATATTATGATTTGTTCTTCATAGTACTTTATTTTCTTTATCTGTAACTCCTAACGTAAATCTGTGTATTGGTAATATTATAGATGTTAATTGCGTCTTATCTAAAACCAAGGTGATGTATTTCAGTTCAATGGAGATCAAATCAAAATGAGATATTTCGTTGCTTTGCAACTTTAAATCATCCTGTAGTTCTTGTCTTTCTTTAAACAGGAAACGTTTAGTAAAAAAAAAGTATTAATGTTATACTTATTATTGTATGAATAATTAGCATATAAAGCAAAACTAGTCGGTTAATTTGAGTAGGATTGCAATTAATCCAGTTTATACTACTTAAGTTAGTAATGGAAATAATTTTATTCAGAAAATGGAAACTTTGGACTGGTCAGAGGTTGATCCGATGACGTCATTTGAAAAATCAGAATTTTCGTTTGTGTCGTTTTCGCTGCTATTTTGTTTTTTGTTTTTTGTTTTGTTTTGTTTTAAAGAAAATTCAGAAACTTCTTACTTTATTTTGAAAGATTTTGCTTTATTAGAATTAGGATTTCTTAGAATTTGATTCACTTAATTTACATTATTCCATAATTTATGAAATAACTTAAATGTAGATAATTCCTAGTGGGAGAAAACCTAAAGTCATTTTGTGCAAAGTATAAAAATGCCAGCAGCTAAGAACTGAGCCAAAAATAAAAACTATAATCAATTAAGGAAATGCTTCCTATTTTTAAGTTTTAGTTAATAAGAATCCATTAAACACTAATGAACATTAGGATAATATTATCCAACGAATTAGGATAATGATTTTCCTTCAAATAAATTTCTCGTTTTATTTTAATCAGGTATAAACACAATCGAAATTTGGTCGATTATATTTTCATAATTGTATAATTCAGTACCTCTTACGTAAAAGTAATTGATAGAAACTAAATAAATTTAGTATGATTATAAAATTATTGTGATTGAAAGATGTTATTATATCAACCAATTGATTTCTTTGTTAACAAAATTCGTGTCTCACCTTTATGTTCCATTTTTTGATCAAAGAAATGTTTGTTATCTTACAAAAGCTCTTAAAAATGAAATCGTTTCAATACATTAAATCGTTTAAAACATTATAATAATAAAAATATCATAATATGTTTAAAGTTTGTTTTTTGTAGAAGTGAAATCGATTCATTTTTTATTTACTTATTTATCAAGAGATAAGAATTTTTGTCTTATAATATTAGTAGCTTAATAATTAGCTTAATAATCGTTATAATTATTATTAAATATGAAAACAATAACACCACTGTTTTCGAATAGAAATTTCTAAGGTGAATAATTGAAACTGTTTTTGAAACCAAAGGATGTGAAACAGTTGATAACGAAATGGATCTAATTTAGGATAATAATGTGACATTGATAGTTTTATTGAGCAACTCTACTTAATTGCGTCAGCTCAAAAAAAGCATAACATGAAATTCCGTTTTTTAATCAACTCACAAAATACTCTGGTATATTTCAAAATTGATAGGAAGAACTTTCCTTGGTTGTTTTTTGTTTTTCTGAAGGACAAAAACCTATAGAGTAGAAAAGCCTCTGATAATTCTATAGATTTTATCACAGAAATTCCCAATGAATTCTTTCCTAGCAGACGATGACTGGTTACTATTCAGTTAAATGGTTTTTCATTAGAGGAATTTGTTCTTTTTGTTTGGAAGAAAATATTGAATTACATATTGAGGCCATTTCAATTATTTGTATGACTTAGTGGAGACCCATCTTTAATTTCCATTCCGTCCGCCTTGAGGTGCTGTAGCGTAACAATTGATCATCGTGTCCGCTCTTCCATCCATAGTCAACATTCCCACTCCTTTCCGCTTAATTACTTTGGCCGCATTATTTTTTCTGGTGGATTAACTTGGACCACCGATATCGCCTCGTGTCAAGAGCCAACAACTCAATCGTTCCACTTATTTCGACGAACGTCAACAGCTCAAAGCCTAGAAAGAAAATTCCAATGAATATTTCTAATAATAATAAGAATAAAGGGAAATTCTGAATCATTGTAATATAAATATAGGAATCATTGTAAAAACTTCGATAAAGTTTAAATATTGATGGAAAATAAAAATGATAATTATTTTAAATTATGCATTTGATCATAGTTTTGAATCATATTTAAAGAAGTGAGTAAAAAGTTTTTCCAACTTTGTTTTAAAAATATTTCATCTTAAAACATTTCAAGTTAACAAACATTGATTTATTTTATTTTATTTATTAAAAAAGCATTTGTTTGAAAATATAATGGAATATTTTTTTTTGTGTGTTCAAAAGAAAAATGATCCTTTCATTATAGCCTCTTAGATATTTCAAAATCTTCATCAATCAGAATTGTATCTTATTACTTCGTTATTTGAAAATAATTTTATATCAAAACAAAAATAAAAATAATATGTTTTAAATGAATCTTGTTCTTTTCATCGCCAAACAAAAGTGATGGTGAAGACATTGAAGATTGGATTTCAATGAAGATGATTCGAATAGGATCATTATTGTTTGACCCAATTCTGTGTTTAATTCTGTGTGTTCTTCAATTTATATATAAAAGACAATTTCTTTGTTTCTCAATTTATTCTTAGGTTTTAATTTCAAAAATCATGAAAACTAGAAAAACTAAAAATATTTACCGAGATTTGGGAAATACTTATTGTCCGTTTTCGTTTACGAGAGCCTTCAACGCTTTTGCGCATGCGTCAGGTCTCCTTTGATTTCTTCATGATAAAGAGGGGATGTTTACTTTTTATCAGTGTTAGTTTACTAGTAGCTGCATTCTATTTGCGCTTTTCGGGAAAGAATTATGGAAAGAATAAATATTATTGCAAAAATGCTCCTATTATTTTTTTCTAAAAAGCGAAAATGTCCAAAAGAATTTCTTAAGAAAATATCCATCTCAGCGTATCACCCCTCTGCGGAGTAAAAAAGTTCCCAAGTGGTAGCTCTGCCATTCAGAAACGGACTATAGTACGAAATAGGTTTTTGTTTGTTTGTTTTCTATAATCCTTGTTGCCTAATTCGCTTTTTTTCGATTGGCTTTCCTATAGTTGCGCTATTGGTACATTGTTAGCACACAATACTGTTAAGGCAGTGAAAATCCGGTCTTCATTATAAAGACGATATTTTTGGGCATTTCTCAGACACCTTTCTGTATTTTACTACAGTTTAATTCCGATTTTGCTCCTTTGATCTGTTCCGAAAATTTAGAGACCAAAAAAAGACAAGGACATTAAGGTCATCCACAACTACTTCATTACAAACTGTTTCCAATGACATGAAAACATTCCTGTAGATGTTTGTTTTCACTTTACAAGTTTTAATTCATTATTTAAACAGTAAAATAAACCAAAGAACGCACATAACTAAACAAAACAAAACA
>JAFIDM010000179.1:54916683-54945865 GCA_023159025.1 Thereuonema tuberculata
TAATTTTATGCATTGTACAGTGCCAATTCTATGTTAAAAACGTGCGTCCGACTCGACTGATGCAATCCCACGCCACAACTAGTACGCGGATATCTTTTAAAAGAGGTGATTGTGCGCATATATTTATTTAAAGTAGCCGCATCTAATTTTGTGCGAGTAAGTATCTCTTTCTAATAATTAGTTAGAGTTGGTCGGAAAAATTGAACGTGTGTCTGCAGATAGAATGTGTAGCCTTCTTTTGAATGAGTCAACTATGTTTATTATTTTTAGCTTTTCTTTTAGTTTTAAGAAGAAATGTATTTTAGTGTTATGGGATCCTATAAGGCCACATTGGATATACGTGTGATTTATTTTCTGTTTTTACAATCAGGATTCAGAGCCACAGGTTTATTTCTCTACGATCCGAATGCAATTGCTGAAAAGCCTTCAAACCAAGTACAGCATCTAAACTACCAGTTCCTGAACAAGCACAATCTCAGGTTACATTTTCTCCACAGCCTGGAACTTCTTCTTTCACAAGAGCAAATGTCTTGCCCACGGATGAGATTAATCCTCTTGAATCTGCCTTCATTAATTCTGCTACTATGAACACATTTTCTAACTTACTGCCAACCCTAACCAAAAACACTCCGTACGTCACTGACAGAAAGAAAGCTATCAATAGTAGTTGTGTTGAAAACATCCTTATTTTCCAACGAAGATGGAACCAAAGGTTTAGCATTAAAAAAACAATGGCCAAAATGCGCCCCCAAAATTTGTTCCAAAGAAATAAAAAAAATTCTTGAATCCTGGTTTTGTAGCATCTGCAAGGAAGATTTGATGAAAGATATGCGCATGTGATTTGTGCGATCTACATTCATGAAGAATACGTTGGTTTAATGAAGGACGATAAAGAAGATTTTTTAGGAAAAGGAAGAACTTATTTATCAAAAGAGAATGATATTTGTTACTTCTTTATTTTCGGTAAATATTACAAAGATTGCAATTGGTCAATCAGTAGTCACATGTTCTGTAACTTTTATTTTGGTGGTAACCAATCAAATCAGCTGAAATATGATTTGAAAAAGTTTCACTGATTAAAAACTTTCTTCTCTCTCTCTCTCACTCTTTCTCTTCTCTTTTTTTTTCTCCTTGAGATCAAATGGAGGCTCCTCAGTTTCTTCAAATTTCTTCAGACTTTATCTTTAATTCTTTAACGGTGAATTTCTCCAAATAGTATTAACTCATATCGCAACTTAATTGGATTCGATTGAAATTAATCCCGGATTAGCTTACGATTATGTGGGGGAAATCTGTCTTTAGTTTCTCCAAACACATGTTAAATTCTTCTCTGCGCTGCAGATATATTCTACAAAGAAGATCAACAATTGGAGTGAAGGAAATTTCTCAAACAACTATACTACGGTTGAAATAAAGATGAAAATTGTGGGTTATGGATGACGACTTCCATGTATCAGGTCGGAAAGAAAGTTATTGCGGTTTTTGGGAATGTTGATTTTCAATCCTCTATTTTCAATTAAGTTTGTGTTCAATTGCATTGACTTTATATATCATTTTAAAGTGCGTTTTTCGCTCTGTATAAATGTGATATTAATTTTATTTTCAAATATGTTTTCTAGGTTTCGCAGGGTGTTGAATACAGCATGGACAAAAAACAAATTCGAACACTTTTCCTATTCCAGTTCAGATTGGGTCGGAAAGCTGCCAAAACAGCTCGCGATATTAACGAGGCGTTTGGCCGTGGGATCGCTAACGAACGTACTGCTCAATGGTGGTTTAAAAAATTTCAAAGCGGAGACGCGAGTCTTGAAGATGATGCGCGTAGTGGTCGTCCATCAGAGGTTGACAACGATGTCTTGAGGGCCATAGTTGAAGTCAATCCTCGCATAACCGTTCGGGAGATTGCTTCTGAATTGGCCTTAACGCATACAACGACTGTAACCATCTACAGCAAATTGGAAAAAAAAAAAGCTTGATCAATGGGTAACGCACGAATTGAACGAACGTCAAAAAAATCGTCGTTTTGAAGTGTCGTCTGCCCTTCTCTTGCGCAATAAAAATGAACCATTTCTCAGACGAATTGTAACCTGCGATGAAAAATGGATTCTTTATGACAATCGGCGTAGATCGGCTCAGTGGCTAGACCACGACGAAGCTCCACAACACTTCCCAAAGCCAAAGGTTCACCAAAAGAAGGTTATGGTGACAGTTTGGTGGTCTGCGGCCAGTTTGATTCATCACAGCTTCCTGAATCCTGGTGAAACCATTACAGCTGAAACGTACTGCCACCAAATCGACGTCATGCACGAAAAACTTCAACATTTGTGTCCAGCACTGGTCAACAGAAATGGTCCTATCCTTCTGCACGACAATGCCCGACCACACATCGCCCAAGTGACCCTTCAAAAGTTTAACGAATTGGGCTGCGAAACGCTTCCTCATCCACCATACTCGCCAGACCTCTCGCCCACTGATTACCACTTTTTTAAACATCTCGACCACTTCTTGCGTGAGAAATGCTTCAAATCCCAGAGAGAATTAGAAACGGCATTCAACGAGTTTGTCACCTCCAGGACCCCCAAATTTTATTCAACCGGAATAACAAACCTTGTTTATCGTTGGCAAAAGTGCATTAATTGCAATGGTCTTTATTTTTATTAATATAATTTTGTTTGAGCCGAGATATGTGCATTTGAATTTGATAGTTCAAAACCGCAAGAACTTTCTTTCCGACCTGATATTTTCAGTGACATCTAGCGCAAAGCATCGTAACTAAGTTTTATATTTCTGCAAATCAAAGTAGAAGAGAACAAGATTTTCGATTTACAACTTTAACGAACCTATGTACTGTTATTATTTTTATATTATTCGCATTTTTTATAAATATGATTCATATCCAAAAGGCTTCGAACTTGGAAAATGAAATTCGAGGAAAAATGACTGAATCCCATCGATTTTCGCTCGTTAACAATTCTCTTCACCGTCAAATGGGACATTGTAGCAATAGCCGATCTTCTTAATAATTCAGAAATACATATCCCATCGCCTTGACTCTTAAACTAGTGGAAAATATTCCAAATTATACCTCTAGGTTGGCTGTGTGCAGGCCTTACAGTAAACCTGTTCTTACGTCGCCGCCATTTTGCATTTTGCAGTAATAGAGTTCCAGGATCAACTAAGTGATCCGTTTATTTCCTTATAAGGCAATTCTTCTTTTTCTGCATGTAGTATAAGAAATAGTTTTACAGATCTATGCTTTGTAGATCAAGTTGACGTTTTATTCAAGGGGAAATAGAACTTTTAAAATTATGAGATTGTATGAGAATATTTACTTCCACCAAAATAACTGATTTTTATACAAGAGCGTTTCCTAATATTAAGTTTCCTTTATTTCAAGAAAAATAAAGTGGATCCCTTCCAGAAACATCCACGGCAAATCATTAAAAATCATGAGAAGACCTTTTGGTTGTTTTTCCAAGAAAACATAAATAAATGAAACTGAAGGAAAAGCAAAAGAAAATGGTTCCTAAATAGAAACAGTTGGATTAGGTTATTAATGGTTTTCAAACTAATTCATCAAAAGAGAAAAATTAAAGGTTTTTCAAAAACAAAAGTTTTCTTAGAACTTCAAGATTAAGCAGATCGAAATCAATTAGAAAAGAAACAATTTAAATAAATAGTTAGAAATAGAAAAGTAATTTTTAAATATAATAAAATATAGCATTTTATTTTAAAGTTTAAGAAATTAAATGTCATCAAAAGAAGAAATGAAAAGAAACAGTTCTTGGAAGAAACTTAATCTTCGCTTCTTCAAGGTTTTGTTTTTTCTTTATTTTTAAAAATATGAAGAGAAAAAAGACTTGTCCGTGAGTCTAAAATTCAAATGCAACCGTTATTTTTTTTCAGATTTTCCATTTATTAATAATTTCATTTCACTTCATTTCATTTCTTTTCATTTTCCGATTTCGAATAAAGGAAGGTTTTTTTTTAAAAAACTTTTAATTAATATTGATTTATAATGAATTATTTATTTTTAACAGAAAGCAAAATTACAAAACATATTAAGAAATGAATCTGAGTTAATGAACTTAGTTTATTATAAGAATTACGTAATATAAAGCAGTGCAGATTATCTGAACCATCAACGAATTAGAAATAGAGCCGGTAGCCAAGTGCCATTGATTGTGGTTTGATGGAGGCTGGTTCAATTCCTGACCCTGGAGATTTTTCCAGGCTGAATTCTCCTCCAACGAGTCCCAGGGTCTACCCAGACCTCTGTAGAATGGGTTTTTGTTCTGAGGGTTACGAGCATTGAGCTGACCTCCACATATCTCCTCAGATACAAGGACCATGTTCTGAGATATTTTAATTTTACTTTAATTTGTCCTAAAAAATAGGCGATAAAAAATATCTTAAATCGATTGTTTTCACTATTTTATGTTTGAAAATAAGTAATAGTATTCTTGCGTAATTTAATACCTTAATTGTAGACAAATTACACTTTGTTTCGTTCGAGTTGTTTAATTATTCTCATAATTAAAGTATTTCTATTCAGAGCTGTCTGAAGCTCCAACTGATAGGATTAGAAAATAGACTATTGCACGCATAGGAGGAAGGTTTTTATGAAAACAAAAAAACAATCGGTTCCGAAATTTGCCACTAGGGTAAATAATGACGAAGTAAAACAAATGAATAACTAAATCGACGCTAAGATGGAATTTCAAATGCTTGTATTTGCTGTTTCCAAAAACTGAGACAGAAACTGAACTAATGTGGTAGAAAAAAACGCTGTCACAGACGCTGATGAATGAAGTTGATTTTTGATGGATCAGAAATTTTATTCGACAGAAGACAGTGTTCAATTTGATCCGTGAGTAATGTAAGATCAGGTGAGCGTAAGGCTCATCTCTCTTTCTTCAGATGTCTTCACAGCTGCTATCTTCGTTGTAGACACCTGCACTGGTGGTATTTGAGGAGGGAGAGAATAAAACATTTCTCATCTAAACATCCTCTTTGCTGCAGTTGAGTAACATGTGATGCCAATAGTCTTGAAATGTTGATAGTCGAGATCAATAATTATTCTGTAAATTCACTAAATTTCCTTCATCAGAAGAACCGAGTAAAAGATTCAATGAAATTTAAAATGATATAAAATTATTAAATCTTATTAATTAATTTAATGCGTCAAATACATAAGATTACAAATACAGTTATGGAGGAAGGTTAACTGTCGTATTTGTAATCTAAACTAATATATAAAGCTGAAGAGTTTGTGTGTTGGAACGCGCCAATCTCAGAAACTACCAGTCCGATTTGAAAGATTCTTTTGCTTTAGATAGTCCGTTTATTGAGGAAGGTTATAGGCTGCATAACATCACGCTACAACCAATAGCGGAGCAGTTAACATAAACGTCAACCAATCTGGCAAGCTGTCGGGTGCGGCGGCGGCGAAGGCGCGCTGGGTCGGAGGTGGGTTGGCCGCACGATGAGAACCGAACATTACGGAGATAATAGTGAATGAGATGCACTTAGTTATGTACACGTAATGTGTATGAAACAGGTATGGATCATCACAATTTAACGCGGGTGAAACCGCGGGGCACAGCTAGTCTTATACATTTGACGCATTAAATTAAATTAATAAGATTTAATAACTGTGTTTTATATCATTTTAAATTTCCTTCATTTCTTTTCTACAACATGACTTTTTAAAATGCCTCACTTACACATTCGTTTCTGGAATTCTCTTTTTTCTTTTTTTTTCAGAATTCGCAGAATTAAAATTAATGGCGATCTATTTATTCTATTCCTTAAAAATATTTCTTCTCATTGAAACTAAACCAAATCCTATCTCCTTTTTTCTTTCTCCAACCTCCCCGTTTGAGATTAAACAAACTATCAAATTATTATTGAACAAATTGGATGTAATGATGTCTTCCCAAGTCTTCTCAAATAGATCGTGAATAAAATTGTATTTCATCTGTTTGTATTTCTGTTAGGTTCGATATCTCAACATCTGAAGGAGTCTTTCCGTCCTCCTTCAAACAGGTGACAATTATTCCGTTATGAAAAGCAAGAGATGTGAAAATTTGCCAAAACATCATCCTGTCTGGTAAACCTATGGTGGTAAACTCTTTCCCCAAAATATTTGAAACTCTATCATAATTAACTTCAAATTACATCTTAAAAACATATACCATTGTTCAATAACAAAATGATTTCATCAAAAACACCGAAACTTGGCCGATTGATCTAACAGCTTTATCTTATATTTTTGTTTATCTTACGGAGAAAATGGTTTCTAATAAGTTTTAGTTACAAAGACCGTTTCATTTACAAAGCAATTTAATACAAAAACTATATCTTTCAATGGATTTAAATAGTAACTCATTACCATCCATATGCGGAGGGTTGTTTCCTATCTTTGGAAACGAATTTCAGTGATGCATTGCTGCAGAAAATCCATGTCTCCACAACCGATAACGTTCAATTTGATAGCCTTTTACTGTTCCTATTATTCTGCATATTTCCATTGAAGCAGACTGTTACGGAGTATCATCATATTAATTTTTGTTCACTATTTTTGACAAGCTTTCTAGAGACCATCTAACATACAAGGACGCCTGTTTCCTAGTGCTCGTTTTAGGAATTCAGATGCCTAATAAGTCATTGGTACAGTGTCTGCTTTCTTCAAGGAATGTCACAGAAAGGTACAGCAGGTATTTTTCTTTCCTGTCCCATTCTATCCAGAAACGTTTGTTGAAGCAGAGGTATGTCTGGAAACTTTATCTTGAAGGAACTTTGTTTATCTTATGTGTCTTTACCGTATAAATAGGAAATCTCATTTCGGAATAAAATAGATCCAGAACATTTGCTTGATAATAGTCGAAAGTTGAACTTTGTATATTTGTGCAACGCGACGAATGTTTAACTTACCCTTATAGCTGTATCCTGCGATGATCACGAATCCATTCGAAAAAGTTTCTTTATATTCTAAATATATCTTTCAAATTTTTTATCGCCTCTTTGACGGTAGTAAATTGCTCGTGGTTGGAGTCATTAATGTAAATTATCCTTCATCTAATGTAAGTACGAATGTTGTAAGTGAAAGTCAAGAACAGAATAGTTCGAAACAATCTCTTTATTCAGGCAACTCCTAAGAGTCTTTGCAGCTGCATTTCACCAAAATCACTTCTTAGATATCACTGAATTAAAAGGGATGTTAAATCTGACAGCTAATGACATTACGTCATTCAGGAGAGTTTTAATCTCGACAGGTTCAAGTTTTCCTGTTTTATTGGTATAGCTTTATTCTCAACATTTTAAAGAAAAGAAAAAGAATCTAGTAAGAAAGTCATAAAAAATAGACCTGTATTTGATTAAAAATATCAGATTAAAATTTAGACTCTTTTTATTATAAGAGATTCTGTAATGAATTTAAAAACAAAATTTAGTATTTGCTATTTATATGAGAATTAAGAAATGGAATTTCTTGTGGATTTATTAATAACTAAGTTACTTCAGCTGCTTCCAGGGGCGCAACTCAGATGTTCCCTAGAAACCAACAATTGTTTTCAGGTGAGAGAAGGGGAGGAATTTTCTCATCCGGTCTTGAGGCTCAAAACAGGATGATCCTAAATTAAACTATTTTCAAGTCAGTTTATCACTTGGAAAACATCCGGCATCTCTATTTGATTTATCTTTGACTAGATTAAGATTTTAACAAACTCTCTCTCTCTCTCTCTATTAAACACATGATTATTATTGTCCGGAAATATAAGGAAAAGTTAATTTTCCGATGCTGTAATTTCCGAATTACAGTGAATTCTAATTTGTCTTTGTTTGTGCAATTGTGCATAAATTTTCATTGATATCAGTGATGGAAATAGAGGCTCTGGCGTTCCGCTGCCCAAAGAAATGGAGACCATCAGACTAAACTGTAGGAGGAGACGTAATCCAATTTTATCATAGAGTTGAATGCAGGTGAAACCAAAGACAGTTATTAAGATAATAGAGAAATAGAATTGCGCTTGAGTTGGGTTTTGGTTTTTTTTTTTATGTGGCGGGGAGGGGGGGGGGGAAGAACATTCAGGAAGTTATTTTTATCAGTTCTTAAATTACCTGTTTTTGTTTTATTTTAGCCAAAAAAAAAAAGAGAGAGATGTTTAGAATGAAATCCATTGATTTTTGGGAACTAATTAGTTATTACCTAAATCCGATTTGTTTATCCGGATTAAATCCATCAGGATTTCTTTTAAGTGAAATATTCCTAGAAATAGTGGAAGGTAGAAAAACCCTATTGAACAGAATCTGCTAGGATTTTGAAATGAAGATATTGATATTAGAAATATTCATGGAAAATATTCTTCTTTAAATTAAAAGAGCAATAAATGACCAATCAAAATCCAAATTATAAACCCACGTGACCAAAGATAGCCAGTAACTGACCGTGAAGGAAAATGTTAACTCTTTATTATTGATTCAGTTTTGTGCTAGTTAACAAACATTGGCACAAACAGGAGAATTTCGCGAAAAAAATTTGAAAATATTTTTAATTTGTCAAATTGGATTCTATTTTTTTTTTCGTTATTATAAAAAATTTCTAATCCGATTTTCAAAAAATTAGAAAACTTAATAAATAATTATTAAATAGAAAAAAAAATAGAAATTCATGAAAAAAA
Source organism: Thereuonema tuberculata (assembly GCA_023159025.1). Taxonomy (NCBI): domain Eukaryota; kingdom Metazoa; phylum Arthropoda; class Chilopoda; order Scutigeromorpha; family Scutigeridae; genus Thereuonema; species Thereuonema tuberculata. Next base: position 54,925,365 of record JAFIDM010000179.1, read on the forward strand.
AAGAAAAAAAAGAAAAAACCCAAACTAATTTGATGGATTTAATCTTTGATGGTCTATAATTAATCGGTTTTTTTTCCTAAAAGTAAAATATCTTCAATAATTATTTCAATTTATTAATTTCTTATAATTATTCATAATTAATAACTATAATTAATTTTATTAATGTACAGAATACAAATTAAAAATTCCCTGAAAGAGGTGGGTTTACTTATTTTTTCATTGATCCAATTCATTGAACATTTTTAGAATTTTTAAAACAAAAACTTTATAATTAAGATATAATAATTTTAAATTATTCTTTTTATGTTATAATTCTTTTGAAACTTCCGAATTGTAGCAAAGGAAACTGACAGCAAATGAATTTAAGATCTTATCTGAGAAGATAAGAGAAGATTGGAGAATGCTGGGTTTGCAGTGAAGGACCTGCCCTTGGCAGAGAACTATGAATGAATCTGAGAAGATTCCAGAAGGTGATTAGCTGTAACCTGATGGGTCCCGTTTTGTTAAAAGACTGAAACATTCGAGGTTGGAATCTGTCTTCTCCATCCTTTGAGTTTCCTCTTTTAAGGATCTCTCATTAACTAATGTACAGGTGGTTTAGATAAAAACAATTGTTCATTGTAATTTGAGGTTTGTTTCTTTTACCAATTGTTAATTTTCTTTTCTTTTTTTTTTTTCAGTGAAACCTGAATATCCTTCCAATGCCTGTTACCTGATTGGTTGACGAAGAAAAAGCCCTTCATCGTTTCTTCTTCCACTTTTATTTATATTCATCCCTAAAATTGTTAAAATTTGATATGAAATTACTTTTTTTTTAAATTTTGTAAAAGTCAAAGTCAATCTAACAAAAATTTCACATTCGTTCGAATGTCAGTCTTTTGGTTTCTTTTGTTTTTATCTCAAAATAAAAATAATGGTTTCAAATTGGTTAAGGAAAAAGAAATCTTTTTATTAATGTTCTGAGTTTATAGAGTTTTGTCTTTATCTTTATTGTTGCTATTATTGAATAGATTTTTTTCGAATTCAATCAATTAATTAATCCTTACCAAACAAAAAAAAAACAAACAAATAATTTATCTGTTTTTTAACAAAAAAAAAATGATTAAATTCCTTTTTTTATCGAAAAGATGTCTCAGTTTAAGGAATATTTTAAAAAAAAAAGGAATCATTATTAATAATATTTTATTTAATTTTATTCCCATTCAGAAAAAACAAACCATGTGAATACCTTTTAAATGTTTGTAAGAATTGATTGGAAGTCCTCTGAGTCTTACTCGCTTTTAGTCTGCTTTTGATTGACGATAGAAATGATTATTATGTTACTACAAGGTTTTATAATAGAACCTTTTTTATTTTTATTACTCTTTTTTATTATTAGTTTTTTCCTTTTTTTTAATAGAGATTTTCTATCAGTCTCTTAGCCCTAATTCCCTCTCAATTAAATTTTATTCAAGTTATTTATTTCTAGATTAATCTTTCTTTTTAATACTCTTGGTTTGTATTTTTTTTTAACTAATGGATTTTTGTTTGTTTGGATGATTGCTTTCTTATTGTGTCTGTTAGTTCAACTCATATGGTTTTGTGGGGAGGGGATTCACTCCTGTTAACAATTTGCAGGTATTACCATTTTCATATGTTTAGTTATCAGCTCATCATAACATACTAACTAGTAAATTGTTCTCTTTTTTTTTCTTTGTAATTCTTTTCATGTTTTTTTTCTATTGCAATTATTTGGAAGCATGATTATTAAACATCCGTAGATTCTTCTATTTCTTTCTTTCTGAAGTAATTCCTTTTGTTTTCAATGTCCACCCAAGTGCCTGGCAGCCAGAATTGCGTGCGCTTTTTTTTTCTTGTTCTATTTTCCATTAACATTATTCCTTCTTCCCATTAATTTATAACTCATTTCCTATTTGATTTTCCATTGAGTTTAACAGGAATATTCTTGTAAATCTTTTAAAACCAATACTGGGACTCTTTTAATCAATTAGTTTTGAGGACCTTTTTATTTCAGTCAAAACCTTCTTCCTTTGATAATAAGGTGCTGTTCTCTCTAAGTAAAGGAGGTTATTCAATGGTTCTGTGTCTTTATAACTTCCTTTATTACATAATCTCCAATGTAATATTAATTTCTTTATATCTATTATGACTTCTATTGCTTTATTAATGCTAACTGTCCCTGTGTGATTTAAAATATTAAAGACTTATAAATATTTTTATACTAAAAGTAAGAATGAGAAGACTTGCAACAGCAGACAAGTAAGTTAAAGAAGCTCTTGGGATTTTCCATTCACTTGCACTCATCCTCAATTCATCATTTTTTTAAACGTGGTTCTCACGATTCGAACTTGAAGTAGATTGAGTAAATACTTGGTCTTTTCTCTGGTTTTAGATTTATAGTCTTGTCAATAAAAAAATATGAAAAAGTATTTAAATAACGGAATGATGATTATCTTAATAACAGTAGATGTTTATAGATCGAATGCTTGTATTCATTTGAGACAAACAATGTAGTTTACAAACTTAAGCAGAAATCGTCATTATTTTTTTTTTTAAATAGAGAAATTGTAGAATTCGTAATTTTTTGTATTTTTGGAGCTGCCTCAGAGATGTTGCTTTTAAAGACTTGATCTTATTTCTTTGTAGCTTCAAAAGTTCAGAAGATTTCAGTTCCTTCGAAATATAAAAGTAAGTTTAGAAAAAAATTGGTGTCACCAAATAGATATTTAGGAATTAGAAGAAACACTTGTAATAATTTTCTATCAATTGGTTGTTGTTTCAGTCTCATGAACATCAATGTCCTTTGACAAAATCTTTGTTATTATTCATATTTATGGATTTTATTTCTTTTTACTAATTGCAAAACAAATCTAGCAAAATAACTATTTATTATATGTTTTAAATAAAAGCTATGGAAATGAGTCAGGAAGGAAATAGACTTGAATAGGTCACTATTAAAATTGTTACAATTGTTTTAGACGGAGTCAAATATTTAAACAAAAATAAACAAACAAAGACAAGCTTCAATGGAAAGATTTAATTGATCAGATACTAAAAAATTAGCCTTTTCAAAAATATTATGTTTAATAATGATTTATTGGATCTGTTATCCTCTATCTAGATATTTCTTTGGCGGAAGTAGAGTAGTTTCCCACTGTGAAGGAAAACAAGGGTAGCATCGTAATTATTATGTAATTATTTTATCTTAATTCAGTGACAAAACCTTTCTTTTTCTTTTTTATTAAATGAAATGAAGTAGATCAATTGCAGTGATTTAAAATGTTCCTTCTATTTCTGATCCTCCAATTGAAAAATATTATTTTTTTCTACGAGTCTTTTACTAAACCATTGAATCCTACCCCAAATACAAACACAACTACAGATATTTTCATGTTTTTAATATTTTATTCAAACTTGCTATTGTTTATTTTTTAATTTTATCGCATTGGAGAATCCGTCCTTATTATTATTGTTATTACAATTATTATTATTATTTATGATAAATATTTATGTACAGATTTACCGAAAAACAATTTCCGTGGAATTATATACATACAACAATATATACATAAATCAGTTTTTAATACTTGTTTTTTTTAAATTTCAATAAAGAGTTAACTACGAATATCTTTTATAATTTTCAGGACTTTGAATTCTTTCTTTTTATCTTTATTTCTTAAGTTTATAAGAAGAACTTTGATATTCGACGAATGTACAAAAGGAGTACATTATCATATTGTATATTTCGATATCTCATACCTCATATTATAAAACTTTATCTAAATCTCTTTAACTCGAATGAGTCATTTTAATCCATTTTCTTTTTAATTGATATCTAAATATAAGTTAACGTAATTTGTAAATAGATAATATTACATCGTTGTAATAATTTTCTATTATTTTTTTTTATTATCAACGGGATCTATTCAGATACTGAAGCTCGTATCCCGCCTTCGAAGTCTTATTTTCAATTAAAAATATTAATTATATATGATGAATCATTTTAATAATTATTAAGTAAAACATAGTTATCGCTATTTTAGTCTACATTGTAATTTTAGTCTACATTGTGACACATTCTATACCCTTAATATACTCCTATCTACTCCATGTGTATCTGAGTTTGTATATTTAAAAAGTCATAATTATAATTAGCATACTTGTTTTCTTTTCTTTATTTTTATTTTTACGAACAATAATTAAGATTTAATGGTAGATATTAAAATGTCTTTAAAATGTCAAAAAATTTTATATATATATATATTTAAAATATATTTTTTTATTTAATTAATTTATTTATTAATTTATTAAATTTATTTAAATATATTATTTAAAATAATATTATTATCGTTAGGAACTTCTTTTTTCTATAAAACAAAAAAATTGTGAATAACAATTGTTTTTAATCTTTCACATTTAATGTTGAGTTTTACTATTTAAAACTATCCTATCTTAATTTATTATTAATATTGATTGTTTCTTACTTGTAGTAAGTAGAAAGAAATAGAAATAGCGTAGAGAGTTCTATTAAAATGTTCGAAGCAGAAAAATCCTGTTTTTACAAATGACTTGTATTTGCCGGGTAGCCAAGAAATCCCCCCAAGGGGTTGCTTTTGTTTTTGGTTAATCTATTTTTTTTATGTCTAAGTCTTTTTTAATTTCTACTGAATAAATTAACGCATTTCTTTTTTTTTTAATATTTGAAGGTCTTTGTTTAATTAAAACGACGTTTCTTTTAACTAATTTAATTACCAGCTATTTTGATTTTTACTTTTATAAAAAAAGTATTTTAATAAAGTATTTTAAATATTTTTTTTTTTTTTTTGGTTTTTGTTGTAGATTAGAGTTTGTTAAAAAATTGACCATTATTATCCAAATTTCTAAATTTAGAAACTTTAGATAATAATGTAAAATAAAAAAAATAATCTTTAGAATTTATTTGTAAATTAATTTTAGAAACCTGTTTAGAGCCTTTTTTCTTTATTCAGTTTACAAAATTTTAGTAAAAAGCTTTTACAACATGGAAAAAATTCCTTGTTGAAATGTGTCTATTCGAAATATTTACAAAGAAATTAAATTTAGAGATTGTTTATAAAAAAATTAAATAAGATTATAATCATTATTTAGAATTATTTCAAAATTCCAGTTTATTATATTTTACCATTAGTAAAGTGATATTAACGATTTTACAATGAGTGTACATTCTATTTTACGGCTATTAACTTTCGAGTTGTTTTACACTCATTACCAGAATGCGTTATTTAACAGTTATTATTAATAAATTAATACAGTAACATATTATTGCAATATGTCAACTTTTATTAGTTACTTCACAGTTTGTAGAATTTGATGAATAAATTTATAATTTCTAAGCTTTGTAAATAATTTTATAATAACTGTAAGGTTGTTAACTAATTTAATAAGTAGAGAAAATTGATTGGTAATTTTAGAAGTGGAAAAGAAGTTGTTATTGATTTTTATTCTAAGAAATGTTTTCAATATAATTTTAAATAGTGGTTTTTAGGATGGATCAGTTTTGAATCATTTTTTTTTACTTCAAATTAGTTCTTTTTATTTCTGGGATTAAATTTTAAAAGTGAAACATGTTCTTTCTTCTTTTTAATTCTTTTTCTTTATTGAGTTAGACTCAGAGGATTTCTTGAGAATCTTTATTTTTAAGTTTAAAAGATATAATCACTTAACATCGATCATATTAACATTAAATCTCACTTAATTCTGAAGGATCAGGAGAATCTTCATAAAATAAATTCCATTTTATTATATTATGTAAATCCTTTTTTTATACTTTTTTGAATAAATTGTAATCATGAATTATTTACTTAAAAATTATAATATTATTTTAAAAACTATTTTATAAAAAGGTGTTTTTCAAAACGTTATCATTTTTTATTTTATTGTTTGTTCTAAATTTATTTCCATAAATTAAATAAAAAAGTCGTAGGGTTTCAGGGTAAATGAAATCATATTTCAACTTCATAGAAAATGTAAGAAAAATAATCACTTTTTTAGTAATTAATGTTGTATTAGTTTTATTTTGAATTATTATTATTATTAATATTAATCTGTTATAGTTAAGAATATTATTATGTTATGTTTTTTATAGTCTATTTGATTGAATATGATTGTTATTGTTAATGTTTCTTCCATTATTATTATTATTTTTATTATTATTATTATTATTTGTTTATTTATTTTCTTAGTGTAGAAAACGAAAAAAAGATGAGATGAAGAAAAAAAACCTAAAAAAAATTAGTAAAAGAATTAGAAATGAATTTGTTAGAGCCTTATAACGAATAGGTAGTGCTTTGTCTTTAGCTAATGTGTTTAGTGAAACCCTTTGTGTGATAAAACCAATCTCCCTCCATTTATCATTAGAACAAAAATGGAAATGATTTGCAATAGATCAGCGTTTCTCAAACTTTCTAACATTTCGGAAAAATAATAGGTTTTTTTTTTTTTTTTTTAAGTTAATAGAAATAAAACATTTACAGTTTCTCAGTTTATTGGTAGTTATCTCCAAAAGCCTTTTTTTATCATTTCAACTTCAAGACTCTTCCTAATAGTTTGAGATACACTGTATTTACGAATTTATTTATTTTTTTCCTCCTGTTGGATTGAGAATTTTTTTTTCTCAATAATCTCTTAATATTAATCAAAGGAGTTATTAACCGATTTTTTTAAGTCTCTTAAATATTTTTAAGAGACAATATTTTTATAGATAACGAAAAAAAAAATAACCATCTTTATTTAAAGTTAAATAACAAAAATTGCTTCGTAACAAAAGAGAAAGAAGATAAACAGAATACATTTGTATAGTTTTATTTATTTAAAGATTTTACCAAATAATAAATTGAAAATAAACTAAAAGAATCATAATTACAATCAAGTAGTTAATTAATAGCGAATTGCTTGTAGATTTATTGAGACTTGAACGTATAGTTTTAGGGATATTCTGAGTATTGCCGTTTCTTTTTCATTCCGTAGATGATGTCTCATTAGTAATACTGGGATTCTTAGGGGCTTAGATTTACGCAGACACTAAAAGTACAATCAAGAAACAAAAACCACTGAAAAAACAACGTATCCTTTAAATATTAATGTCAAAAATTCTCGTACTTGTCCTTATTTTACCAAAATATGCTGTAAAACACCAAAATAAATAAAAAAACATGTGTTTGAATTAAACAGAAGCAAACTGTGGTATTTGAATAAGAAAGAGTTTGTTTCTGTCCAACGAACTGAATAACAAAAAAAAAGTATGCCATGAAAATCTGAGCCCTAATCATTACTATTTAGTTAGCTAATAGTTAATAGAAACTAAAGTAGATTGTTAGCTTCATCGTAGTATAGTAGAGTTTCTCTCAACTGGCAAAGTGAGCTAAAAAACTCAAAAGTAATAATAATAATAATAAAATAAAAGCGAACAGAAAAAAATTAATAAATATTTAAGAGTCAATGTTGTTATTAAAAAAAATTGGAAGATATAATCAATTAGAAATATCATATTTAAGGTTTTACATCAGTGACTATTACCTTTTAAATTAATCAACTGAAAATATACAAAGTATATTTCAAAATATGATTTTGATATATATTTTGGTTACATTAAATTTTGTAATTTATCGTAGACTTTATATAATATTATAAACTGAATTGAAATTAACTTATAGGATTTGTTTTAGTAAAATCTATAAAAGTTATTTATTGATTTTAATACGAAAAACTCTTCAATAATTTATTAAGTATATTAAAGACTATGTATTTAAAGTTATTTTGAAAACTGATCAAACCTTAAAGTCATTAAAAAAAAAAAAACAAACAAAAAGGTAAGTTAAAAGAAATCTTCGAAAAAAAAATACGTCAATGTATAAAAACAAAATATTTCAATCTTCTCATTTATAAAAAACAGAAATTAATAACAGAAAAAAAAAATAAAGTCAATAGTAATTGAAAAAAAAGAAAGAAAATAACAAGAAAAAACTTTAAAACTATGTTAATTTATTTGTGAGTCTCTATGAGTTTTGCTGAGTTTGTAAATAGCTTATTTGTGTTTTGTTTTGTTACAGAGATTTATTGCTTTTTTCTTCTAAATTTCTGTTCTATTCTTTTGTGTTTCCCAAGATATTTGTGTATTTTTCTATCAATTTAATTTTATGTATCTTTAATTGATAATTAAATTTTATTTCGTGAAAAAAAAAATAACTATATTCTTCTCTGAGTCTTTTATTTCAATGAAAAATTCTGGCAACAGAAATATTTGTAAATTTTAAAAGAGATTTGAAATCCCTTCTTAAAAAAACCAAACCATTCTGTGAAACCAACTTCTTCACCCATTGAAGCAGAGAGGGGGAGACCGTGAATTGTTTCAAATAATAGAACTAAAAATTAAATGTTCTCTTAATATTCACACAAAATGTTTAACTTCGAAAAGAAAAAAATTGAAAAAATACTGATATTTTTAAGATTACTTTTTTCTAAACGTCTTTTATAGAAATGATACAACTCTTATTGGCAACCTTTCCCCCATCCAACGTTTGTATTATCCAAGTTCATACATTAATGAATAACAATGATTCCGACGATATTTAATACATTAATGCTTTTAGCATCTGCCCAAAAAATATTCAATCTAGCCGCAGGAAATGATTAATCTCAAGTGATGTCACAGAAGCCGCCATTACCTCCACAGGCCGAAGTGTAAAGCAAAGGAAGTTACAGTTACCTGTACAGATGATGGAGGTAAGTTACTTGATACCATTGATTATTTCAAGACCCAAATTATTCACGAAAATATTATGTTAATTTTTAAGGAAACGTGCAAAGAGCGGGTGAACAAAAATTAAGGCAGATTTAAAAATAAAAAAAAATCTATAAGAGAATTTAGCTGTTAAAAGTTGTCGAGAGTGTTGACATGATACAATAATCTGTCGACGTAAACAAAATCTAAATGTTATAGGATTGATAGGACTTTTTCAAAATACTGGTGAATACTCGAATGGGAATGGAAAAAACAAAACAAAAAAACCCATGTCGATAAAATAGGAATTAAAAAGTGTCCGTTACTACTCTAGCGAATTTCATGAATTCCAGACCAAAACATCAGAAACGTTTTTTCATTAATACGCCACATTATTTTGATTAATGATTTGTCTTAAATACATACATTGTTATTAGATTTAATGATGTTATTTTTTTTTATATATATAAAAGTGAAAAGCAAAATATTTGATGCAGAGAAACAGACCGATTAAAATAATCTCTTCTTTTTCGAAAACATTTCAATAACAACTGCTCTAAAACAAAACTTTTTCCTTCCTTTTGCTAATTAATGAAGTTTCGTTGGAAGTCAGATTTACCCTAGAAATAGTTTCCCATAAATGTCTTTTGGCAGCCATAGTCTTTTCATCATTTTTCTTTCGTATAAATTCATAATCTTTGTAAAGTTTAATGAATATAGGGTTGAAATAAAACATTTATAAAACGATGGTTGATATCCTCTTTACTTTACACTTGAGGATAGAATTCCTGGTTCCTTTGTACCCATTGACCTATTCCTCCATTTTATACAAACGAATATGTTTTCTCTTTAAGCCTTTTAATTATATCCCATTATGATTTCATTATTATTAACAAAACAATCTATTACATTAATGTAAATAAATTATCTGGAGTGTCTTTGGTAGTAAAAATAAAATAAAATAAAGAGCATTTCAAGACGTATTTAGAAACTGGAAACCTATTCAGACCTTTTTCTATTATATTATTCTTTACTGCGTAGTAATTGAATGCAATAAAACCTTATACAGAAAAAAAACCAACACCTTATCAGGACTAGAATAAGATTAAAATTCTAAGTTCTTAGTTGATAAATGAAATAGTCTTTGAATTGTTTAAGGTACAGAATTTGGGGCCCACTTTCTATACATGGTTCACAAATACGAAAATCTGAAGTATTTTCTAAAGATAAGTAAAATAATATAAATATGAATTGTGATAAATGTCAGTGAATCATTCTTTGCAATGATTTCTTTTTTCTGTAAGAGTATATTTATCATATTGGATCATAAAAAAGATTTTCTGAATATCAAATATAATATCATACGTAGAATAATATTCTTACATAAATTTAGAATTGATTTGATCTCTGAAGAGCAAAAGTTATAAATAGGCTAAATTCTCAAATGTAGTTAATTCTTTATTTCGTGTTTTGAATAACTCAGTGATTCTTACAACGGACTTCCAAATGGACTAATGAAATCTAGAAATTGAGTTATATAGATCACAAGATCATCAGAATATATCCATAGGCTGAGGATCTTGTGATAATGTATATATAAAGGCGAATAAGCCAATGGTCGTCTCTGTTTGACAGCCTAGGTAATTGAAGTTTACGTATTTCGTTCCCTAAGGATCCAGCAGAGAGCCAAGTAGACTACACTTCTCTCCAATTTAATTTTCCAATAAAAGTAGATGCCATACACAGTCGAAATTTTTATAGGGACCCAATAACGTTAAATCGAATATTTATTATGATTATATATTAGAAAATATTTTGTATTATTTACAGATTACTTGATATCCAATTACTTTCTTATGGAGAAAGTAAAAATTGTAAATATTAAAGCAAAATGATTACTATTTAGATTGAATGATTCGAAGATTTTACAAAGAAAAAACAAAACCTACTGATGACGTGCTTTTAATTTCTCAAATGACGCTGTGTAATTAGGGTGAAAAGAATTCAAAAACTTTAAATTTGTAATAGTTGGTGGGTCTTAAGATGAATTACAATATCTTCTACTTTGTTTCCTTTCCAAAGATGTTATTCTTGTCTTTATCAGAAAGTATCAATCAAAGGTAAATTAAATTGAACTAAAAATGCGAGTGTCAGTGAGCCCTGGTCTTTTAGATCTTCATTAGATATCTAAAATTATTAGTATAATTAGTCTAACAATGAAACATGAAAAAAAAAGGAACTGACTAACAAACAATTCATTCTTAAATGAATGAAATGAAACTATTTACAAATTTCTGGAGTTTCAGCCTCTTAACCTTCATCGGTAGAACCATCAAGACGGTTTATCGAAAAGGAGATATAGGAATTAGATGTAGTAAAAGAAAAAATTCGTAACTATCGAGAATCGAGAAATTTTAAAGTATCAAATATACATCAATTCTACCATCGATTCTACCGGAAAAGGATTAACGGATACTTTCCTGGAGGCACTGCCAAAGTATGGGATAGACATTGCAAATTGCAGAGGTCAAGGTTACGACAAAGGCGCCAATATGAAAGGACAACACCAAGGCGTGAAAGTCCAAATTCTGCAAATTAACCCCCGTGCTTTCTACACACCTTGTGGGTGTCATAACCTTAAACTTGTCTTGGGAGACATGGCCAAATGCAATGCCCAAGCAATGACGTTTTTCGGCATGCTGCACAGGATATACTACATATTTTCTGGTTGTACAAGCAGATGGAAGATATTACAAGAGCACGTTCCTTATCTTACTGCAAAACCGCTATCGGAAACAAGATGGGAATGTCGTATTGAGTGTAAAAGCTGTTCGCTACCAAACAAGTGAAATTCGAGATGCCTTATTAACGGTTGCCGAAACAGCCAACGATCCCAAAGTGAGTAGTGAAGCTGCTTGTCTCGCAAACTACGAGCTTGGAAATTTTGAATTTCTGCTTGTCATAGTGATATGGTATGATGTCCTGTTTGCTGTCAACACCTTCAGCAAAATCTTGCAGACCTCGACTATGCAACTTGATGTTGCCATTAGACATGTCCAAGGTCTAATCCATTTCTTCCCCAAATACAGAGAAGAAGGTTTTGCATCAGCAATGACCATTGCAAAGGAAATTGCATCAGAAATGAATGTCGAACCGGTATTTGAGGAACGTCGCAATATGAGAAGAAAGAGACAGTTTGAATACGAATCTAGGGACGAGACACAAAAGACGCCTGAAGAATCTTTCAGGACAGAATATTTCTTGCAGTTAATAGACCAGGCGTTGGGATCCTTGGAGAGACGTTTCGAACAACTGCAACTATACTTTGACACTTTTGCCTTTGTGTATGATATTCAGCAACTCCGTAACTTGACTTTGGATGATTTGAGAAAATACTTTGTGGATTTGGACACGGCGTTGAGAAGTGGTGATTCACGTGAGGTAGATGGTTCGGACTTACTAGACGAACTGAAGGTCCTGAGAGAAATGATTCCAGAAGAAGTACAAACAGCATTACAGTGTCTTCAGTTCCTTGTGCCATTGGCAGATTCGTTTCCGAAAGCTGCATTCGCGTACAAAATAATGTTAACAGTGCCGGTAACCATAGCAAGTGCGGAAAGAAGTTTTTCAAAACTAAAGTTGATAAAAACTTACATGAGATCATCAATGTCGCAGGCTCGATTGAATGGACTGGCAACATTGTCAATCGAACGAGAGAATTGTTACCACCCTTCACTGCAGAACTCATTGAATTGTTTGCAACCAAGAAAGCAAGGAAGGTGAATTTCCGCTGAAATCATCGTGAGTGTTTTGTCTACATTTGGTTTTTTGCCTGCGGATTACATTTCTGTAGCATTACAATAAATTATTTTGTTTCTCTCGGTTTCTTTCAAAAAATATTATCCTATTCCTTTATTGATATCGTGGATCTCAACATTGCCGAATCGCAAATTTATTTCTCTCGGGATTCCAGAGTATAGGTAGCTACACGCTATCAAATTTCATTGTAAACGGATTGACAACCATTCAGATAATGTTGATGAGGCGAACGTTATTTTACGTTTTCGAACGTTATTGCAAAAGTTGCCAACCTGAAAAGTTTGACAAATTTTTACAATAAAATTTGATAGTAGCCTTTAAAAGTAAAGGTACAATGACCTGAATTTTTTTGTTGATCTTTTGCAATTTAGGCCTATATGCATTTCGATTTTACTTAGCGCTGATATGCAAGAACTTTCAATTTTTTTCTGATTAAGTAGCTGCCCGATTACCGTCTGAAAGTTATTAGGCCTATTATTTATTTTATTTATTTATTTATGAAGCCTCTTCGGGAGCGTGTAGCTAATTCCCTTTGTGTTTTTTCGTTATTTATTTTTCATAACTGTTATGTGCCATGACAACAACGAGCAGCTATGTATAATTCGGCCCAGGGAAATTCATCTGTTACAGAAAAAAAAAAAATGGAAACTAAATGAGGGAAGAAATACCCGGTGTGACGTGTCCTATTATGACCAGTAAAACCCAGTATGACTGTGACGGGTCATGGGCCGGTGTCGTATAACGTCAAGGGCCCGCAAAATTCATTTTGCCCGAGGCCTGGCACCATCCTAGCGCCGACCCTGGTTTGGCTGTGTGTTTACATCTCTAGGGCTCGATATTGAAAATTCGATCAAACAGCATCTTTTTAATTTTGACACAGATCATCCATGACAACTTTCGTTTGACGATTTTGAAGATAAGAAAACCCTTCAAAAAAGATTCCCCCCCCCCTCCTCTTCTCCCTCTTACACATATTAGGATACGAATATGTAGAATTCGTGTTAATACGTATTGTTTCGATTTGGCAAAGAATAGGAGAGAATGAGGAAGGGAATTATGTACAGCAATATTTTAGTTTCAATTGTCGCCACCATTGCGTATGTGGCGTAATTTCAGGGATTTTTACCCATTAGGGGTGGTTAATCGAAATTGCGTAGGTTTTCCAAGTATAGCCTAAGGAAGCTTTCTGTCAAATTTCAGGTTCCTGTCTTAGATGGATATGGGAAGTAGATGTGAGTCAGTGAGGCCTGTTGCATATATATATATATATATATATATATATATATATATATATATATATATATCGATCAGCCAAAACATTAGGACCACCAACTTAATATGATGTTGATCCTTCTCTTGTCGTCAAAGCAACCTTCACCTAGCAAGGCATGGATTATACAAGATCTTAGTAGGTGTCCTGTGATAGCTGTTACCCACAATATCAGCAGAAGATCCTTCAGTTCCTGCAAATTACATGGTTGAGGTGATGCATCCCGAATATGTTTCTCCAATTCATCACAAATGTTTGATTGGATTCATGTCAGGGGAATTTGGAGGCCATGGTAATAGCTGTGACTCTTCCTCTGTGAATCATTCCATGACAATCCAAACTGTACGACTTGGAGCATTGTCTTGCTGATAGAAGGCATCTCTATCAGGGAAACACTCGCCCAAAAAGATACTTGATTAGCAACAATATTCAGATAGATGACATCTGTCAGACAGGTCAAGTGTTCCCAGGAAACATCATCACGCTCCTTGCACTTGTACTGTGGGACGAACCACAACCATCCACGTGAGAAGGCTTCTTTTGGTAAACGTCACACATACGCCCAACCATCCCAATGGTGCAACATGTGGAACCAGCCAACCTTCGCTCAGTGATCCAATTTCTAAGGCCACTGGAAGCGCTTTCGGCGTTGAATAGCTGTTAACATACGACGGGGTCTTAACTTTCTTTTCAAGAGTACGAACAGTAACTGTATCACCGCTATTAACTGTAAACATTCGAAATAAATAGTTTTGAAAGGAAATGACTCTTGTATTTAAAGAAACATTTAGTAAATATTGGGAACCACAGACAGGAGAATGGACAGATCTGCCCACCACTGCATAGCAATAAGATATATACGTAAGGAAAAATCTCCATAAATAGGATATTTTTTATTATTATTACGACTTGACTCAATTATTAGTCCGTTCGCAGTTATATAATTGTAGATATGACTTAAATTATGTGGTGAGTGTGGGTTGCAGAGCACCGCGACCGTTGATATGACTTATTTAGTTGACATCTTAATTCCCGGATGTATTAATTAATTAATTAACTTTTAGTAATTATGTACGTAATTATTAAAGAATATTATCATTTGGTTACATGTATATAATTATTATTTACTTGAAATAAATGATAATATTAATTAATAATTACATATAATAATTATTAAAAGTTAATTAAATAATAACTGTAAGAATTATATAACTCCGAACGGACTAACAATTGAGACGAGTCGTAATAATAAAATACGTTCTATTTAAGGAGATCTTTCTATAGATATATATATTATCACTATACAGGGTGGGGCAAATTCCCATAGAGTTTTGCCCATTGTCCTTTAAAATCCTATCAAGATAATAATTTAAATAATTTACACAATGTCCATGTCCGGTAAGAAAAAGTTAGTTTGGGAATGGCTGGGATATCCATTGGTAGTCAAAAGTTAAACAGCAAATAAACATGTCTAATTTGCTAACAAAGTACAAAATGTCGTTGCGACAGATGGGTTGCAGATGCCAAATGCGGCTAAACCACAATCCAGCACTTGAACCTGTTCAGTACCAAAAGTTAACTAATTTCTTCATGTGCATCAAGTTATCGTTTGTGTCTTGTTTAATAAAAGTAGAGATTATCTTTAGAAGACATGAGATTGAATCAGAGAGAAAGAAATGGAATATACTAGTATCATGTATCGAATCGATATCACAGGGTCGCCTGAAGACCTGTTCTGGATGTCCAAGGCTCATATCCAGAAGGGAAGATCTGCTTTTATCTGCTTCTAATCTCAATATGACACATTCAACACAGCAGCTGAATGCATATATCTCTGTGTTCACAGGAATCCAGCAATCCCGTAGACTTCATCAGAGACAACTTTACGCAAGAGCTGTTTGATTTCCTTCAACGAATACGGGCTAGATTGATTGATCTCGAGACCATCAAAAAAAAGTAAATATGATGTTCCGATGCAGTCTCTAGAACAATTCCGAATGACCATTAATATGACAAGCCATCAGCCCTCTGGATATAGACGGAATGGGATTCAATAGTCGCACTGATATGCACATCTTCTCAGGCAATACTCTAACAGCAATAATGTCTGGACCAAATACATTGTTCACTTTGTCGTAGATACAGATGAGCTCTCAAAGCGCTCGCCTGATTGTTTTCTCTGTAGGTCAATCATTTGTAAGAATGAAATCTATCTAATCTCATCTAATAGAATATATTTTGATTTTTTTCGTATTCATTCGGTAGTAATCTCCGTCAATTCGGTAGAGGTCAATTTTGACGAAGAACAGTGTGTAGCGTTGTAGTCAGGTGTGTTGGTCTAACAGATTGTTTTTTGCTAGCATTTGTTTCCGGCAAAAAAGATGCGGATTTAGGTAACTTCTACAACATTAGCACGAATCCAAAATAGATAAAATGGAACAAAATTCCTTTTCTATCTGAATTGCTTATGTCTTCATCAGTTGTGTTGAAAGCCAGTAGTTTCTCGATTGCTATTCTCATCTATTGCAAAGCAGACATAAAACAACAAAGACAGCATTTCTCATTTGGATATTAAAAATGATTGTAGAATGAAGATCGCAGACGAGTTGTCCTCCTCAACAATGGGTGGACAGAGAGAAATACAGCCCAAGGAAATACTGACTTACGTTTGTCGTATGAACATATATAGACAATTGGGGAAAAAAACCCTACTTGGTTTTCTCTGTAAACAAGTTTAATCTTAACAAAGAGGTTTAGGACCCTCTAGGATGACGGTTTGAAAGTCTAAGCACAAACTCCTTGAAGCTTTGTATTTCTGTTATTTTGGAATACGTCTTCACTGTTTTAAATAAGTTGATTGTTACTCTGAATTTCAATGAGTTGAGTTCACTGTTACTTTACTGTTATTTGTATCTTATTTATTTTAATACAGGGTGCGGCAGAGCAACTTTCTTATTTGAAACACGCGCGCGCTGAATCGACCGTTATTCCGAGAAGGGTGGGGTGGCGCTCATTCGAAAGAGCAAAACCTAACGTTTTCTGTCATGTAGGTTTAGTAATGATCATGCAGGGAGGAGCGGGCGTTCGCCGTAGACGCGTACTTTTCAAGCGGCCGTTCAATCATCGCCACGCAACGTGCATTCAGGAATCACTTTAATATCGTGCCCGCTCGTGGAACAGGGTCGTGTTTCTGATCGGAAATCAATTCTTTTACGAGTGCTCAAATTAAGAAAACCGGTGATGTGCAGAAAAAAAAAAACCTGGAAGTTCAAGAACCGTCAGGATACCCGAAAACATTGAGCAGGTTAGGCACGCAAACAGTCCACATGATTGAGGATTTTTTTTTTACGAAAACTTGAAGAAATGGATGTGGGGATGTCTGGTTTCAGCAGGATGGCGCCACGGCCCACACGGCGCGAACGTCGATGAATCATTTGCGAGAACATTTCCCTGGATGCCCCCTCATCTCCTTGCGGGGCGATCTTCAGTGGCCGGTGCGCTCGCCCGATTTAGCCCTGTGTAATTTTTTTTTTTGCGGGGCTATCTGAAATCCCTATTTTACACAGACCGTCCAAGGACCCTGGCTGAACTAAAGAACAATATTCAAGCTGCTATCGACAACATATCCGTCGATGCATTGGCCAGAACGGAGGTCACCTTAGTGATATCATTTTTTAAAACATAATAAATAAAATCTTTAAATGTCTCTCTGTTACATGGAAAAAGAATTCAACTGATATCTCCTATACTGTTTGTGTTATTCCTTTTTAAAATAAGGAAGTTGGGTGCAATGCGGCACCCTATACTTCCATTGTTAGTCTCAGAATTTGAAAGACTATTTCTGATTCCAATAATTCAGTGTGATGTCATTTATTGTTGTCTTCTTATTAATTACAAGAAAATAACATTGATTGTTATACTATTGTTAGGGAAAGTTTATAGTGTTTTTCTCCAGGAGGAGAAGAACAGTTTTGTTTGTTTATGACGCTGAATAACATCTATTCGCGATCCTACGCTAGGATGAAGGTTTAAAGGTGAGATTGGTAAACGCTAATATCTCAGAACCTATAAGAGATAGAATATACAAACCAATATGTAAATGAAGCAAAAATAAAGGGTTTTCATTATATGCAGTTTTCTTTACACAACATGTTATCCATATTGTTACAATTTTAACAAAAACATGCCACAATTTCCAAATATTTCCAAGTATCTTTATTGCGCCTGCCATTTATAAACTATACAACATAGACATACACTTAATACGTAGGAAGAAAGCAGGCCTTTCACCTAACATTTATAATTAATTTTAGCCCATTAATTAATAATAATCTTGGACTAACAACTAACTAACCAATGTCACCAAGCAGTAAGATGGCAGTAAACCAGCGAGAATACAGGAAAAGAAAACTCGTAGCAACATCCATTCCGAAACGGAAATGCAACTCTGGGCCAAAATGAAAAGCAGAACAATTAGGCGAAAGTAGAAACGTCAAAACAGAGGAATAACAAAACGCATGAGTTCAGAAAGCGAAGAGCAGGAAAACAAAGAGATTTAGATACAACTACAATTCAAATACATCAAAGCAGACCTCCTTATAATTTTGCTGATGAATATTTGGCAAAATAATTCTTAGACTAGTTGACCCGTGCGAATAATTCGCAAGAAAAAAAACCACCTTTGAGAAATAATAAACAAATCCAACAATAACACGTGTGCATGTTAGTTAAACACATTGTCAATAGATGGCTCCTTCTCCATTTTTATAAAAAGGTTGACCTGTGCGAATAATTCACATGGTATCTTGATCAGTCACCGAATGGTAATGTGGAAATAAATAAGTGAACAGATTGTCAATAGTTGCCGTCTACATTTTTATAAAAAGATTTTTAAAATAAAGTTTTTTAACGAAAACATTAATTTTAAACAATTTGTTTATTTTTCGTCATTAGCGGCGAACGTACTCTTCAAAATGATATCTCAATCATTGATTTTGATGAAGCATTAAGGGAAATAAAAAAAAAAACACATTTGAGAAATAACATATGAGAAGTTGACAAATTTTTATGTTTTTTATTGTAATAAATCGTTTATTTTTATTAAAATATAAATCTTTATTTGTTTTTTATCTGTTATTATTAAATGAACGATGAAATATCATTTTAAAGTGCATTTTTATTCAAAAACGGATATATTTGAATTTTACGACGCTATAACAATATTTAAAATGTTGTTTCACTTTCGAAAGATAAGCCGCTTCAGTTAAAGCGTGTCTACATTTTTACAAAAAGATTTTTAAAATAAAGATTTTTGACGAAAACATTAATTTTAAACATTCTTCATTAGCGGGGAATGTAATCTTCAAAATGATGTCTCAATCATTGATTTTGATGAAGTATTAAGGTAGTTATGGCGTACACAAGCCAAAATACCCCTTTGAGAAATAATATATAAGGATAATCCATTTGGTTACATTAGTGATGTATGCGATAGCTTGTGGTTTTGACTGACATTGAACTAATCAAACAAAACAAACAAAGACAATTTGATAGGAAAAGTTTTTGGAAGATGTATCGCAATTGAATGCATGTGGAACTTATATCAAAAATCAAATGCCTAAACTGTTAAAGAGCAGCGAATTTTCAAACCCACCCTATCCCACTCATTAGCGAGAGACCCATATCCCCTTTTATACAGATTAGTAGATTGAGACATCACATGAGTACATTAATGTACTGAGGGATATAAAATAACATGGTTCCTACACTACCTTATCAATTGCATAATGACTCTAACGTGTCTTAAGAGAAACTTGATTCACAAGTCCATATACTACACTTGTCAGGTTACGTGAAAAAAAAGGAAACCGTAAAACGATGGTTAAATTAGCTAATCCAATTGATAGGCAGCACAATATTAAAGTGACAAACGAGTCTCTGGAAAGGAAACCATCAAATAAAGCATTTAATCTCACAAGGAAACCACTCTAAAAATTCAGATTTTAATGAAACTTTGCAGAATGAATCTATAGATTGTGTTTAATAAATGAAAGGAATCTTAGCTGCGGAATCCAAGCGAAAGTGGGATAAAATGGGCCCTGTTTATCCTCAACAATCGGTCAATTATGAGTCCAACACCAGATGGCGCTAATGGTTTATTACTAACGAAGAAACCTTAAGCAGGGCGCACACGAGACAACTTTGTGCCAAGTTGTATGGACAATTAGTTGTTAGAACGCCTTTTGAGCACAGTTGATAGCGACTTTAATTTACACACACATCGAGACCCATATCATTCTTTCCGAACAGCAGAAGGGCTGTTGCAGGAATTCTCAGGATTGTAAGGAGCAACTCCTGTAATCCTGCGGCAGGAGCGTGCGAAGAATAGGATGCTGACTTCAGATCTAAAGTTTGTGAGTTCGAATCTTATACAAAGTGCGGAAAAAGACAATCTTTATTTCACAGAGTTATGAAATCAGAGTGAAATAGAATAAAAAAGAAAGTGAATTTGCCCGTGTTGTGGTGGTTCAGTGGATAGCAATACTGACTTCAGATCCAAAGTTTGTGAGTTCAAATCTAACACAGAGTGCGGAAAAAGAAAATCTTTATTTCACAGAGATATGAAATCAGATTGAAATAGAATAAAACAGATAG
>JAFIDM010000179.1:54950865-54972040 GCA_023159025.1 Thereuonema tuberculata
CAACACAGGCAACTTCAATTTCTGTTTTATTCTATTTCAATCTGATTACATAACGCTCAGAAATAAAGATTGTGTTTTTTTGCACTTAGTATAAGATTCGAACTCATAAACTTTCCATCTGAAGCAGAGGCGTATTTACAAGATGGTAAAGTTGCCCAGGGCGGCAACTATAGGGAGCGGCAAAAAAATAGGAAAAAACAAAAATCATGCACTTTTCAATAATATTAATATTTAATATTGATATTCAAAAATATTAAGTGTTATACTACAAGCAGAAAACGAGGGAAACATAAGAAGAAACAGATATTTCCTGGCTTTTTGATGTGTATGCACAGTATATGCGAACAGAGAGTATTTTTGGCTTTGAGTGTAAATCCCGGGAAATCGGGTGAGTGATGACTGGCCGTAGGTTTGAAGTGGAAGGGGGTAGACGTTGCATTGGAGTGCTCAGTCATGGGAGGCGGCGGGGACTGTCTGACAGTGACGTTATACCTGTATTTATTTTCTAATACATATCTTCTGCGACTGTTACGAACGAAATATATTCCAACTATTTATATTAACTTTTACGTTTAATTTTCTGTTAAATAACTTTTATAACATATTTTTAGAACATGTACTTAAGGAAAGGAATACATCATTATGGGCCTATATATTTACATATTCTTGTTTTCATATTCTGAGTAAGTAAATTCTAACGAACAGACCAGTTGTAAATTATCAGTAACTTAGCTCAAAACATCAGTATAGTTTACTAGTGATATATTTAGACAGGAGGAATGGGGGCAAATCTGGCATAGCCCATAGGCGGCAAAAGTGTAAATCCGCCATGGCTTATACGGACTTGAACTTCCAACACCCTGCTTACTGGTCGCATTAAGTTCGAAGTCAGAACTGATGTCCATTGGACTACATCAACACTTTTGACTGATACTCTTGTTTTATTCTATTTCAATCTGACTTCTCAATAATGAGAATAATTTTTTTCTTCTTCCTGGATCAGTTTCGAACTCACATACTTTTGTTCGAAGTCAGAACTGCTATCCATTGGACTATATCAACACTAATGACTGCGACTCTTTGTTTTATTCTATTTCAATCTGACTTCCGAATAAACCGAATAAACTCACAATTTATCGCTGTAATAGTATTTTATTTTCCCTTCGCATGATTTTTATTGTCAAAATTAGGAAAATGCAAGAAGAATCTACTAAAACAAATAAGAAAAATAAAGATGTAAAAAAAAAGAAACTAAAATAAACTTTCAAAATGAATCAACTGGAATGCGCATCTGTCTGTCAACCATGCTTTTTTTATTTCTACAGACAAATCTAAGAATTCATTAAACGTCTGCAAAATTGCACATTGGTAATAAAATGAAAACGCGAATTTCCATTTTGCAAAAATTCTGTAATCAAATAAGTTTGGTGCGAAATTGCTCTATGTTTTGAATGTTTTCAAATGAAGTATTATTCAAAAAAGTGTAGTTATTTAAGATTGTTACGGGAATGTTTAAATCGGAGATTTTTAAAAGCTTATAACTTTTGACCTAGAGATTAACCGGTAAAAAATTTTGTGTCATTATTTTTACTTTTTTT
Organism: Thereuonema tuberculata; assembly: GCA_023159025.1. Classification (NCBI taxonomy): domain Eukaryota; kingdom Metazoa; phylum Arthropoda; class Chilopoda; order Scutigeromorpha; family Scutigeridae; genus Thereuonema; species Thereuonema tuberculata. The sequence continues at coordinate 54,952,464 of JAFIDM010000179.1, forward strand.
TTTAGCTGAACATTTTGATATATAATAATTTATGTTAATCTGTTTTTGACAGCATAATGTGTCTCCAAGTTAGTTTTTCTAAATTTAATTAGCTTTCATCTTCAAAGTAATGCCTTTTTTTTATTTTAAGCTGAGACCCTGTATATCGTTACACCGATTCTCTTCCGGATTTTTAGGGCAAACTAAGGTATCTCCTGTTGCAATGGAGAGAAACCAGAGCTATCTTCATTCCTAAACCAGGCAAACCAAGTTATATGGAAGCTAAAGCTTATTGACCTATCAGCCTTACCTCGTTTTTACTCAAAACCTTAGAGAAATTGGTTTATTGATATATAAGAGATGAGATTCTTGTTTCACATCCTCTTGCCAGTCATCAATTTGCCTATCAACAAGGGTAAATCGACAGAAATGGCCCTTCATCATATGTTAACACATTTGAAGAAAACCCTTCAGCATAAAGAATTTGTTTTAACTGTTTTCATGGACATTGAGGGGGTCTTTGATAAAATCTTGATAGAAGCTATTGAAGCAGCCAGTCATAACCATGAAATCAACCCTAGCTTATGTCGATCAATTCTAAGTGGACATGTGGTCATATCCTCGCTGATGAGGGACACCTTAGTGATTGCTGTCAATTGAGGTTGCCCGCTGGGAGGGGTTCTTGTGGTGGATGAACTGCTGGTGTCACTTGGGTGGGGCTGCATTGGATATGCAAACGACATCTCAATAACCGTTAGAGGTAAATTCCCGAAAACAGTATCAGAAATTACGCAAGAGGCTCTATTACTGGTTGAAAGGTGGTGTAGGAAGGTAGGTCTATCAGTCAACCTAGGACAAAACGAACTTGATATCTTTCACAAGGAAAAAGAACTTACACGAGTTGCAAGCTCTTATTTTCTTTGACAGAAACTTACTTTCTTTGACTAAGATTAGAATAAAACAGATCAACCAGTTTGAATTTCTTTGAAGATTCAATGATCTTTTTGTCTTTCGCAAGTGAAATCATTTGGGGAAAAGGTATTCGATGTATCCTGTTATTCTCAACTAATGTCTGTCTGAGCTCGGATTGAATTAGTTGAGATAAGTCTTTGAGGCATTTGGAAAAATCTCAGCTCATAATGGGGGAGTCAAAAAAAGAATTATAAAGGAAATACAAAATTTTATATTTTATCTATGTAAAAAATAAGATAAGGTGGAAGAAAATGAAATTGTGCTAAAAACAAAAGTAAATCTTCAATTTAATAAAAAGCAACAGAAGAGATCTAATTTAAAAGAGATCTTTCTATGAAATACAATTCTCTTCTATTTTTCAACCAATAATAATCAAAAGGCTCTCAATTGAAACTGGAATAAGAAATTGATATTTTTATCTGGGGGCACGGCAGTGCCCCCGCCAAGACGAGCCGAAGGCAGGAAGGGCACTACGTACCTTTTCTGGAAGTGTTTCATCGTATTTTCGAACCCTGATAGCTTCGGCTCAGATAATACTAGAGCGCTCAAATTTTCAGGATATGATGCAATTACCAGACTAATGAAATACGCTAAGTTTCATTTATTTAGCTTTTATACTTTGGATTTTATTAATACCTAAAATATGTCGATTCCGTCACTGACTGACTGACTGACTGACTCATGATCATCAAAACCTCTAGGGTACTTCCTGAAGTCCCAGAAAGCTGAAATTTGGTATGCAGGTTAGGATTAGCACACAAACAACAAAAAAATTAAGAAATCCGTAACTTTTACATTCCAACCCCTCATAAAGGGGGGGGTCTGGTTATGTATTATCGAACCCTCATAGCTTCGGCCTGGATAATACTAGAGAGCTCAAATTTTCAGGATAAGATGCAGTTACCATACTAATGAAATACGCTAAGTTTCATTTATCTAGCTTCTATACTTTGGATTTTATTAAGATCTGAAATACGTCGTACCCTCAATGCTTCTGCCTAAATAATACTGTGTAATAATGTGATTTCTTCCAAAGTGCAAACAGCTTGTATATACAAGTTGACCAATAGAAAAACAGAAAAGTAGGGTATTGAAAAAAAATCCATTTTCTAAATAATCTTAAAACTAAATTTAGTTGTAATAGATAATCCCACCCAAAACATTTCATGTAAAATAAGTTGCCAAGATTCACATGCTCATAACGCTTTCACTGTTAAACAGTTATCAGATCTCATCTTACAAAAAGAAATGAAATCCCACCCAAAACATTTCATGTAAAATAAGGGGTTGCCAAGACTCGCATGCTCATAACGCTTTCACTGTTAAAAAGTTATCAGATCTCATCCTACAAAAAGAAATGAAATCCCACCCAAAACACTTCGTGTAAAATAGGTTGCCAAGACTCACATGTCATAAAGCTTTCACTGTTAAAAAGATATGAGATCTCATGCAGAGCCAAGCCCCTAACTCAACGAGGCCTAACTCTACAAGCCCCAACTCTAAAAACCCTATATCTTGGTGAAAAAGTATGGCTTGGCCGTTTCATGGAACTATTTCATCTCACCCAAAACATTTCATGTAGAATACGTTGCCAAGATGCTCATAACGCTTTCACTGTTAAAAAGTTATCAGATCTCATCTAGAGCCAAGCCCCTCACTCTACAAGGGGGCCTAACTCTAAAAACCCTACTATCTTGGTCAAAAAGTGTGCCTTGGCATACTCCATATCCTTTACATAACTCCATGGGATTGTCTGTGTGACAGCCACGAAACGGCCAAGGCATACTTTTTGACCAAGATATAGGGTTTTTAGAGTTGGGGCTTGTAGAGTTAGGCCTCGTTGAGTTAGGGGCTTGGCTCTACATGAGATCTCATATCTTTTTAACAGTGAAAGCTTTATGACATGTGAGTCTTGACAACTTATTTTACACGAAGTGTTTTGGGTGGGATATTCATTTTCCAAAATATTGAATAAATAAAGTCTGTTCGATACTTTTCTCCACTCTTTCTAGTCGGAGAAAAAACAAACGAATTCATGAATCATTTATAATAAAGCAACTGTCAATTTAAAAACATCCCAATACTAAAATGGAATGAGTTGTTTTCCTCAAAACCAAACTCAACTGTTGTCATCTGCGGGACTGGGTTTAATTTTTGTTAACTAGATAAATTAATTTTATGAATCTAATTAAAATGGTTTTGAAACAAACGAACCAGTTTCTAATTCATTCACACACACAAAAAAAACAGATTAAATACATCGATCGATAATGAATCCACATTGTTTCAACATAGTTAAATATGTTGATTTGATCTTTTGTTAAACAAAGTAAAAATCAAAAAAAAAACTTCTGTTACTGGAAGAACATCATCTTCAATATTTCGTCTTTTTGAGCAAAAGACTTCTTTAGGAGGATTATAGTTTAAGAAGAGATAACATTTAAAAATAACAATCTTATGTTTTAAATAATAAAATTACTTAAAACCAATAAAACATTGCCGATTATTCAAAATAATAATCGTGCTTTAAATAATGAAACTAACTGTTATTATAATGCTTATTTAATTTATAAGTAATTTTCTTTCTTTATTCCTTCATTTAGGAGTCAATCCTTCACTTTATGGATTGTGTTGCTTTTTCTTAGAAGCTCTTCAGTCTGTTTCTCTTCACTATAGATCTCGACACACTTTCCTTATGCCTTTGGTAATTTCGTAAATTTTGTAAATTTGTCATTAACTGTTTTTTTATTTAACTTCTTCTTTTCTTTGAATAACCGGAGGCTCGTACAAAAGATTTAAGAAATCAAAAACGAAAAAGATTTTAGATTTTATTCCCTTGAGGCTTTATAATATCTACAGAAGACGCATATTTAATGATAATCGAAAATATGGGTAGTAAGTATTAGACGAATCTAAAATTAATAAAGCTACAATAATGAGATTGTTAAAATTACTTTATAATAATAGTTATTTTGATTGAAGTGACGTATTATAAACAAATTAGAAGTTTTTCTCTGGTTAGCCCAATTTCAGGGACGATATGTATATAACAGATATTTCAATTAGACAGAATGGAATGAGGACAAATACGCGGGTGATATTCTGTTAATCTGGGAAGGTCCTCAGAGACAATTTTCCAAATTTTAAAATCACATAAATTCAATTAAAAATAATCTGAAGTTTACTTATGATAAAGAAAAGGAAAATAAATTACTTTTCTTAGAAGTATTATTAGAGCTACAAAATCATTTGAACATTTTGAAAAAAATCTAAAAAGGAATCATATCCTGAATTTCCATTCGAATGTAAAGCAATTAGTAAACATTACCTAAAAGAATAACAGAATATAAAACAGAGGATAAAAAAATTACAGAAGCAAAACATTGACAACATGACAACAGTCTTCGAAAATAATGAATAATTTCACAACCAAAGTTAGAAATGAACTATTCAGAGAAAAGAAGAAGTTAAATAATAAAAGAGTTAATGACAAATTTACTAAAATTATGAAATTACCAAAGGCATAAGGAAAGTGTGTCGAGATCTATAGTGAAGAGAAACAGACTTTCAGAGCTTCTAAGAAAAAGCAACACAATCCATAAAGTGAAGGATTGACTCCTAAATGAAGGAATAAAGAAAAAGATTTTAAAAGTTAGCAAAATAACATTTGGATATTTTCAGAAATATAAGAAAGAAAAATAAAGAAAGAAATATGTTAAATAAGGATTACAATAACAGTAAGGTTCATTATTTAAAGCATGATTATTATTTTTAATAATTGCATTATTTCATTATTTAAAGCATAGGCTATTAATTAATGATTGTTTTATTGTTTTTTTTGTTTTTTTGAACAAATTTATGCCGTGTAATTAAAGTCTATTTTATTATTTAAAATATAGATTGTTGTATTTTCAATGTAACGTTTGTGAAGACAAGTCTCTTTCTCAACTGAACAAGTCTTGCTGAAAAAGACAAAATATTGAAGATGTTTTCAAGTAATACAAGTTTTTTGATTTTATTGTTAAGTTAGAAAATTATAGATAGTAAATGTTAGAAAAGAATGGAAAAGTAAAAACCATTTTATATTCTTTTATCAAAGGAAGACTCTTTATAAAAAATGGACGCACTAAGAAGGAATTAAACAACTGACAAAATTTAATAGGTTTAATGTAATCCATTTACAGAACACGACATGATTAGAATTTCAGAACAATTTCTTGCAACTGATGTGCTGCGAACTATTGTAATAAATTCAATGTAAAATTTTATTTATTTATTTATTTATTTGCTCTCACTTATGGTGTTTCATATACTGATTAAATACCCTTCTTCCCTTTGAAGGTCCTGAGTCTTAAAATTTCAGTTTTATTGCAGCTGCGCTCTGAAATACTCAAAAATTACGATAGATTGTTGTATTGGCTCCGATTGAAACTGACTCCTGGGATTCTGACAATGAATTAGAATTTGAATTAATAGTAACATACTTTTGAGGGATTATTATTTTAATGTGCCGTGTTGAGTCATGGATGTGCCCCGAGGAGAAGAAGGTTGTAGAATACTGATTTATTGGACAGAAAGAACTACATATAGTGAGAAGATCAGTAGGACGTTGGTCCACCTCTGGCCTGGATACGAGCTGTTACCTAACGTAGCATTGATTGATGCTGTTGGTGGATGGTGTTTGCAGGATTTCTTGCCAAACGGCCTCTAATTGGCGGGATAATTCATCGACATTCTGGGATGGCCGCAGGCGACCCCCACCACATCCCAAATAGGAGAGAGATCTGTACTGGCCAAGAAAGTGTGTCGCAACCACGAAGACGATCAATGAAGACGCATGCCGTGTGTGGCCGTGCGTTATCTTGCTGAAAAGTGTCGCGAAAGGAATGGAATCACAACCAGTCGTACAATTTCGTCAACGTACTGCCGTGCTGTGAGGGTAACACGGACGACTACCAAGGGGGTCTGGCTTTCAAACGAAATGGCATCCCAGACCCTATCTCCCCGTTGTCGGGTCGTGTGGTGGTCTGACGACACGTCTACGCTAGTCGTCGAGGCTTACTTCAAAACGGGACTCATCACTGAAGACAATTCGTTCCCAATCACAATTTCATGTTGATCGTGCCCGGTATCACTGCAGCCGCCCTTATCGATGCATACTGGTCAGTAGTAGGCGGCATAATGGGAACCGCTAGCGTAGATTCTGCTTCTACTATATGGTCCGTGTGGTCACTTCAGTATTGGTCACATGTTGGATGGTTGATAGAGACGAATCTAGTGCTGTAACAGCTCTGACAATTGCTCTATGTTCCCGTTCTGTCGTCGCCCTAGGCCGTCCGCTGCTCTCTTATCTCTGAATCTGTCATCCCTGTCAACATCGTCTATTTGCCGCATCTCTTTGACCCAAATGCCGAGCGATTTGTTGGTTTGTTCATTCATCGTCATGTAATCCAATGGCACGTTCTCTTTTAAACTCCGTCGTATAGTCGTAGTGGCAGCTAATGCGCCGGAGAGATATTGTTACAATCAAGGTAGGAAAACTCAATCAAAATCCACTGGAAGTTTTGTTCCTGAAAGCGAGATTCGCTCTTTATATACACCGTGAACTGTTCCAATGCGCTGTAACTGCGGCTATTCATTATTGGGTGCGAACTTTTGATCATTTGCATATTCGGTCGAAAGGGTTTTACATGTGAAGTTTCATTACTATCGGATTACTTTTTGGGGATGCGTCGATTTCTTTTTTGTCAAAGAGTGAATAAAGCTATTCTAGAAATGTCTGCTTTTTAATAAATAACACAATGAAAGGCTTCTATTCAATGTAAATCAGTTAAGAAAACTGTTGAAAAGCCTACATTGGTTAAGGAGGTTTTTTTTTTTATTATTTTTTTTAAATTTATTTATTTATTTATTAACATCTTGCTTGATTCTATGAAAGATGAATGAAATACATTTGTTCTATATTTTCAACTTATTTGTTTCGTTCTATTCAAATTTCCTACACTTTCACCATCTCTCTCAAGAATCACTTCAAAAAAAAAAAAAAGTTTCAGTTTTCTATCCAACTGAATGTTTTGAAATTAGTCTCCGTATTTTATTTCCTGAACTCAATCAAAGAAGAAAACATTTTAATTCCATCAAATAAAATTCAAACTTAGTTTAGTAAAAGAATTTAAAGTATTTGTTAAAACAACAATTCAAGCAACTCTGAAATAGTTTTCTTAAAAAAAATAAATACTAAAAAGAGTTGACCTGTATTTATTTGATTTCCTCTGAGTGGAAATAAAATAGCTTAAGTTTGCTTGTGTTTCAATAAGGGCTTCAATTATTATAACCCCTCCCACAATGTATTTTATTTCATGGAATTAAACTTGAAACAATTCAGGTAGGTGGGTTTTTTTTTTTCCTTTTAAAATTCTTACTTTACAAACCATGATTGCTGCTTCAATTCAAAGAATGTTCTGATGAAATTCTGTTTTTGTGGCAAAACAAGAGGCTAAAGTTGTAAAATGATATTAGAACGATGTTACAAATATTAGACAACTGTTAGACGTGAAAGTGAAATTTCCTCAAGATTCCTAATTTCAATTCTCTAACTGAAATTAAAGTTGAATTATTTCTCCGTTATTTAGTTTCTCAGAAGAAACCTGTTCCTTTTTATTTTATTCCTCTTCCTATACATTTCCTATAGTCTCATAAAATAAGGTTTCTGTAATTAATACAAACAAGTTTATTTAGGGTATTTTTATTCTTCACCAATGAGTTATTTCCCATTAAATTCTTTAGAAGGGATAACTTTAATAATTATTATCTAATCTACAAAATATCCAAACTTTTATTGATTCCGTTTCGTGTTCCATTCCCTCATTTAGGGTGAACTCCGATGGCTTCCATCTCTTTGTATTTGACTGAACGAATAAAAAGCATTTCTTCCCTTGATTTGGATTTAATTTATTAACAAAAGACACTCGTGATTATTTCTGGCATAAAAAAAAAAAAGAAAAGTTTCATAATGAAATCAAGAAATTGGATTGATTTTTTTAATTAAATTTATTTCTATTAAATTGTTTACAGCAAACTTTCGTTCCATGGATTGGTTAAATTGTTTTTATTAGTTCTCTGGATTCGGGAAAATAGTTTTTGACAGAATCAACAAAATGGAGATAAAAATAGAATTTTCTAGAAGAATGAAGAAACTCATCACACGTGGCTCTTTTTATTTATTAGGAATAAGAAATTTCAAAAAATAAAGAAACAGATTTTGTAACAAATGTATTTTATTTGAAAATTAATGAAAACACAATTAAAAGTGAATGGAAGGAGAAGGAATTAAGTATTTAATCACGAGATCTTCATTGGATTCCAAAAAATCAGAAACAAAATTCTCGAACATTCTATTAATCTGTTTTGTGAAAAGAAAGATTTGTTCTGGAAAAACAAAAAATTGTAGCTAAATAAAATCAAGATTTTTTTTTTAAAGTATATTTAGAATAAATATTAAAAGAATAAAACTAATTCACCAATGGGGCTGTTTAATGGCATATAAATGTCCAATCCTTACCTTATCATCATATATATATTATATATACATAGTCGGTGTTGAAACGTTTCTAGCAATTTTATAAATCGAAAAAAAACAACAACAAGTGAATTTCTTTGGAGAACTAATTTTTACCTGTTGACAAAAAAAAAACAAAAAACAAAAAAATAAACACCAATTATAAGTTAATACTAAACATAATAATAATAATAATAACAACAAAAGACTAACGAACCAAAGAAAAATAATGATTCTCTATCGTTCTTTTTTCTCCTGGTCGGAAAGAAGCGTGGTTTGTGTCCATCGCCTTCGATGGCTTTTGTGTGGGGGTGTGGGGAAGGGAGGTTTTTTCTTTAAACAGTTTGTTATTGTTTTTTCAACAACTGCATATCTTTTAACTTTTTAAGTTCATCTCATGATTTTTTTTTTGTTTTGTTTTTTTCAATGAGTGTAAAATGCAAAAAAGTTAAAAAATTAAAAAAAAAAAAAAAAAGAAAAAAACTTAAACCCAACGAAATGTTGGGGAAACGACTCTTTTAATGGAACACTCGATGTCTTAGTTGGGTTTGTGGGGGCTGATCGGCAATCGTCTCCAACCCGGCTACCATCCGTTGCTGGTCTCCGGGGAAAAGAGGCTCATGGATCGGAGAACATTTCTCCGAGTCGGCCTCTGAAGGCGAGGCATCTCCTGCCTCGAGCGGCGACGGTCCTCCAGCGGCAGCGGCCTCTTCAGTGCTGGCCGTCGAGGAGGTCGATGCCGTCGACGAGGGCGGCGCAGGAGGGGCTGGCTCGGGGCCAGCTACCGAGTTAAGCAACAGAATCTGTTGCAGGTGAGGTCCACTGGCAGCAGCCGCCTCCGCTGTGGCTTGAGGAAGTCCTTCTTCCCCAGGGGGCGGTGGGCCTTGGTTCTGTAACAGAAGTTGTTGGATCTGTGCTTGTTGAAGAATGGCAGGAAGTTCATAATGGTGAAAAAAGTAGATCATTGAATGCTGCAACGAAACAAATACAAACATCAACACAAATGTTCAAAAACAAAAGTTAAATTTTTGTTTTGCAAATATTAATTAAAACAGAAAAAATTAAAAAAATTATTTATACATTAACTGAAAACATGAAATGCACGAGAAATATTCCAGCTCTACAACAGAATAGATGTGGAAAAAGATCTACGTTGATCCTCTTTTCTTGATGATTCGTTATCATAAGTGAGCTCTTTAGATGTCATATTAAAAACCAGATATTGAAGAAATCTCTCTTTTCTAGAAGTCTCTGGAAATGCAGGGACTCTTATAATGGATTGTGGAATACTGGATGTGTCATTTCAAAGAAGCAACGAAAAGACGAAAGGAAAAAACATATTTTCAAAAAAGTTTTGAAAAGAAATTGATTGGGGAAATAAAGAAACTATAGATTTGTTGGAGTAAGCTTTGTAAATCATGTCTATTTTCATTGATCATAGAAATACTTTACGATCTATCTTCATCACTTATTGTAAATTTACGAGAACAATCTTATATCTAGAAATAGAAAAGGTCTTTTTTGTTTGGAATAGAAGTGTTTCTTCATTATCTACTACTAACAATGTATCAAATTGAGACAAATCTTTCTTAGTGAAATGTCAGAGGTTTTTCCCCTTTGATTCTTTTACTAATCCATTTTTAATCTGTTTGTACAAAGCTTCTTCCTGGTAATTACAGGTCAGAGAATTAATTATCTTCTGAGAAAAAGTTTCCGTTTTCTATAAAAGACTTCCTAAACGAACCTTGAAATGGAAGGGATTAGAGTAGATGTTTAACAGCTGCTATGTTTCCGGTTGGAGGTTAGCAAACAAACCAATGAACTTTCCAACCCAACAAATAGATTTCTTCCTCTTTAATGGTAGGAAGGGTTACACCCCCCTCCCACGCCAACGAAAGACTACGTTTTTTTATTTTAAATATTTCTCTTTTTTTTTTTTACAAAGACGATTAAATCTCAAATGTCTATAAAACAGAAGATACGAGATTTTATACCAAGGAGCTAATCTCCTACAATATAACAATAATCCTTCCATAAATGGATTTACTTTTCTGTTCATCTCATTAGTCTTGGATGCAAACACTTTTGTTTTTCAAAACTTCTTGATTCTTTTCTTTTGTTTCGAAAACAGCTGTAGTGAAACCTTGACATCTAAGGATCATTTTTAAAACACAAAATGCTGTCTACCTTTATTTCGATTTATTAAGGAATGCTATTCAGCTGCGGTCCAACATTTATTACTATTAAATACTGGGAGTAATTAAGTGAATTTACTCCAGGTTATAATTTCGTCTGGATTTTATCAGTTCATTGAAGAATTGTTCTCAGTTTTCAGCCAAATAAGAATTTTTCAGCCCCAAGCTTTTGGTCACAGAATCCATCTTCAGAGAAATCACCACCAATGGAAAGTTCAGTCCCATCTCTCTGGTTGAATATTGTTCATTTCATCTCTAATGGATCCCAGTAGCCAGAGTTGAATTCAAGTTGATGCAAGGAATGCGATCAACGCCGGGAGGTTTTAGTCTCAGATCGTCTTTCACTTCGTATGAAACCACACAGAGGAACCAAAACTTCCACAAGAAACTTGGGAGCGGATAAGGAGCGTCACCCACGGGGAGAAGATTCAGTCACTCGGAAATTCTTATTTGGCTGGAAACGATTCGTCGCCAAGAAAGTTTCATATCTAAAACTGTATTATTTATCTGTGATAGTTTCTACAATTTCATTTTGATTGTTAAGTAGGTTGTTTTCTAAATAAATAGTGTCATAATTAACTATTTTAATATTAAGAAGATTGAAGAAAAATAAAATGAAACTGATGGTATTATAATTACCTTATTTTCTTCAAATACTATCAATTTTATTTTTAAATTTAGACATTAATTGTAAAAGTACGGAGGGTTGATTCATGTTTATTCAGTCGATTTCAAGGGCGCGCGCTATCTCGCTATCTCAGCATTGTTGCGTTCGAATCAGAGGTCGTAAGCCTGTAGTTGATTATCTGGTAGCTGGAACTGTATTGCCAAAAATCCCAAACTGGTGGGAGGGGTACTTAGTTACCCTTTCTGATGCTAAATATGTCGCTTCAAAAATTGTGAGCATGTGCAAACGCCGAAATTTTCATGTTTGCAAGTCCACCGTCAACCGGGCAATAGCAGAAAGTCATACAAAGCCCATCAACCAAGAGCGAGGTAAGTCTCAGGCCCGAAAACAACATCCACGACCGGCAACTAATGTTATTAAAAAAGTGAAGGCTACGATTGTCGGCAAGAACCTAGCACCCAAAGGGCAACCGCTGACAAATTAAAATAACAATACAGCCCAGGCTGTAGGAGTTTCTCAGCCAACAGTCGCACGGATAATTAGGAGTGAAGCATCATAAAGCTCGCGTTTATCACCTACTTCCTCGACACGTTGCCGAAAGGAAGACCAACAGCCGAAAGCTTTACGAGCACCACTTATCGGGAAAAATGGAAGCCAAGGGCAATATTTTATCGTCCTTTTGATGCCAAAGGACGATCCGAGTGGTACCGGGAATGACAAGAAAACTTTTCGAGAGGATTCATGATTGTTGCGGGTTACAGCTACAGAGGAAAGTTGCCACTGAGGAAGGTCCCTGCAAAGGTCAAGATTAATGCTGCCTTTTACAGAGAGCATGTCCTGAAACCCTTGTATCGTAACATTTCCTGTATTGTACAAAAGGAAAGGGTGGATTCATCAGGACAAGGCGTCGAGCCATACAGCTAGAGCGACCCAGCTGTACATGGCCAATATGGCGACTGAAACCGGAATACGAGCAATTCCCTACAGTATGATTCCTGTAAAATCCTTCGATGCATCTCCAATGGACTTCTGCGGGTTCGAATTACTTAAACGGACTCTGGGAACACGACGACCGAAAACAGTAGAAGGGGTTTGGAAAGCTTGCAAAGAAGAACAAGATCCCCCTCGTCTACCTCCAACGCTGCCTTCTTCAATGGAATTGATAAAAAAAACCACACAGATAAAAATTAAAATAACAATACACATTTAAAACTCGACCGGTTTTATTAGCTAATATCTTCAAGTAAATGCCAGAAGATATTATTTGCGTCGCTAATGAAACCGGTTGAGCTTTTAATATATATTGTTTAAGCAATTTTATCTGTTTGGATGGAAAGTTTTTTAATATATGTAAACTTATACACGTTATAAGATTAGTCATTGTAACATGTAACGAATATGAATTTTTTAAATGTTTTTTTTATATCTAGTAGTGTGTTTGGTCCCATTTTTTCAATTATTCCCTCCACACACTGTATTAATGAATAAGATAATATCTCACACTGTTTTCATCGATTTTTGAATATCTCGAAATTGATTGAGTGTTGGCCCCACAACCTACATACTTTGTTAAAGTACTCCATATATATATTTTCACTTTACAAAATGGTATTGATTTTGGCAATATATAGGGTGTGCCTTCTTGTAAGATATGTATTGCTATGCTGAAGATTATGTAAACAGCAAAACTATAATTTGATTCAAGTTACGAATTCTATGTTTACTACTAATTCATAACTTCTTCTCATAAAATTATTAAAAATTATTTTTACGTGTGTTAAAACTTATTTACAATAAAAAAACTGTATTCTGCTGATGATTCCTAATAAGGATGAAACAACTGTTCAGAATTCCCGTTGATGTTGGCTCAATGTGCGAAGGCATATTTATTGTCCGTTGGTGAATTTCTCTCTCTATTTTTAAAAACTATATAAATTACACACTTAATTAAAAAAATGACATATTTACAATGGAGTTTTTCAAACCCACATGATGATGAACCCCATGTGGGTTTGAAAGACTCCATTGTAAATAAGTCATTTTTTAATTAAGTGCATAAAATTATTCTTTTACTTTTTTAATAATTAGAATTAAAGATTAAACCAATCAATTTTTAACTAAATTTTATTTCAAAAATTAATATTTTTCTAAATTATTGTGACTGGATTTTTTTTTCATAAAAATATTATAATGTTAAATTCTTCTATTTACTGTTGCTTTAATTTTTTTTCCTTTGTTCAAGACTGCCTAAATCAATCCTAATCATACAATAAAAAACTTACTTTAATTTCAGTAAAATATTCTTTCAAAAAATTTCTTGGATATGTGATCTTTCGTTATTTTTATTAATTGCTGGTATTGAGGAAGACAAAATAATTTCAAAGTTCCGAATCTGGCAACGGGAATGTGATTCAATTGTTTTTATTTATTCTGGATGATAAGTTTAAAAATCAGTATCCATGATTGACAATACTACGATCGTTATACAATGCCTTGATGGGTTTTCTATTGTGGTGTTTTCGATGTCTAAACAATGAAACTTAATTTTCTCTGAACTTTGTTTATAAAAACTCAAGAAAGAGCAGAATTTGCTACAAAAATAGGCCATCTTATCCCCAAAGTCGCACTGTCCCTCTACAGCCATTGGGATTACAAATAGAAGAAAACAATCTTCTGAACGGGATTGAACACTCTAGGATAGAACACCTTACTATGTTTACTTTTATAAGAATGGCAGCATCAATTATTAAAGTTTCATCATAAAATTTTTGCATTGTGACAATTAATAGCTTTAATTGAGGTCGACTGTCATTAGTCCGACGCCTTTAACTCCCAGAGAAAGAAACCCGGGGTCCATTCTGCAGACGGGCGGGTGAATCCTGCAAAAGAACCCGTCTCCTCCAGTCAAGCAGTTGGCTAATATTTCATGATATTATCAACAGAATTTTGTTGATAAATTAGAAAAGCCAATTACCTTAGAAAAGCCATTCCTGTTTAAGGAAACATTTTAACTGTTGGCGCATTTTATACTTAATTTATAAACCCTGGTATATTTTTCAAGAGAGTGTGGGTGGGTTTATCTTAGGATTCATGAAGAGAGGTTTTTCTAAATTCTTCCTCTGATCTCTTGAGTTGCCACAAAATATGCTTTCATTTCACAGTAAACTAAAAGCAGAAGGAAATGAGAAAAAAAAAGAGGAGATTAAAAAAGGAAAAGTAGAAGAAGAAGAGGATTGTTATTAGGAGAGGAAGGACTGGAGGGGGAGAAAATTAAGCACCTCTCATCAAAATAACAAAAACAAAAGGGATTCTTTTCTTTTTTTACCAAAACTGGAAATTTATAAAATCATGCATAAAATCAAGTTCATAATGAGAAGTTGTAAATCTTCTATTATATTTTTCATTAATGTAACATAATTTTTTTTATACATTTTAAGCTTAAAAGATAAAAATGTCTAATAAAACATTGATAATACATAATTTCTGGAAAAAAAAATCCATTATACAATTTGTATCGGATTTGAAATAATTTATTGTAAATACAGCAAATGATGACAATAAAAAATAGAATTTGTGTCAATATATTCGATGTATTTATAAAAAGAGGCAAGAGACAATACAAAGAAATTAATTTGAAACGATTTTATATTAAAAGAGGTTATTTAAACATTGACTGTCCATTATTCTGTTATTAAATTTCTGTAATAAGTAAATGTACGAAAGCAACCGGTCATTTATTCCACCGAACACAGGACATGAAATCGTTTCTATTCTTAGTCAAGATATTTTACAGATTTCATTTTGTTTCCGTATCTGGCTTTAATGGTTTCCTTTGTATTTCTCATGTCTCAGCGGGAGTGTTTGTGTGAACCCAAAGTGGATTGTGGTAGAGGCGTAGTAGGTGGGTGGATTAACATGTCACCAATGAATTATGGTATAAATCCTCCCCCTCCTTGCACAATGAGCCAACCCCAAGTGT
Organism: Thereuonema tuberculata; assembly: GCA_023159025.1. NCBI lineage: Eukaryota > Metazoa > Arthropoda > Chilopoda > Scutigeromorpha > Scutigeridae > Thereuonema > Thereuonema tuberculata. The sequence goes on from JAFIDM010000179.1 coordinate 54,967,775, forward strand.
CAAATTTACTGAGCCCCAACAGTTTCCTTGGAGGACATTTTTATGAAATCTATCAATCAATTTCTAATTAAGTCGTATTTGGGGTTTTCTTACATTAAACCATTTAATATCAAAAGACAATCTCATCAAAATTCATACGAAGAAATTTCACCAAAGAAACTCATTAAAAACTTTCTCTAATTAAAGCTAATTGAGTTGAAACGATTGATAGAAATGAAAAATGGTTTCGAACCTCAAGAGGTTAGAACAAAAAACAAACAAAATTCAAAAGTCTTTGATTGAAGTTTTTAGTTGACAGCTAGATTTTATGCAATTTCTTATGACAACAACAAATTGTCAATCACTTAAAGATATTGGTTAATTTAGTTATGCAAAAGAAAAACAAATAAATAGTATTCATGCCAGTACGAGTTTGCTAACTTTTTTTAATATCTTTGAGAAAGTCTGATATCTGTTTAATTTAATAGAATTATCTTTAAAACGATCCTACTTTGGGGGGCATAATTAGAGCAAAAAGAATGTCTTAATTACAATTTTTAAGCATTTAATTGTTTGAGGCATTACGTATAAAAAAGTTATAAAAGAAAACAAATACAAATGGAGTATAAAATGACCGAGTATAAATAAATATCCTTAGTTATTATCTTAACTTTTATAATATATAAATACTTTCTCTAAAAATCTAATTTACAACTCCGCTCAAATAAAAAATCTAAAAGAAATATCTAACTCTTTTACAAAATGAAAATCACTTCGTTTCATTTGTAAGCTTCCTTTTTGTAAGGTGGTGTTTTCTCCTTTATTTTATTATTATTATAGTTTTTTTTTTATATTAATGCAATGAAGAAAGATTTTAATGTGAACTATTTCACACAACACGAATCGTCAGAAAAGTTGGTAGGTTGTTGTTTTTTTTTCTTAAGAAATAGGAAAAGATAAGAAGAATGAAAAGACAGGAATGTTGTCGACGTGCTTAGGATGCTTCAACAACCGTTACACAAGAAAGTGATTTGATCAAGAATGTTGCTTACCTGTGTGAACAGCCAAGAGGTGACTAAAGCCAATCCACTGTATTGTCCATTGAAACGGTAATGATAAGCATAGAACGCAAAATGATACAGGTAGAAAAACCTACGAAGAAAGGGAATTAAAGGATTAGTAATAAAAGAAAAAGGGAATTTCCTTTTAGATACAACTGTATTCTTCCAGAAATCTTACATCTCATGAAATAGGACAGTTCTAAAGAAACGATTCAAAATCAACTAAAAATTCCCTTATAAAAACCGTTTGACATAAAACAGACACAAGAAGTGACATTATTTAGTTTAAATGAATCTATTAATAATAATAGTCAATGTCTAGTAACCAAAAATCCCTGAGATTAGAAATACTCACTGTTAAGATCCAAACTATTCTATCCATTACTAATTGAAATTAGACAAAATTATCTGCATTTAAATGACAAAGGGATTAAACTTATGCCTTTTAAATGTTTGTCATTAGAAATGTACGGTTTATTTGTGAGAAAATCTACAAAATACTTTAAATATTACAATTTAGAAATTGAATAAATAAGGAGTCAATACATTTACCAGGAATCCCTAATTTATATTTCTTAATTTTTATTAATAATTAAGAATGAAGAAGAGAATGATAAAATGTTCAAATGAAACCATTTAATCCAAAGTCCATGTTTTATAATAACAATGGATGAGACCAAATTACAAGTGACATCCTGGAGCAGTTGTTTCACGCTCGTTGGCGATCATCAGCCAGGAGTAGTCACTAAACAACAAGGTCTCGCACTGAGGCTGGTAAGAATCGGAAGCAGCGCAGTGGTGCCTCAAGATCTCGCTTCCGATAGCCATGTTTTATATTTCAGACGAAATAATTTCCTTCTCGAACGATCTCATCTTTCATCGATCCTTAAGGTTTTATATATCATTTTCATCATTACTTTTGAATGACGATACGTACAGGGTTTTCTCGTAATGAACTCCTCAGTGTGGAGGCTTAAGTGTTGTTCAACAACATTATTATTATTATTTTATGTTCTTTAATAAAAACAAAATAATAATAAGAAAATATATATTGATATTTCACACTTGAAAATTCATAAAATTTTATTGAAAAATCCTAATAGATTTTTCAATCTCGAAAATCTATGTGAAGGGGATGAAATTTTTAAATCGAATTAACATTTCCAATTATTAATTAATTTGCTCTAAAGAATATTGAAACCTATAAATAAAGAAAAAAAACACTATTAATCAACTATCGTTTTGTTCCTTTTCTTATAATAGAAAAAAGTCTTTTCTGATCTCTATTTCTTCTAAAGGCGGCTCTTGTAATCACCTCCTAATTCACACATTTTAATTTAAACAAAAACCAAACCTGTTTCTATTATTATTTTTATATTATTTTTCTTTGTCATTTACTGACTCTTACTTGTATTATTTTAAGGTTCGAAATCAAATACATTTCTTTCGTTAAAAGTAGATTTCAAAATTTAATATAAAAGAAAATCAAATACGAAATTTAAAAGAAATAAAATCAATTCTTTCTTAAGAGACCTTTTTTTTTTTTTATTAAATACATTTTTTTTACATAAAAAAATTCTTCTACTTATTTAAAAAAAAACCAGATGCTCGTTGTAATTCCGTGAGCGACCAAAGGTACACCGTGGCGCTGACATCGTTCTGGTTTTATGAACCACAGTGGGTCCATGTGATTAACCCAATATATGTTTATACAAAGAAAACAAAGTTAAAGATGGAAGTTAGTCATTTTGACAGAATAACAGGAAAAAAGGATTCAAGTTAAACAGCTCTGAATCATTTTGTATCTTTCTTAAGGTTAAGTTCGAAATGAAATCCTGATTCATCGAAAGCAAATCTTCACATGGAAACACAATAATGAAATCAGTTCAGGATTTTAATTCAACGTCAGATTATTAATAAAAATCTATAATGAAAATACTTACTGTGTGGTTTAAATAGAAAAAGCTACAATTTATAATATATATTTCTGTTTTACTTAAATTACTTATAATTCAGAAATAATATTCTACAGAGTGTCTACTGAATCTCAAACAAAAAATTTAAGGACAATTCCCGTACATTTAAGGACATTTTCACAAAAAATTCTGTTCAACCAAAAACCTCTAAACCGATCTGTTCAACCAAACAAAATGCTGAAAATTTAACGACATAGTCTGATTTTCCCGTACATTTCATGTCAATTCCCATACAATTCCCGGTTTTCCCGGATTTCTCGGTTGGTAGACACCCTGTTCTAAGAATCCAAATTTCAGAAAACAACATTCCATTTTTTAAAAAATATTAAAATTATTAAATTAAATTAAGAGGAAATACATTATTTTGTTGTAAATATTTATCGCGCAGTTGATGCCTACAATAGATTGGAAATAGATATTTTACTCAACTCTTACTGAATATTTTATTATTTTGAAGATACTTCTTAATAAATGAAATTTATAAAAAAAAAAGGTAGGAATAGTGATTAGTAAACCAATCACAATGGAACGGCTTCTGAGTCACCTTTACTTTAGAATAGACTGCGCCGGGGTGGTCTAGAAAATGCTCGCGCGAGTCTGTTTGCGACCTAATGCTATCTTACCCACCCCTATTTATATGGAATAATCGTCATTCTTAACTCAAACCTTGTTAATACACTGAATTCCTAATAATGATTTAAAAAAAAACTTAAGTTGAGAAACTGTGAAAAGATTTAAAATGGGGAGAAAAAAATTAAGAATAAGAATGGCCCATGAGGGGATCGAACCCACGACCTTCGCGTTATTTGCACGACGCTCTAACCAACTGAGCTTACAGGCCACCTACAACATTCAAGAAATCCTAAAACAGTCGCTTCCTAAGTATCTACTTTAAACAACGTCATACTAATTTCAGAGAAAATAAAGTAGTTATCAAACTTCCAATTCTAAAGGATTACATAACCAATATCTCGTAATGTCATAAGTTGAGAAACTGTGAAAAGATACTGTAACTTGTACGTACTGTAAGTACATAAGTTTTTATTTTGTAAAATTACATAATCTTTGTCTCTTTTATTGACCTTTTTCATATAATTAAGAAGCAGAAGCACTTTAATTAAGTTAAAAGCTAATGTCAATGTATTTTCGGTTGAACCGGTCCTAAGCTATTAATCAAGGTTCTTCATTGTATTTATGACTAACGTTTACAATAAAATTATAAGTTACACGTAACAACATAAAAAAAAAAA
>JAFIDM010000179.1:54972140-54984964 GCA_023159025.1 Thereuonema tuberculata
AAAAAAAAAAATCCCATTGACTGAATCCTAATCTTTCCAAACCACTTCTGGTAACTCCGTACTTAAAGAATCAGATGATAGAAAAACAATATCACCTGAATTTGAAAGAAATTCACGACACCCATTTCTTATCTTTGCGTTTCTTCATTATTAATTATTTTATCGTAATTGTTTTATTATTAAAATACATTTTCGACATTCATAATTCAATAAAAATAAAATGGACAAAATTTAAACGAAAAGTGGTTAAAAGCGATTTCGAAAAGAATTCTAAAGGAACTGGATGGAAATAATTATCATCCAAAGAAATTGATTACATCAAAGGAATCATTCATTGGTAATAAAACCAAAATTACAATTTCAAATATTTGTTTTTTTTTTTAACAATTAATTAAGAATTTATTAACAAAAAGTACAATTCAGTCCTACTAGATTGTTAGAAAAACAACCTGTGTTGTAGGTGCTGAGATTTACAATAAATACAAGTTACAGAGACAGAAACATAAACAATTTTGAAATTTTATACAACATAAAATATAATAATCAAAATCTGTGAAATAGTAATAATTTTTTTTTTTTTCAAACTAGTCAACCCATTTTAACCAAACCATTTAATTTGTCCCAGTATTATTTTTTCATAAATTATTTTTTTTTAAAGTAGACATCTTTCCAATGTTTTTCATTTCAAATGAAAATTGATCAAAAATTTTATTCATTAATCTATTTTTTATTCTTAATCCAAAATTATTTTTTGGATTGTCAAAATCTTGTTTACTACAGATACTATAACTTCTTGTTGAATTTATATTTACATAATTATAACATATTTTATAATAAAATCGTAAAATCAAGGTGAAAATTACTTTTTGTTGTGGAAACAAGATTTTATTATCTAGTAAAATTTGATTTTGTTCATTGCTTTGAAGCTTATTAAAGTTGTAAAAAATTAAATTTAATATTTTTTTTAAAACTCTATTAATATTTTTTATTTCATTTTTATTTAAATAAATCCAATTATCAATGCCGTAATTAATTAATGAATCTACGTAAGCTTAATATATGATTATTTTTGATTTAATTGGAAAAATACCTTTTATGTGATAAAAAATGTAAGTTAAATAGTTAAGTCTTTTTAATATATGGATATAGTGGGTATGCCATGTGTATTTATTGTTAATGTGGAGACCAAGGTATTTATAGTTATATATTATTTCTAAGTTTTCACAATTACAATTAATAATATCTTTATGGTTTTTATGTAAACACTGAAAATCATGATATTTTATTTGAGGTAAAATATTTATTTTTTTGTTTTTTTGTATTTATGATCATATATTTAGTTTTGTCTTTGTTAATAGCCAATTTATAATCATGTGTCCACTTAATAATATTTATGAAATCAGCTTGCAGTTGTTCTTGAGCTATGGAAAGATTTTTATTTGTGTTTATTAATAACAGATCATCAGCATATGCAAAGATATTTGAATGTTTTAAATTGTTGAAAATTGTATTAATGTATATCAAGAATAACAATGGACCCAAAGTAGAACCTTGAGGCACACCTTTTTTCAGATTATATACCGTATTTTGCTTAGTTTATTTTCTAATTTAATTCTAAATTTTCTTTTTTTTAAGTAGTTCTTATAGTACAATATACATTGGACCCCTTATTCCAATATTATGTAATTCTTGTAATAAAATATTGTGGTCAAGACTATCAAAAGTTTTTTTAAGGTCTATATAGATTATGAAAATATAGTTACTATTATTTATATTTTTATTTATGATTTCATTTAGATTGTCTAATAATAATGTAGCACTCTTATTTTGCTGATATGCATACTGGTTTTTATTTATTAACTGATATTTTTCTAAGAATTTATATATTGAAATTGTAAAATAAGTTTCTGCAATTTTTGAGAGATTTGAGAGGATTGATATTGGTCTGTAATTAGTTATGTCAATATAATTTCCATTTTTGTAAATAGGAATTAATTTGGACACTTTCCACTTAACAGGATAAACACCTTTAGTAATAATATTATCAATTAGAATAGTCAAAATTTGTGGATTGTCATACATAAATTTTTTAATATCCTTTACCATAAAGTTATCAAGACCTACAGAGTTCTTATTTTTCATATTTGTAATTATTGCTAATATATCATTTACAGTAGGAGGTAGTATAACCATTGAGTTTGAAGACTGAATAGTATAAGCTTCAGTCAAATTCTTATTACAATTACAAGTTTCAACATTTCCAATATTTACAAAACATTTTCCCATTTCTGAAAGAGTGATATGTAATCCTTTTCGTTGAATAAGTTTTTTCAAGTTATTGTTTGCAGTTAAATCATCTTTATTATTTATTACAGAATGTATTATTTTCCAATAACTTTGTCCATTTTTAATATTTTCATTTAATTTATTCTAAAATTTTTTTTTATGTAACTGTTAATCCAATTCCTTTTCATTTTATATTCTTTATGGTATTGTTTATTAGTTTTGTTATTTTTATACTTTTGAAATAATTTATCTTTTTCTTTAATATATCTAAATAAATCATCAGTCATCCATATTTTTTAAATGCATTTTTATTTATATTTAAAGGAAGTGAATTCATTGCTATGAATTTATCTTTTTCTTGTACTTCACTCAAATATTTATTTTGTTTTGATTCATGAATACATTTCATTAATAAATTCATAATTTTATTTGGATCATTAATTTTATATAACATTAATTTATTAGTTAATGACTGTAATTTGCTTAAGAAATATAAATCATTTTTTATACAATTTGATTTATTGTATTTATTAATTTCATTAATATTTTGAGAATTCAAGTCAAAATACTTAAATTGCATTAAAACCATATAGTGATCTGATATATCATTTTGAATAATGTTTCCAATAATTTTAAACTTATTTGCTTTTGCAAAGCAGTGATCAATACAAGTTTTGGAGTGAGAGATATTTGTTTTAACATCTCTAGTAACAGCATAGATGTAGTTTCTAAGACCAAGATTATGATATATTTCTATATAATTTTGTATTAATGGATTATTTTTATTATCTAATAAATTGATATTTATATCACCAATTGATATAAGTGGATCTTTGTCATTAACTTTCTTATTAAGTTCTTGTATAACTTCATTTAATTCTAAATGGAGAGAAATCGCCAACCGGACAACAAATATGCTTTTTTCTTTTTCATTTAATTCTATAATAAAGTTATTTTTATTACTATTAGATGGTCTGTAAATTGCTATTATAGTTGCTTCTATTTCTTTATGTTGATGTAAATTTATAACTTTTTTTTTTAAAGTGCAGATTACATTTTCGAAAGATTTAGAATCAACATTCCAACTATCTATAGTTATAAATTTTTTATAAAATATTAATAAACCACCATCTTTTTTAGTTTCACGCAATTTAAATATAGCATTAAATAAATCTAGCTTAAAAACTTTGATATCTTCCAAGTTAACATTAACCTCTGCTAAAATAATTACATCAATATAATCAATAAATTGTTCTATATTAACCTTTAAATAATCAAAATTTTTCTTAAGGCTTCTTATATTTAAAAACACACAATTCAAATTAGTTTTACAACTAACCAAATTATTATGTTCTTTCCAATTATATGAACTATCAAAATTATATGTTTTAGGGTAAATATTTAACTTAGTCATTCTAAATCTAACTATTGTATAAATTGTCTTATCATTACTAATCCTCTACGATATCTTCTTCTTCAATGTGAGCAATTTGCATGAGATCCAATGGACGAGATTTACAAAATTAAATACTTTATTGATGGAAGTACTTTTAAATCATTATCAACTTATATAATTGGCTAATTTCGTCTGTCTATCTGTAACTCGATATAATTAAGCTATTAAGATAGATCCAAGGTTATCAATGGTACCATTGAATCAAGGGTACTCAAATTGGATGAAATATTAGTTCATTCCATGTTGTTTCCATGAAATTTTAACTGAAATTCTAACAAAACATACGTTCAAAACCAAATAATTTTTGTAACCGATTTTAATGAAATTTGGCATACTTACTCAGTTTTTTACGCTGATTTTGAAACTCAAAACCATTTTTGCCGTAGAAGCTTCGTTCACAAGTTAGCGCAGTATTTAGATTATACAAAGGTGAGTTTTAAATGCCTTTCGGCGTTATGAGTCAAAAATAATAATTATTATTTAGATAAATTAACCTTTAGATATGGTTGGTATTTCGTTTTTCTTTTTGGGTGAAAAATGATCCTTTAGATTAAACTCTCAGAACCTATATTACAGGTGTACAGGTAAGAAGTACACCTAAATAGGTCTGATAAACATTAAAAAAAAAAAATCAAATCAAATCATCAATCGAATCAAATATATATATATAAATTGGCTAAGTTCGTCTGTCTGTCTGTAACTCGATATAATTAAGCTATTAAGATAGATCCAAGGTTCTCAATGGTACCACTGAATCTAAAGTACTCAAATTGGATGAAAATATTAGTTCATTGTCTCATTCCATGTTGTTTCCATGAAATTTTATTCTTGGGAACTGACCTCGACAACTGAAATTCTAATAAAACTTACGTTCAAAACAAATAATTTGGTTACCACTGCATCCATTTTAATGAAATTTGGCATACTTACTCAGTTGTTTACGCTGATTTCGAAACTCAAAACCATTTTTGCCGTAGAAGCTTCGTTCACAAGTTAGCACAGTATTGAGATTACATTTACTTCATATTTGATAGTTGATAATAAAATGATTTTTCAGATTTTTTTATGCCTGTCGTCCGACAGGCTTTGCTGCTAGTTAGTCACGAATCAGTTAATTAGTTAAGTTTTTTTTTTTTAATGGCGCAAAGAAAGCTACCCCAAGAAAAGTAAACATTATAGAAACAGCAATCAACAATCTTCTAATACAAAAATACCCCAACATTCACGAATAAAGTACAACTAAAACAAGAAATACAGAAAAACTAGCACCATAAACAAGACGAAGATACAAAGGAAGTAAAAGCTAACTCTCAATCGAACGAATGCAATAGTCTGACTTCGCAAGAGAATCGGCGAGCTTACTGCCAACAATTCTGACATGTCGTGGAATCCACCAGTGTGACCTCTTTAAAACGGTATAATAAAACTTAAAAAAGAATACGGTTAAAATAAAATAGGGCGAACCTTTAGGATGTGAGCGCGTACAAAGCACTCTCAAAATCACTGTAGATGAGAATTTTCAGTAACTTTTCTGTGATTACATTTAGGTTAAAATTCATAAAAAAATGGCCTGTAGGTAACAGTGAAACTGCACAAGCGAATACTGAGTGGAAAACAACCTAAGATTCTCCTTTAGTTCCATCTGTTTAAAAAATCTATGTTCATGATCAATGTTCATGATAAAGTGTTCAACGCTTTCTTATATTAACGCATTCAAGTGACAAATCGCAGTTTGGCGTCAGGTGTTTGCAGGTGAATTAGGGAAAGTTCTGTCAAGTTCATGAGCCGATGTCCAATGGTGATCGAACGGAATTGACAGGGAGGGATTACTAATGCATGCGTAATAGTGAAGGGATAAAGATGGCCGACGAAGATTTAGTGACGGTATGAATGCCTCTCATTTGAACAGCTCAAGACATAAATAGAAGGTCTAATCGAATGCTTTAGAAACAAGGATTTGCAGATAGTTTAACTTTAAGATGCACTTTTTCCTTAGTTTATGCAAATGAATGTTCTATCAAAAATGAGTTTAAGAAAATCCCTTGAGGGGAAAATATTAGCCTAGAATTCCCACCAATATCTAAGAAGGTCAGTTGTAAAGTCAAATATTACTAACAAAGAAATGAAAAAGATCGATGCGTAGGTGGTAGCTTAGGAAATTAAACAAAATAAATCATTTCCTTTCTCTTTCAATGTATCCTAATGATAACTTGGGAAGCCAATTGTGTTTCAAAAACAACTCAAAAAAATCAATCAGCTCAACGAATAGAAAATAAATCCCCAGGAGAAACACCTTGTCTACCTACTTTGAAAAGATAACATTTATTGGGTTTTAAACTCACGGCACTTAAATTGTAAATAGTTTTTTAAACAAGGTTGAACTTTCATGTTATAATTGAATTTATTATCATATTAGGACTTGAAACCGATTTCTACTTAGACAACGAAAGAATCTACATAATTTAGAAATCATTACTGAATTTATTTTCTCGTGTAAAACGGGTTTTTACTTAATTCTTTTAGACAAATCCTTGACTAGACTCGACCGCACAACCGCAATTAGTGGGGGAGTGCAACGCACGGATTGAATTAGCTGTGTAATGGCACTTTCAGCAGCGGGGCCGGTAATCCCTGGGTCCCAAGAAGAGCACCCGTGTCAATCTATTAGAATTAGATCTGGAGACCCATTCACAATCTCATTGTTCGACATGGGGTCCCAGACACCCGCTGCACATCTACATTTTAAGACGTTCAAATCTTGGAGACTTGTCTACATCTGATTGAGTGTCCCCCCCCCCCCTTCCAACACGTCTTGCTGAGACCATTACAATTAACGAGCAAGTCATGCTGATCAAGATAATTCCAAACTGACAAAGGGATGTGAGCGGTCGGAGATGAATCAAGCACGAGCAGATAAAAGTGACCACATTCACCACATGCAAACACTGAAACTTACCAACTGATACGTACTTCTTCTAATCCACTAACACGGCTATACGCGGATGGGTTTTCCTCTTTTCTTTCCTTTTTTTTTTGTAACTAAATTATCGTAAATTTACTATATCAATAAATATCAGTATTTATTTATATAAACTTATCTTACAGAAGAATACGGTAGATAGAGGGTACGAAAACAAACAGTTTTCATTAAGTAATGCTTGTCCAGTCTTGCACCGATACGGCGCTACAGTCGTTTTAGTTTCGAAGCTGTCCCGTCCCATGGCCACCACGATCGCCGGAACTTAATCCAATTGACTTCTTCAGTTGTGGCTATGTAAAGAGCTTCGTGTATGCTACACCTGTCGATACAGTCAATGAACTGCGTCAATGAATTGTAGAAGCCTGCAACACCATCCATACTTAACCTGTCATTTTTGAGAGAATGAGGCAGTTATTACTCCGGCGATGCTGTATTGAACAAGAGGGGCGTCATTTTGAACATCTTCTGTAATGTACAACACTCCAAACAGAGGCAGGTGGCAATGGCTTTTCCATGAAGGATTGTCTACCAGCCATAAAAAGACTGTAGCGCCGTATCGGTGCAAGACTGGATACATATTACTTAACAAAAACTATTTGTTTTCGTATCTTCTTTCTACCATATTTTTCTGTAACCTAAGTTCAGATCTACCCTGTATATAAATTTTATGTATCAATAAATTTAGAGATTTCGTATTTGTCTCAAAAACAAAGCTCAATGAAAATCAAAATAAAATCCATTCACTAGAAATGCTTTACAGCGATTTCTTTTGAAATATTCACCCGATTACATTAATAGAAATGTTTCAATGGCATTGCTGCAACAAAAGTTGTCCAATGGAAATGGAATAACAATAGGGTTTATTTATTTATTTTTCCTTTCCTTTCATTCATTAAAAACAAACAGCAAAACATTGGTTGTTAAAAATCAAGTAAAAATTTATTGTAAAATTCCAATATAATAAAACATTAATTTTTTGTTTCTGTTTTTTTAGTTGTCAAGAAAGAGAATCAATTGAACATTACTTAATAATAGTAGGAGGTTTCAAGTTAAAAAGATTCTCAAATTTTATTCCAAGCTAAAATTAAAGTTTTATTTAATTATAGATTAAATTACAATAATTCTCTCAATGAATTCTTCCTTTTAATTTTGTAAACAACTTTTATCCAGAAACAGTTTACCTTTATTTGGGTCTTTGTAGAATTAATTCACAAACAAGGATCCTATTGATAGAAACCAAGCATTTCTATAAAATCTCCCAGAACCCATCTTCCTTTAAACGTATTCTTGAGAGTGACAACAATCAGAACTGTCCATTGACTATAAAAAAACTAACTAAACTGTTAACTTAACTTTAATCTTAATCCAATCTCGCGCGAATTAACTAAAAAGATTAATCCATTATTTCAAACAAAAACAAAATCTTCTCTTCGTTATCATTCTAAGGATAACAATTCTTTCCTGACGAATCAATTGCTATTTTTATTTTCGAAATATAAAAAGGACTTTTTTTAGTTTTTTAAAGAACGGTGATTACTTAAGACACCAAATACGCGTGGGAGGCCTGCATTGAACTGTTTCATTGGAATGCCTTACTTTTGACTATGTTTGCTGATGGTTGGAGGAAATCAGTGTTGGATACGAGATGTTTTTGGGTCGTTAGCTAATGTACAAGATATTACAGCTTTCATATAAATTAAATGTCATTTCATTTGAGTTATATATTTTGCAGCAACATAATTTTTTTTTTCAATGAAAATTAAAGGAGAAAAAATAAGAAAGGGGAAATTGGGGAGGGTAATTGGTTCATTTAAACTTTATTTTCTTTTTAATGCCAATCACTTTTATAAATTTCATTTCAGCATTTTTATATCTTATAAATATTTGAGCCATCCAAACAAAATTCTTTTTCTTTCTTTAGTTGGAGAAATAAAATGAGACTTAAAGATTTTCGCAAATAGGCCTAATTAGCAAGATCCATTGTCTTTAAAGATTTTTAAATCTTCCCGCCATGTCTTAGTCCGTAAATTTATATAAAATAAAGGAGGAGGATGTGTCATATCATAGCATAAGGGCTAGTGAGAATATTTATTAGTGGTTTGGATGGGCTCTAATGAAGTCAAGCAAAGAGAGAGACAAACAGTATCAGTCAGAGCACCACTAATTACAACGGCCAACCCGATCGAAGTGTGTCATTAATGTCCAACACTATTTTGACATTTACCACCGCCTCCCCCGTCCCCTTTCAATTTTGCCGTGGCTTCTCGGTTGACGTAGGCCCCCTTTAAATATTGACTCTCGTCTTTCGTCACTAGATCCACAAAGAAAAACAAAGAAGTATCAACACAATTTCCCTCCTTTGGATAAAATAAACTGACAGGGCGTGACTTTATTAAAAATCGATTAGAAAAACAGACCCCCCCCCCGTCATTAGTAAACTATTCTGAATTAACTTAATAGGAAATACTATTACATAAAAACAGGTTCATTAAATCAGCGAAGACTTTCCACTGCTGTAGTATCTGTTTTTCAAATGCGAAAATTTTGAATCTTACTGTGAAATCCCTCCTTAACTTTTTATTTTCAATAAAATCTTGGGTGTTTTAGAGTAGAATAGACTTTTAGATATTGCGATGTTGACTCTCCGCTTTAAATCTTAATCCTTTCTAGGACAACAAAGAAAAACGTTTCAAAGAAATATTAATTTATAATAATTTCATAATTATTATCTCAATGCAATTTCAGCAAATACAGGCCAATCTTGATAATCCGACATTTGCCAGTCCGACAAGCTCGCGAAGGCATATTTCAACTGTCACTCAGACAGTGACCTGTTGCTAGGCGTGTTGTTCCTATGTATATATTATAAAACAACATAATATCTTCATAACGTAGTCTTTTATAATTTACTGAGGGCAAATATAGTAAATAATGTGTACAACATTTAATTTTTTTTATTTTTCCTTCTGATCATGGGTTATTTAGCATTGTTTAAAAGCACCCTTGGTAATCCGGAATCCTTTGTAATCCGACAACCTATTGCTTCCATATCTGTCGGATTATCAAGATTGTACTGTATATCTATAGACCTGTTGTATGAACAACAAAAGAAAGGTTTTACAAATACTTTTTACATATTTAACATCTTTTTTTAAATTTTTAAATTAAACCGATGTCATACAACAGATATTTATTTGGATTTTAAAATGATTTCATAATATACATGCAACACATTTATATTTCGTAATATAAAAGTTAAGTTCTAGAGCAGGACAATTGGTGCTTCTCTATTATATTTTAAACAATTTGTAACTTCAAAGCAAAAAAGAAAAACAGTACAAAAGCAACGTTTCATATTGACGAAGCAATGGTTGAATAGTATTTCAAAACTGATTCACCAATAATAATAGTAATAAAATATAGAAGATAAAGAAAACCACTTCTTTTGACTGAGTCATTCCAGTTTAATACAATAAAAACTAATCATTGATCTGTTATAAAAAGTCCTATGAGATCACCTGAATTGCCACCTCACAAAACGAAACAACATAGAAATAAATCTCTCTGGAGAATACAACTATGTCACTCACAACGATGGTTAATACAACTACGTCATTCACAACGCTGGTTAATACAACTATGTCACTCACAACGATGGTTAATAAAACTGCGTCATTCACAACGATGGTTAATACAACTACGTGATTCACAACGCTGGTTAATACAACTATGTCACTCACAACGATGGTTAATAAAACTGCGTCATTCACAACGATGGTTAATACAACTACGTCATTCACAATACGATGGTTACCACAACTACGTCATTCACAACGATGGTTAATACAACTACGTCATTCACAACGATGGTTACCACAACTACGTGACTCACAACAATGGTTAATACAACTGCGTCTTTCACAACGATGGTTACCACAACTACGTGACTCACAACAATGGTTAATACAACTGCGTCATTCACAACGATGGTTAATACAACTGCGTCATTCACAACGATGGTTACCACAACTATGTGACTCACAACAATGGTTATTACAACTGCGTCAATCACAACGATGGTTAATACAACTACGTCATTCACAACGATGGTTAATACAACTATGTCATTCACAACGATGGTTAACACAACTACGTCCCTCACAACAATGGTTAATACAACTACGTCATTCACAACGATGGTTAATACAACTACGTGACTCACAACAATGGTTAATACAACTGCGTCATTCACAACAATGGTTAACACAACTACGTCCCTCACAACAATGGTTAATACAACTGCGTCATTCACAACAATGGTTACGACATCAGTGGCAAATTTGTCTCTATTTTTAATTTTTCAAATTTGTCTCGGCTCCTTGGTTACAGCATGCCTCTACAAAAAAAAGGAACTGCTCTTGGTATTATTCTTGTTGGATGTCACACTCAAAAGTGGTAAGCTTGCTGGATGTCATACTCTGTAGTGGCTAAACGGTTAGAGATATTAGAATGAAACCTTCACCATTGTGCTCAGCATCAAAAAGTAGGTGACAACGTCCAAAAAATCAGACCTCTAGGACCACTCTCTGATCAAAAGTGGTCGCTTGCGATAAAGAGGAAAACTGCGATTGGCGTTAGGTTTACTGTAAGCAACCATTAGGTTCATTCTAAACGCTGGTTAGGTTCACTCTACTTTTGTTTATAAAATTGTGCATATTATGGGGCTGCTTTGCTTTTGACACTGTCTAAAAGCATTAATTATCTTGTTTACAACAAGAAATAAATAATTTTCGAAAGCGGACAAAAGTCAGAAGCCAAAACTGACACAGAAACAAAAATTCATTAACAGGTCGGGCAAATTTTATTGTAGGAATTAAAATTTTTCAGATTTTCCTGTAAGGATTTCATTTGATATAAAAGTGTTTATATTTAGTAATAAAATTCATAGAAATCAGTTGTTGGAATTCATTTTTATTCTAGCCTAGTATTTGTCCAATCAAAAACAAACACAAGTTATAAATAATTTGTTTTGTCCGATAGAATCAAAATAGCCTAGGAATTCAGGTAAAATAAATGAATTTAAATACGACAATTTAATTATATAAAACTCATTTCAATTCTTTACTAATTTAATCTCATTGTGTAAATAAGGTCCGTTGTCAAAGGAACAGTAGCTATATTTAAAATCAAAATTTCATTTTCTATTGTAAGTCAATAAAGACGGTTCTTGGATATGGAGAGATTCTATAAATTACAATGGACTTAATCATCTTAGTAAATAGAAAGAATTCACAACTCAACAATATTCTTAACATGATACAAGTTTATCTCGTCATAATTTTTTCTTTTATGCAGAAAATACTCAGAATTCGGTGATGTCTTATAGTAACAACGACAAATGGAGTAAATATTGTACTATGTATTATATTATATAAAAGCGTTATTCTGTCTGTCATTGTCGTAAGACTTTACGCTTTTCTAATTTTGTGACCAAACTATAAGAGATAGATTGGTCATGTAAATGGATAAAATGTAGACCTTTTTAAGACAAACAAAATACTACAAAAAATCTTTCGAAAAAAGTTTTTGGTTTCCAAGATGTCGCCTTTTAAAGGGTCAAATTTTGAATTTTTCTCAATTTAAACGAAAAGTATAAAAGTTGGAAGAGAACATTATATTGAGAAAATGTTGGTATTTGAAAGTTCTATCGAACGGTATATCAGTCATTAACAAACGTTTCTGCATTTGGAAGATGCATGCAAAAATGAAGTGTTTTTGCGGCAACAACTGAGTTAAGCGGAGAAGCCCACAACGAGCTGGGAAGTCGTGTATTCTCCGATCTCCATATTATTTTGCTAAATAAATAGAGGTTTTTTTTAATGCTATACATGTAAGGGTTCCGGAGCTAAGCGACGGTACCCATCTAGTAATAAATATTGTGCTATGTACAGTGATAGTAAATATTGCACTATGTACAGCAATAGTAAATATTGTACTATGTACAGCAATAGTAAATATTATACTATGTACAGCAATAATAAATATTGTACTATGGACAGCAATAGTAAATATTGCACTATGTACAGCAATAGTAAATATTGT
>JAFIDM010000179.1:55007795-55018168 GCA_023159025.1 Thereuonema tuberculata
AAATTCAAGCTAATGGTAGCAATCAACGCTTGACTATTACAACAACTGAGTAGCTTGTCTCAATTGTCAGAGCAGCTTGTCTCATATGGAAGAATAAAGTAATCTGCTTAGTGCAGAGTATAAAAGAGACTAACTAAACTGATGGTGATGGCGCTACTTGTGTTTCATTCCAATAGTAAAATCACAATTGTAAGTTGACATTTTTCAATGGATCTTTTGGCAGCAATGAAAAGGTTCAAATTTAATTTTTAAGTTTGATACTACGTGGCTGCAGCAAATATACCGGGGGCCCGTGGACCGCAGGTTGTGCACCTCAGGTCTAGGAATGGAATTTGATGAATTGCCTGTAACAATTTGATTCTGCCGGATCTGTCTGTTCTCCACAAATCTCCATCCAGTACATCATCAGTGGAGGTGATGAAATACATTGTGGACAGACATGCCACATCTTGTAGATCATGAAACACTCTGAACTCAAGATTCCGTGTCCTTGTGTCAGCTGCATAGTTCTGCTGCGGATTTTCCTAAACTGATGCTTCTACAGACATCGTCCTTCAGTGATTGCTCTCCCACACTTAGGTCATTCCTTATTTCTGCTCAAAATAACCACTCCGGAGGAATCTTCTTAAAGGTTGGGAAATACTTGAGTGCTGATAAAATCTATACTTTACGACACCAAAACAACCACAACAATAATTTTATGCATATTTAAACCCATGTGTCGAATCGTTATGCGTTCATACTGCTCACGTGAGTCTGTAGGGGTGAGATTGTGCTAAGGAGTGTCGTGGAATTAAAAAAAAAAATAATCAAAACTCTTCTATTGCTTTCTAAAAATACAATGAAAGAATTTACATAAACCATACAGTTTTTTATGTATATTTTTAGGAATTACTTGAATTAAAAAATGAAATTCTTTGATTTTTCCCAACCGGAGAAGTGACCGGAGTAAAATTTTTATTGTCCTTTTGACATCCTCTGAGATATGAACCTTCCAATAAAAGAATACTAAAACCACTACAAATACAACTAATAAGTAACAATACCTTACAAATAAACCATACAGTATACTACAGAAAAGTTTTGTTTATGGATTGGCGACAAAAGAGCATCAGAAAAATAAAGAGAAAAATCCTAGTGATTTGGAAATTAAAAACAGAACATTTTACGGCAAAACGAAAACCACAACAGTTCAGACTACGATAAAAGATCCAATCAACGATTAGTTGGGATTATCTTTTCCTTTAAATAGATGGTTTTTGTCTTCTAAACTAGAAAAAGACATTGTTTCGGAGATGAAGAACTGAAAAGGAGTAATTGAATGAGATTAACTAACGTAATTAGAATAAATATAGAAAAATAATCAAAAATAAATATTCGCAATTTTTCTTATTTTTTTATTTCTTACCGTTAAACATTGAATTTTATTTGATTTTTATAAAAACCTGAGGAAATTTCAACTCAAGAAATCAGTATTCCACGTTTTAGCTTTCTTTCTTATCGGAAAGCTTGAAAAACTGTCATGGACAAGTTTTTATAGATTAATTACTACAACATCTAATCATTTCTAACAAAATTGAACTTGGAATAGTTGTCACCAGTGCATTAAAAAGCAAAAGTAAAAACAGCCTCAGAAAAAGTTAAGTTGTAGCGACACTGAATGACTATCTCTTATTCCCATCTCTCCACGAAGGGAAATTGTGATAACAGAATATGAATGAACTCAAGGGTCACGTTTGTTCTGGAAGATTTTTCTACAGTTAATCAAACGATGATATGTTTAGACCCCTTCAATAAAAACAAATAGAAAACGACTAAACAGAATTCACAGAACTGAGTTGCAGTGACTAAATGCTCTCATTTAAGAAACATTGATTATGAACAAATCCTAAGAATTTCCATTTCCTATTATACTAAAATTAAATAACATATTAAAATGATAAAATGACAAAATAAGCAATAATAATAAAAAAAAAATTTCCAATAAGTAGCCATAAGCTGCCAAAATTACAATTTCGCCTGGTCTAAGCACTCTTATTGAAAAGAAAATCAGAAACAAACATAATTATGTTAAATTCTACAACAGAAATCCCTAATACACACAAAAAAAGAACAGCAACTAATCACCCGTGTGTTATTAATAAAAGAAAAAATCCACAGACATCATTAGATGATGTTTAAGATCAATTTCAATCAAACACATTCCAACATGGGTAGCTCTCTTTCGTTGGAGGGAAGTCAACCTCAAGAAAACCTACATAAACATTGAGAGGCTGTTTGCCTTCGAAAATGACAAAAAAAATCATCTTCGAACAAAGACTGTTCCAATTAAAATAAGATATCTTTAACACTGTTTTTTTAAGTTCTTCTGTTAAAGCAAAAGCATTCAACAACTCATCAATCTAAGAGATTCCAATAACACACAACATTTCAGTCGAGAAAATTCAGTTCCAAATCTCAAAATTTGACAAAACAAATTGCTGAATAATACATCTTAAAACAAAACTTAGAAAACGAGCAAGAAAAATAGATTAATCACAATTATTTAACAACAAATTAAAAAAAAAAAGAACTCCTAAGTAATTTTCCTGAATATTCTTGTCTAATTCGAATTGATTCCTTTCTTATCTCTTGATGTTTGATTCATTATTATTTTGTTGTGCTTTTGTTCCAACTGAAATATTCACACAAAAAAAAAAAACTATAAAAATAAACCGTCACGTGGACTGTTTTTAACTGTAACTAATCTTTCAATCAATCTCAGGATGCCAATGTTCAACTTAGACATAGTTAAACAAAGAAATAAGTCAACTTAGAAATAAATTAACCTTAAATTCTATTAAAATAACTTTAAATAAAAGACATATTATTCAGAAACATAAGTTCAATGTCTGTCTTAAACTATTGTCTAACGTTTAAGTAACACAATAGTTTCTTTGAAAAAGAAATCCCACCCAAAACACTTCGTGTAAAATAAGTTGCCAAGACTCACATACTCATAATGCTTTCACTGTTAAAAAGATCCCACCCAAAACACTTCGTGTAAAATAAGTTGCCAAGACTCACATGTCATAATGCTTTCACTGTTAAAAAGATATGAGATCTCATGTAGAGCCAAGCCCCTAACTGAACGAGGCCTAACTCTACTAGCCCCAACTCTAAAAACCCTATATCTTGGTCAAAAAGTATGCCTTGGCCGTTTCGTGGCTGTCACACAGACAATCCCATGGAGTTATGTAAAGGATATGGAGTATGCTAAGGCACACTTTTTGACCAAGATAGTAGGGTTTTTAGAGTTAGGCCCTCTTCTAGAGTGAGGGGCTTGGCTCTACATGAGATCTGATAACTTTTTAACAGTGAAAGCGTTATGAGCATCTTGGCAACGTATTTTACATGAAATGTTTTGGGTGAGATGAAATAGTTCCATGAAACGGCCAAGCCATACTTTTTGACCAAGATATAGGGTTTTTAGAGTTGGGGCTTGTAGAGTTAGGCCTCGTTGAGTTAGGGGCTTGGCTCTACATGAGATCTCATATCTTTTAACAGTGAAAGCATTATGACATGTGAGTCTTGGCAACTTATTTTACACGAAGTGTTTTGGGTGGGATTTCATTTCTTTTTGTAGGATGAGATCTGATAACTTTTTAACAGTGAAAGCGTTATGAGCATGCGAGTCTTGGCAACCCCTTATTTTACATGAAATGTTTTGGGTGGGATTTCATTTCTTTTTGTAAGATGTGATCTGATAACTTTTTAACAGTGAAAGCGTTATGAGCATGTGAATCTTGGCAACTTATTTTACATGAAATGTTTTGGGTGGGATTATCTATTACAACTAAATTTAGTTTTAAGATTATTTAGAAAATGGATTTTTTTTCAATACCCTACTTTTCTGTTTTTCTATTGGTCAACTTGTATATACAAGCTGTTTGCACTTTGGAAGAAATCACATTATTACACAGTATTATTTAGGCCGAAGCATTGAGGGTACGACGTATTTCAGATCTTAATAAAATCCAAAGTATAAAAGGTAGATAAATGAAACTTAGCGTATTTCATTAGCATGGTAACTGCATCTTATCCTGAAAATTTGAGCTCTCTAGTATTATCCAGGCCGAAGCTATGAGGGTTCGATAATACAAAACCAGACCCCCCCCCCTTTATGAGGGGTTGGAATGTGAAAGTTACGGATTTCTTAATTTTTTTGTTGTTTGTGTGCTAATCCTAACCTGCATACCAAATTTCAGCTTTCTAGGACTTCAGGAAGTACCCTAGAGGTTTTGATGATCATGAGTCAGTGAGTCAGTGACGGAATCGACGTATTTTAGGTATTAATAAAATCCAAAGTATAAAAGCTAAATAAATGAAACTTAGCGTATTTCATTAGTCTGCTAACTGCATCTTATCCTGAAAATTTGAGCTCTCTAGTATTATCCAGGCCGAAGCTATGAGGGTTCGAAAATACGACGAAACACTTCCAGAAAGGGTACGTAGTGCCCTTCCTGCCTTCGGCTCGTCTTGGCGGGGGCACTGACGTGCCCCCAGATTGTAGGCATTAAAATTTGAACAAGATAGGGAAAGCGATTAGTAAACCAATCACAATGCTTTGCAACGTTTTCTGATCATTGATATTGCTTTAATTTCCTTGTATTTATTTCCAATAAACGCAACAATTGCGCCTTTTGACAATCACATTTATAATGCAGCTCTACAACAATCACTATAAATGTGATTGTTGTGCTTAATGATAATTTAAAGAGATTTTAATGATACTTGCCCACAGAACAGACAAAGTGGGATTATAAGGGGACGTCCATTAATTAGGTGAGGTGTTTTTTAAAAATTTGCACCCCCCCTCCCCCTTGGTGAGATTTGGTGAGATTTTGCCGGACCCCCCCCCTCCCCCCTTTGACCTCACGTAATTAATGGACGTCCCCTAAGTCTTCTGATCTTGATCAAACTAGCCTCAAAGACATATCATCTTCCTAGTGCAGTCTTTCTTCCCATTCAGAGTGTCAATCCATCCATCTTCTAACTCAATTCACTTAATTTAACAATTTCTTGTTTTTCGTACGATTGACGGAATTAAATTAAACTATTCCATTTAAGTAATTAAACAATCAATATTAAAATCCTTTTAGCTAATCTATTACACTGCAGGAAAAAGCGATTTAGACAAGAAAATAAAACTAATTTTAATTTATTTCTGCGGAAATGAACTGTTAGAAAACTTTATAATGGGAATCGAAATGAAGTCTTTTCGTTTTCACTAGTTTACAAAAATAATAGAAAGAAACTATAAGAAAATAAAAAAATAGGCATTTTGAATTTTTTAGAATTTTATTTCATTAAAATGTTAAGATGAATAATGAAAAAACAAACTAAATATCAGGCGAAGATAAAGCGTAAAACTAAGATAAACGTTAATGACTCCATTTTTTTTTCGATTAATACATTAAAAGTCAGTCAAATTCTAAACACGAGTGCACTTAAATGTAGGAGAGTCATTTCTTTTTTTAGAGGACCCTTTTGTATAGCTTGCCTCTAAAAAAAGGGAACCGCTATTGGTGTTATTTTTATGCAGTCACACTGTGTAGTGGCCAAACGATTAGAGATATTAGAATGAAACCTTCACCATTACGTTCAGCATCCAAAAGTAGATGACCACGTCAGACCTTTAGGACCAAAAGAGTGGTTTGTTAATAATGGATTGCTACAATACAAGAACCTGGGATTGTTTTAATTTCCTTATTATTATAAATGTGATTGTTGCGTTTACTGTGATTGTTGAAAGAAATGCTGAAGCATATCGGCGACTACGATCTGATCGCTTTCGATAAAATTGTGTTTATAAAATTGTGTCTATTATGGGGCCGCTTTGCTTTTGACACAGTCTAAAAGCATTAATTACCTTGTTTTTTTTCTTCTAATTTAAGTCACCAAATTCTCACTAATCAATTCTTATATAAAAGCTAAATGAAAAATTGCTCAATAAAATAAAATAAATCTTATATTATAAAAGCGTTATTCTGTCTGTCATTGTCATAAGACTTTACGTTTTTCTAATTTTGTGACCAAACTATAAGCGATAGATTGGTCATGCAAATGGATAAAATGTAGATTTTTTAAGACAAACAAAATGCTACAAAAATCTTTCGAAAAAATTTTTTTGTTTCCAAGATGTCACCTTTTAAAGGGTTCAATTTTGACTTTTTCTCAATTTAAACGAAAAGTATAAAAGTTTGAAAAGAACATTATATTGAGAAAATTATTTGAAAGTTCTATCCAACGATATATCAGTCATTCATAAACGTTTCTGCGTTTGCAAGGTACATGCAAAAATATGTGGCGCAACCCGAGGTGTGAGGCGCCAAGCCACAATACACCTGAGTTAAGCGGAGAAGGCCACAACGGGCTGGGAAGTCGTATATTCTCCGATCTCAATATTAATTTGCTAAATAAATAAAGGTTTTTTTTTTTTTTTGTAATGCTATATATACAAGGGTTCCGGAGCGAAGCGACGATAAATAATGCTATGTATATACTTTATAGAAAGTACATGTAAACTGCTAAGAACTGTTGAATAACTTTAGCTCAGTGATTATTCTCCTTTAACTAATGATGAAGCTTTATTCTTTCTTCTAAAAATAACGAAAAACATTTTTCTAATTCAGTCAATGGCTTTTTTTTAGTCAACAAAGACAATCTTATTCCCCATGAACAGGACATCATTAAGAGATGAAACCCCATCCCAAAATAACAAAAGAAATTGAAACGAGAGAGAGAGAAAAGATTTCTAGTTTATTGTAATATGTTGATAATAGAACAACGCCAATTTCAATTCTATCTTAAAAACCTACCTGCTTTTCTTCTGAGTTCTTGGAAAATAACAGCTGAAAAGTAGCTTTTTTATTTTATTTCATTATTTAATTCTAGAAAATAATCTATCGACTTCGTAATCAAAATTTTCAGAAAATTTTGTTTGTAAAAAAAAAAAAAAAAAAAAAGATATAAAAATCCTTTGTTGTTAAATCGTAAAACAATTGGATCTCAACGAGAAATCAGTGAAAAAATCCAACTATTCACGATTGATTTATATTTAAAAAATGCAAACTATCATTACACATCCCCAAAGGAGTTTTTCTCACCTCCTATTATTTTCAGAAAGTTACTGAGTAAAAAGAACCAAGAAAACAATGACGTCTAAGTCAGTGCAAGATTTCTAAATAATTTAAATGATTTTTGTAATTTTAAAAACATGCTAGTGAATAATCGTTTATGAATATATTTTAGTTTTTAAATACATACGAAGACAACTGCAGAAGATTCATTGTGACGGACGGACGGACAAGATAATTTCATTGTGATTTCGTTTCGAAAATAATAAAGATACAATATCAAATTTTTATAATATATCAAAATAAGATCATTTTAAATGGAAAAAAAAATCAATATTGTAAAAAGAACACTTTTTTGGACAACAACCCCTGGGAAGAAATATTATTCTACTTTGCTTCGTGATAGAAGCCAAATCAACAATAATAAATAATGGTTTTGATTATTAATGTTTCTCTCGGATATTTACGGGAATCTAATTGAGAGTAAAAAGGAGTCTATTATTTCTAATTGATAATACTATGAGCACCAAACTTACTTTCACATTGAGGGTTGTTGAAATCTTACATTTTCTGTGCAATAACATTCATCGGTCGCTGTGGAATCATCAAACTGTAGCAAACCAATTTTCTTCTGCTCAATCATTCCTCAATTAGAAAACTCCCATCGGCCTTAGCGTTGCTCAGGGTTATCAAAATGGCTGACATCGATTCCTGTGATTTCGAAGATGAATTAAAAGTATGTGTACTACGAAAAATTCCGAAAATGATGTCAGACAAGGCTAATTCATTCGAAGATCCTGGTTTTTAATGGAAAACTTCCAACCATATAGTTTTTTTGTTTCTTTCCTTCTCCATGGAAACTGTCGTTTTGAAAAGTACTTGGGCTGAGAAAAGTGATCCGGAAGTAATATTAAATGTTGTTAACCAATCGCAGTTACTTTTAGAAACACGATACGCCATCAACGATTCATCAGTCAAGTATTACCTAATTATGCTTGGTGCACAACAACTTCGAAAACAAGTAGCGGCTCATCGACTGACATGGTCGTTGGGCTCCTACATCTCATAATACACGTTACAAAATCAACAGAGATTCTTTTTGAAACCTAAAAACTTCTGTATCTATTTCCTCTTCTTTATTTAATTTCAATCGGATCCTCTTCAGGCAAAACAATCATCGTAAAATAATAAACAACAATCTCTACAACTTAATAAATTTCCCATTAAAAGATAATAAATAAAAGATAATAATTTCCCATTATGCCAAGATAATAAAGAAGTTCTTACAAAGAATAGTATTTCTACAGGAAATGTTTTGCAACTACTAGAGATAGTCTGTAATAATTCCTATTTTTACAAAATATACAAACAATGTCACGGATTTCCAATATTAGGAGCACACTGTGTCATTTTTATATTAATCATTTGGAAAAGAAAGAAATATTAGACTGGATCACGTCTTGATCATTTGGACAGGTTCGAGAAGGCAATTCGGCATATTATATGAACACATTAATTCTATAGATACTCATCCAAATTTACTGTAGAAGAAGAAATACAAAATAAAATGGAATATTTAAAATCTCATGTTTCATAACAAACAGAGTTATATTGAATATGAATATAATGAAAAATAATACAAGAGTCACAATATGTTAAATTTTAATTCGGCTCATGATACCAGAATTAAAAAAGAAATTATTAAGAATTGTAGGAGAAGGAAACACATTATACTATCAACAAGGAATTGTGGGGGGAAAAAAATACAAAACTTAAAAACAAAAGTTAAGCACTTATGTGTATCCAACAAATCGTAAATACACTAATTAACAAAAAAAGCACCTAGAAGGAGTTATCCGTTGGAGACAAAAATTTGTGGAAAGGAAGATTATGTACAGAATAGAAAATGATTAAACTTTCAGACAAATTGAATGATTTATTTCAGAATTACAAAGTAACGAGCTCAATAAGGCGTTGACCCACCTCTACCCTGAATGCAAGCTGCCACACGACGTGGCGTAGAGTGATAAAGCTCCCTGATGATCTCCTGCGGTATTTCTTGCCAAATTTGCTCCAATTGTCGGGCTAGGTCATCCAAATTCCCTGGTGGATGCAGTCGCCTTCCCATCATATCCCAGACATGCTCGATTGGAGAGAGATCTGGGGATCTGGCTGGCCAAGGAAGTGTTTCACAAGCTGCAAGACAGGTCATAGCAACACGTGCCGTATATGGTCTGGCATTATCTTGCTGAAAAATAAGGCCAGGGTACTGCAAAAGGAAGGGTAGCAAACCAGGTCTCAGAATGTTGTCGACGTACCTCTGTGCTGTAAGTGTGCCGGTAATGACGACCAAAGGGGTCCGGCTATCAAGGGAAATGGCACCCCAGACCATAACTCCTGGTTGAGAACCTGTGTGGCGTGCAATAGTGAAAGCAGGATCGGCACGCTGCCCTGGACGTCTCCAGACACGTCTGCGACGATCGTCAGGACACAGTTGGAAGCGGGATTCGTCGCTAAACACTATACTTCCCCAGTCAGCATCATTCCAACCGGATCGAGCCAAGCACCACTGTAATCTGGCCCGACGGTGTGCAGACGAGTGGCAGGTGGCGTAGCGGTCGGTACGAGCGTAGATGTCGCTCTCTCAGCCGTCTGTGAATGGTCATGGTGGACACTCGTGTGCGGGTCGCACGTCTGATGGTTGATAACGATGATTCAGGCGCTGTGACAGCTGATCTGACAATCACTCTATCCTCCCGCTCTGCTGTGATCCTAGGGCGACCGCTACCTTCATGACGCTAAAATCTGCCACTGTCCACCTATTCCTGCCAGCATCTTCTAATCGCCGCATCACTTCGACCCATATGACGAGCGATTCTCCGATTTGCCCAACCTGCCTCTTTCAATCCAATGATACAACCTCTTTCAAACTCTGACAGTTGCATGTAATGAGCTCGAATCCTGCGGCGAGGTATTTTTTCAGTCGTTGAAAGGTATCCTAGCTCGCAATGCAACAGAAATTTTGACCATCACATTGAGAATCGCTTCTTATATACATCTGCTGAGTGCGCAGTTCCGATGCGCTGTAGCTCTCGCTATTCATTCATTGGACACCAAAGTTTAATCATTTGCATGGGTCTTTGCATACGAAATTTCATTACAATCGGACAACTCCTTCTAGGTTTGTCGTGTTTTTTGGTAATGAGTGTAGTTGTATTAGAGATGTTTTAAGAAGAAGAGGTAATATTCCAAAAC